>VXBR01004845.1:480578-523700 GCA_013400215.1 Cisticola juncidis | reverse complement strand
TTTGTTTGTTTGTTTTTTTGTTTTTTTTGTGTGTGTGTGTGTGTGTGTGTGTGTGCAAGAGAACTTAATAGAATTTTTTGATCCTGATGTTTACATGTATATGTGCATAAATATAACACAACTTAGGCCTTTCTTGCTTTATTACAGAAGCCTTTTCTATTGACTGTATAGGACAAATTTCCCTGTGCAGGACAATGTCTTGACTGAGCAGGTGCATCTGTCTGGGTAGCTGGAGCATTGCCCTGAAAATCCCAGTTAAAGCAACTTCCGACTGTGCTCTCTGTCAACACCACACAACAGAGGTACAGCAGGACTGGGGAGGACACACTAAACTTTTCACAGGCTAAGCCAGCACACTTAGAATGTTAAAATTAGGTAGAATTTTGAATTGTAATCTTTAGCCAAATGGCTATATTTTAAATTTTTACGAAAAAGCAAGTATCAGTTCTGCAATTTCGAGAACAACTTCAGTTTTGCGACTGCTTAAGCTAAGCACTGGGTATGGGGAGTTTTTTGAACTTGAAAAGGAATGTCTTTCTAAGATCTGGATTCTTCATTCCTGCTATACATTGTGCGTAGTAGCTCTTAATATTAATGTGCTTCTTCCAGATATGGTTTTATATTTGTGCTATTTCTTGTAGAGTATGACCAGTAAAGATGCTGACTGAAATCTAAAATGCTACAGAGAAAATGAAAACCATCTAAGTGTTCATTAAGTGCCCTTTCAACTTGATGAGTTGCCAAGTGCAACTAGCTGGCAAAACCATGACTAAACAACTTGTGTCAGAATTGTCTCACTTTCTGAAGCTAAAATTTATCACCAATAAGATTTTGTTGCTGCAAAGAGTATTTTCTTGCCAGTTTCTCTCTCCTTCTCAGCAGTCTGCCAAAAAATAACCCTAATTGACATTTCATTTGTGATCTCAGGGCTGCTGAAAAACCAATAGGTTATTTCACTTACTGATAGAAAGCCAAGGCTCTGTTTCTTTTCGCAGATGGGGCTTGCTTCTGAAGGCAAATAGATTTCAAAATATGAAAATTCTTTGAGAGAGAATACTTCCTTTTCCCACATAACTCTATTGCCAAGGTAACCTGGCCACAAAGAGTACTTCAAAGAGTTTGGATGGTGCTGTTTATTTGAAATAAAAGCACAATCAGTAAAGATATCTAAGCATGAAATGATGAGAATGTACTGCTTTATGGAAAAGGATTTTTTTTTTTATTTTGATACATTGAGAAATGAATGTGAAATAAAAACCCTCAGGGTTGACTTAATGAAATCTCTCAATGCCTGTGAGATCATTAGGCTCAATTAAGTGTTTGACTGGCAGTTACACTTAGCCCTTAAGAAATGAACAGATCATGTTTAACATACTGGACTATAAATACGGGTGAAGTTACCTCATATTGTTTAATAATGAACAGCTCAGCTGCTGCAGAGCTCTCAGACAACAGGAAAGGATTCAAAGACTCATTTGACTTCAAAAAGCATGTTTCAGCAACCAGCAGGAAAAAATGCTGAAGGAAAATCTGTGACTTTTGGAAAAGACATGGAATTGTGCAAAGCTTCCTGCAGGGAGCAGGGCCCCAGGGAATCAGATTGCTCCTCTGGTTTATTCACTCTAGGCAGACCAGGACATGTGTGTCTCATGATGCTTGGTGTGAAAACTGCAGCAGTGTTTCTTCAAGGAAAATAATCTTAAACTTGGAAGAGAAATTTCTGTATTTTCTGTCCCTGTGATGAGAATACATCCAGATTTTGGGTTAAAATGAAATATATGGTGAGAAACTTTATATAATTGGATTTGTTGGGGAAGGTGACTGTTCCACCAATCAAAAATATCTGAAATGTTCCTCTCTATCCAATGGGCTGTTCCTGACATGAGGAATTTTGACAAACTCTGTGTTAGGCTGTTACCATTTGGCCAGTGAGAGTGTCTCCTTGACTGGTAACAAATGAGTCCTTGTCAAACACAAGCAGGCTAATGATTCCATTTCTTTGAAGTCTGTTTTAGAGAAGCCACTATGAAATCCAGAAAGAAAACAGCAATGCAGCTGTCAGTGCCTTGAATGAAAATTACATGAATGAACTTTGACGGTGTTTCAAGGAACCAGTCATTGAAACTGCAAAACTTACTTTGAGATGAAGTGTTCCTGCCAAAAGCATAAGACATTTTTAAAACTGGATCTTTTGTTATCTGTCTCAAAAACTGCATAGCCATGTTGAAGATCTTTACATAAGCACTGAATACTTCTACCAGGAAAGTAATGTTGAACTTTTGATTGTCAAAAGCATTTAGATAATGAAGACCCATTGAATCCCCCATAAAGGAATATGGGGGGAGAGAGATTCTCAGTTCTGATTTTCAAAGCCTTCCATTTAAATCACAGCAATAAAAAGAGCATTCACAAGCTGCACATTGGACATAGCTTAGTTTAGACATTTTGTATTGCTTTTATTTTGACTTAATGGGAGTGCTGTTAAGGGCAAAGTCTCAGTGGGATACGAGCTGCCTAAAAGGATGCAGAGAACCTCTTAGGAGGGAGGGGGAGAGAAAGGATGTGGAAGGCAGACAGGTGAGCAGGCAGGACCCCAGCTGGCACTCTGCTCCCCAGAAGAGCATGGAGTGTGTGCTGCTGATGGAAACTCCTTGCATCGGGGTGGAAGCTTTCTGTTAAGCTCCAGGGGCACTGCAGCTGGCCTTGTGCTCGAAATTGTGACCAAATTATGGACCCAGTGCGTTCAGTCTGCTAACAGCAGTATGCCTTCATCAAAGAATAGCCACAAGGCTGAAAAAGGCACTCAAAACATGGGTTATGGTCAGACTCTAGTGGGCACAATCTGTTTATCCTAACAAAGACAGGGCTACGGGGGGACTTCATCACAGTTTGTAACTAACTACGGGGGAACAGCAATGTCATAATAAAGAGCTCATCAGCTTTGCACATGAATGCATAAAGAGAGCTGATGTCTGTGAATGGGATGTATTTAGATTAGAAATCAGGTACAAATATTTAGTGGTGAGGTTATTTAACCATCGGAATAACTACTCTTACAAAAAAATCTGGTGAATTTTTTGTCCCTGCAATTTGTTTTTTAAGCCAGATCTAACATAATCCAGGGCATCTTTATTAACTGGGCTATACAGGACATCAGGCTAGTGAATACCAATGTCCCTTCTACCAATGTTATGTACAAATCTTTGCTGGTGTAAGCACAGAGAATTCTGCCTCTCTAGAAATCAAGAAATATATTCAAGTACCTAAACATGGATTTTGGCTACAGGTAGTTGGGAATTTTTCACTGAAATGGTACTCAACTGTGAAGTGTAATTTCCAAGGCAGGAAAAAAAGAGTAGGATAGCTTTTTTTAAGTGTCATACTTTTCTGATGGAGAATTAAAATTAAAATTGCTATTTTATTTTATGTTAGTTGACCTGAATATGAGTATTGATTTTGTTTTGACAGTGATCTAAACTATTTTCCTTCAGATCAATATTAAATAAATATAATATAGAATAGCATCTTGCCATAGATAAATTTTATCTTTCTAGAACTTGCATTCTTTTATAAGCTGAATTTTTGGTCAAATACATATTCAGTAATGCATTATTTGCAATCATATGACTAACCTCAGCTAATGTATTTTGTTGATGGCTTTATTTTGGTCCTAACTCCTGTCTGCCAGCCTGCCATGGAAGCAGAAGACAATACTGGATGGAGAGAAAAAGATGAAACTTAACGCTGAAATACAACTGAGTAACCAAACTATTTATTTCTAAGAAATTCAGATGTTTTAACAGGATATGTCAAAATGGAACCTCTTGACATTTCTGAATGCATTTCATTTCTTGGAGTTTGTTCAATGTTCTAATTCTGTGCCAGAATGATTCCCAGCTATGCAGACGTTTGACTTTGCATTTTGCCCAATTTCTGTTTTCAGATTAATTTTTGAAACCTTTTCACAGAAGACTGGAGCACATGGCAATTCCAAGTCTACTATGGTTATGCTTTTTCTTTATTAAAACACGCCTCTTCTGGATGGAAGGGTTACTGATTCTATATTAAGACATATAAAAGCTGAAAAAAATAGGTGAACTTTGAAGGCTGAGCTTTGTGATAAGCTAATCACAAAAAATTCTTGAACACCTTGTTTCATCTGCCCTACAGTATTTCCCCTGGAAGAGAATCCTCAGCTTTCAGTATTAACTGTTTCTAGTCTAACAGAAAATTCAAACAATTTCAATTAAAATGCCTCCATTTCATTTTCCTTGAAAATATTGTAGGCACCTGCAGGCTTGGCAGTCTTCCCAGGAATTATGCTGAGTTTATTGGGTTTTAGGGAACACAGAACACTAAGTGTTACTGGGTTTTCACAAAGCACTTCTGGAATAGAGACTGGCACTGAAAAAGTGAAGTGTAGAGACTCTGGTGGTGGATAATAGAAAGATGAAGGGAGGGAGAAGAAAAAAAGTTGTAGATAACTGTTGTGGCAACCAAGCCTCACACAGCCACTTGCTCACTCCCCATCCATGGGACTGGGGAGAGAACTTGAAGAGTAAAAGTGAGATTACTCGTGGGTTGAGCTAGAGATAGTTTAACAGGGAAAGCAAAAGACATGCACACAAGCAAGAAACCAGGAATTAATTCCCTGCTTCTCATGGCAGACAGGTGCTCAGCCATCTCCAGGGCTGCAGGGTCCCACCACATGGAATGGTGACTTGGGAAGACAAACACCACCACTGCAAACATCCCCCCTTCTCCTTCTTCACCCCACCTTTTATACAGAGCATGGTGTCACCTGGCCTGGAATATCNGGAAAATATTTTTTTTTTTCCTTTTGTTTATCTCTCCCCCCCCCAACCCCCCCCTTCCCCCCGGCCCTTACCCACTTTTTCATCTTTTTTTTTTTGATGATTTCAACTAAATTTAATATGGAAAAGGATGTAAAAATTCTATTTTCAATTGCAACACAAATCATATGACATTTCTATTGACTCTGTTGTTTTTAGAAGTGGATTTGGTAAGAACAATTCTAATCTGAAAAAAATTATAAGATTTTTTTTCTTTTAACTTGATCAATGCTACAAATTTTTAATTATTTTAATTATTATTTTAAATTACCTTCCTTATCATGAACAAATTAAATGTAAAATTAATGTTGAAGTCCCAACATTTATTTCTGGTTGGTTTTTTTTTCAGTTTTGGGAAAGATCAGTGTTAGGGTGCATTTTGGAACACTTTGAGTTAGTTATTCTGGTTGGAAAAGTATTCCTTTATATTCCCTAAGATCTAGTCAGTTTTTATTCTGTTCCAAACCTTATTTTAAAACACATAGTTTTGAGACTCCAAGAGAAAACAATGCACAGAATGCAAATGTGGAACAATTTAGTGTGGAGCAAAAGCATATCAATCAGCTTACCTGACAGGTTACTCTTTGCAGTATATCTGGTCATATCCTTAGTCTTATTTTTCCTAAGATATTGTGAACTATTATATAGTGCCTTGTGGTTATTTGGTAAGCAACTCAGGTCACTATTTTTCATTCATTTAGGTGGGGGTTTTTTTGTGGATTTTTTTGGGGTTTTTGTTTGCCTTTTTGTTTTTGGTTTTTTTTTTGTGGTTGAGCTATTGAAGTAAAGAATATTAATTATGAATTCCATTGTTTCTTCTGCTTGTGAATCATTCATGAATTAGTCCTGATTTCCGTGAATGCCATTTTTATTTGTCAGTAGTCCCTGAATGTTTTCAATGAATAACTTACCCCATAAGAGTGTTTTTGAGGACTGTTTGCCTAGAGATTATTCATTATTGATGTTGAACTATGAGAAATATGACATAGTTTAAGCAACTTGTCTGGAAAACCAGCATATTTAAATTATGGAAAAAACAAATAAAACCTTCCCACCTAAGGAAAAAAAAAAAAAAAGCCATCAAAAAGTTGAATCTGGTAAAATGCTTCAGTCCAATAGACTTACTTGCAGAATGGTGAACAGAGTGTGCATCTGGTCTCAGAACATTTTCTGTGAGGAATTGGTAACTTTGTCACAAACAAAATCACATCTTATTGATCAAATAAATTGCAATAAATCATCTATCATGGTAAATTTTGTTTAATGGAAGCATGTAAAATATGTTAATATATTTTGATAATTGTGTTCATGAAACCTCTTTTGTATGGTGGTGTTGATTTAAGACTCCGCTGAGGTCCCTTTTGGTGTTTACATTTGCTTGCTCCTGTTGATTTGTGCCTAATTATTCATTCAAATGTGCATTATTCAAATGATGGCCTATTGCTTTCACTTCTGCTTTACTTTCTTCTTTTATAGTTAATAGCACCATGACAGTTTTGCCAGTGAAGAAGTTAGGCATGTTTAATTCTCCTGCGTCAGAATGCCACTGTGCTGTCCTCATCCTATCCCTCCAAATGCAAAACAAAAGCAGTAGCTGTTTAGATCCAAACTTCAATTTCTAAAATACAGAAAATAATGTGACTTCAGAAGCAATCTGCTCAGCAGAGGAGAGGTTGGGATTATTCCCTGCTAGCTGGTTTCAAATGTTGAAACTATTAAAAAAACCCCAAATACTACTTAAAAGTTCATAAATAGCTCTAGTGCTAAAACGTGTTGCATATGGTGTCTGCTACAGGGTATTGCAGCCTGAGATGTGACCCAGTGATTTTTAAAAACTCTGAATGCTCTAGCAGGTTCAGACTGCATGCTATTATCTACCAAGCTCTGCCAAGATACATACACAGAGAGAGCTTGTATCCAAGAACAAATCTTTATACTGTTGACACCAGAAAACAACTCTCCAAAAGATTAAAAAAAACTAGACAGTTTCTAGACATGCAAAGCATTTGCTAGATATCAGATGTTTTGAAAATGTTTTGAAGGATGTTCTTTCTGTGATTTATTATTTATTGGAGAATTGTATTGGAAATACCTATTGTGGGAAATAAATAACTTTCAAGTTATATGAAAAAGGGTAGTATTTTTTTGGTAAGGATTCAATCACAGTGGGTATGGATTTTTCAAAAGTCCTGATCATTTAAAGTTCCACCAGAAATCAATGAAAACTGCAGGTGCGCAGCACCTCTGTAAAATCAGACCCTCTAGGAATCAGAACAGTAATGGCAATTATGTTATCAAGGACAAAATTACTAGACCTATAAATTATTTTGTTTCATTGTTTGTTATTCTCTGAAAAGTGATTTACAAAAAAAAAACCCAAAGAACCTAACGTCTTGGAGATTTTCATTTTTCTGCAACTCAGTGACTTTGTAGTTAACTTGTTCTTTTCAAGGAAAGATCCCATTGCTGCTATACCAGACACCTGAAAATTAATCTGTCCTTTCACCTTTTCCTCTCACAGGTACTGTCAATAGAAATTTTGGGGGATTCAGATTCTGTCTCCTAGTTGTACCCATTATCACTGGCCTGTTACAAGGGAAAAGAAAAGAGGGCTGTAATTAATGGCACAATGACAGTTCCATGCTTTGGTAAAAATAAAAATTTAACACTATACTAGAGCTGTAAGCAAGGGTCATATTTGTAAAGTACATGGTGTAATTCTGCCATCCTCTCAAGAACTAATGAGGCAACAGCTAAACTATTCCGTCTAATCCTGGCTGTTGTGGTTCACCAGAGACTTGAATTGAGAGATGACCTAGGGAAAAGTGAAGAAAAACATTAATTGGAACACTGAAGGAAATGTGTTGTTTAGTTGCTGCACATTGGAGCAGCTGCCAGGAGGACCACGCGGGTGGAGGCAATCCTACCTGGAGAGAGGGATTTCACCAGATCAAGTTTTTGGGTCCTTTCCAGCCCTCTGTTGACTGATTTCATGCTTACCATAGAAAAGCCTTCCATGGATGAATGGAGAGGAGTTGAAAAGGAGATTCAACAGAGGCAGGAGGAACAAAATCTGTTCCTTATCTGAACCAGGCTTCTCAATCACCGACCCACCCTGAGCTTGCTATTCCTGAGCAAGAACATTTTCTCCCTCTGCTTCATTTTTTCATGAGAAGTTTTTAAAGGTCCTGGCTGTATCTGTTTATGATTTGTTTTCTATTAAAAAAAAAAAAAATAGAAAGAACCCCTAAATTTGGAGAAGAGAACTAGTTTCTATACTGCTCTGGTGTGCTAACAGCAGCTCTGTTCAGATGGTTCTGTTTCAAACCAGTTCTGACAGAGCTGTGCAGTGTTTAGTCACTTGCAGACTGTGAAAACAATTGTGTGTGAAAACAGACTTTCTGGCAACAGTGGAAGATCCTATGTAAAACAAAACAAAAGTGGGCTTCCTATCCCACAAAGTTGCCAACCAGATCCTATTCTGAACAGAGATGTAATGCTGAAGTTTTCAAAGATGTTTCTAAATTACTAACCTAGGCAGGGGAAAGGACTTGGTTAGCAGAATTTTATCTTCATTTCCTAAAAACTTAGAGCCCGATATCCTTTTCACATCAAGCCTCCAAATGCTTCAGTATTTCAAGGCAGTCCTTTCAAAGTAGAATACCCCTACAGTAAAAATAATAGTAAAGAAACAGCTCTTACGAGTGAGGATCCAAACAGGATCCTTCTCTTGCAAAGAGTTTCAGTTTTGATGAGCCAGCAAAATGCTTATTGAACTCTCTGACTTTGTACCTAATCCTGGAAACTTGTTTCAATAAAATAGTAGACTCCAACACAAGCTGATGCACAGGCGCCCTTTTGACAAGGCGTGGATTTGTCACCTCATTCATTTCAATGGATGTCTTGCCAGCAGGATGTTGATTTCCAGATTTTTGTTGCAAATTACAGCTCTCCAATGTCAGCATTAACCCTGCCTCTGTCCTTTTGTATTATCTCTCTTCTTTTTAATTAGGTGGTGCAATTTATTCCTCTTAAATCAGTGTGATGTGGTAAAAGGTCCATACTCGGTGCCAAAATGTTGTTAGTAGAATTGCATTAGATTCCCAATAAATTGTGTTGTCCTTTCCTTGTCATGGTCCAGCCCATGATAGTTGACACAATATCTTTGCTGACTTCATGCTTTATTATGACAGCTTGTTTGTCCCTCTCAGAGACAGATATCAACCTTTTTCTCATCCCTAGTTATTCCACGGCATTTCCAAATTTAGATGGCAGCCGTGTTAAACACACAGAGAACCTCTTTGTGCCATTACCAGAGAGACCTCTCCCTCTCTGTAATCATACTTGTTAAATCAGGTTAATCACACTTGTCTCTGGGCTTGGCCTGCAATCCTTTGCATATTTGGATCATCTCAGGGAGCATGCAAATGTTACAGGAAATCTCACACCCAACTAGCATTAATGCAGAACATTGTTTTACTGCCCTATTTACAGGCCACTCATATTTCTTATTGAATCAACTGATAAGAAGAAAGGGAACAGGAGATACATGCACATTCTTTCACCACAAAGATTGCATTAAGCAAAATATCCCAGCAGCAGATGGCTTAGAAGTAGTATGGGGATGTGATTCTGTGGATGGGCTATCTGTTTTGAGGAGGGCCATCCTGAAGAAGTTGGAATTATTTATATGTTCTGTCCAAACTTCAAACTAAGATGGAGCCCAATAGAAGCAAGTACCCAACATGAGGAAAAAAAATTATTAATTTTCTTCCTGAATTTCCCATCCCATTGTATGAACAGGTTTTTATAATATCATGTTATAGTATCATGTTGAATATAAAGGCAATATCATTTAATACACAGTGACTTGGAAGGAGGGAGGAAAGGAGAACCATGCTGGGAACCCTAAACAAAACCATTTTTGTTACTCAGAATTGAAACAGATACTGTGAAGTTACTAGAAGTAATTCACTGAGTTTAAATACATGTGAAAACTTGCTGGATTTGGACTTCACAGGTTTCGAGCTTGGAAATGCTCATGAAATGATTTATGTGTATCTCTGCCAGATTTACTGAACTTCTGCCAGTTTTATTAGAAGACTGGATGTAATACTTCTAATTACAAAGTGAGATTGCTAAGAGAAAATCTTGCTGAGTTCCATCGTGCTATTGGGATAATGAAACAAATGCAACTGTAGCCCATATAAATGTGAAAATAAATGAATAAACAGTGGAAGTTATAACACTGTTAAACAAATGAGATTAAATTCTGAAAGCAACTAACAAATAAAAATTCTGCAGTTCAAATCAAAGTAAGGAAACTGGACTGAAACTATTTGAACAATCTGAAAATGCTTTTAGTGAATATTGGAGCTGCCCTTTAATCTAGACCTGTATGTGAGTTGTTCTAGACAGCACCATCTGGTACAATAAGGTGCCTTGTTTCATTGTTCGGCACCTCTCGTTCCTGTAATTACTAGAACAGGACATCTCTGGGCTGATGAAGCAAAGCACAATCCATTACCCCTACCCCTGGAGCCTGGCAGGGGCGTTGCTTAGCCCTATCTGAAATAATCCCCAATCATTAGCCTCGATCAGCTCCAGGAGAGACTTCCCAGAAAGCAAATCACTGTGGATTGAACCATCGATGCCTTCATTCAGCCGAAGAGAACCAGCCGTGCGCAGATCATGACAAGAGGGGTCCTGCTTAACAGGGTGTGTGGAAGAGGATTGCATCCAGGCTTTTTTAAACCTCTTCCCACAGCTTGTGGCCAAGTGTTTATAGGAGGCACATTGCTTTCTAAGATGTTTTCTTTTTTTTTTTTTAGCCCAATAATCTGTTATCATGCAATGGAATGTGTTGGATTCCAATGTTAGAAACACTTGGAGAGAGGGCCAAATGCACCAGTCTTACAGTGATGCAATGCTTATCTAGAAAAGCACTTCCAGATTTAGTTCATAAGTGAGGGAGGATTGGGAAGGCAGAAAAATTTGTTTTTCAGCAACCCCCCAATTCGTATAACTGGAATTGTGAAAGTTTAAAAGTCTGAGTTCAAGTGAGGTATGAAACATCCTCTCCTATTTCATACCTTCTCTTTTATTTACTCAAACCTAGGGAGTCTTAATGTGATAAGACTCCTGATAATTTTTCATTAGAATTCCACCATGGACTAGCTTCAAATTAAGAACAAATACTGAGATTTTTAGGCATGTTAGATTTTCACTCAATTGTTAAAAAACAAACAAACAAACAAACAAACAAAAAAAACAAACAAAAAAAAACAACACAAAAAACCCCCATACAAACAAACAAACAAACAAACAAACAAAACTGGCTGGAAAGCTATAGTTACCCAGGCTCCAATAAAGTGCATGTGCCTAAAACTGGAAAGATGTAAGTTGTGATGCTGGTGGTGGTAGAAGTGGGCTTGCCTCCTATCAATCCTCCACCAATCTTTGCGTGCTTCATCCACCATCTGGGCTGCTCTGGAAACTCAGGTTTCAAACCTGGGAGGGACAACCCTCCAGATATTATCAATTCAAAGGAGGTGCTCATGGTTTTGGCAAGAAACCCTTTAGGACAGATGTGTTTAGAAACAGAAAGCTGGATCATTTGGAAATTCTCATATTAAAAAAAAATGTATCTGTGGGCATCTGAGATCTTAGGAGGCAAGCTGGTGCTTTGAGCATGTTTTCTGAACTTGAATTATAAAATAGGTACCTCCTGAGTTGTATTTCTGGAAGTGGCTTGTATCAAGAATGTAGCTGAATCAGACCTTATTTAACTGAAAAACTAAAAAATATAAAAGTATTGAGGGTTAATGTTACAGCAGCTTCAATTAATGATCCAAGACAATTATGCTTAGTTACAAAGCATTATAAGGAAGATGCAAAACAGCTGTTATATGCAGTCACATATAATAGTGTTATTTAACATGTGACCCAGCAGCATATATTATCTAGTGCAGATGTTTTCAATTGAAATAAGCCCATAAAACTTGCCATCTCCTGGCACAACTGGTAGAATGTTATTTCTGCAAGAAAAATAAATTCTGCACAGGCGTTTCATCTGTCACAGCCATGATCCATAAAACTGGAGAAGTTTTCTCTGAAAACCCCTCCTAAATGAAAAGAAATGAGAACAAAGTACATTTTTCACCTTTATCTTTTATTTCTAAATGTCTCTGACATATCAACATATACAGGTGTATGATTTCTTTTTATAGTAAAAGATCAAATATTGCCAATTTTGTCTCAACTCTTTTTAAATAAAATTTCCTCTGAAAAATTATGTGACTATAAATACTGGAGCTTTGTTTCCACCTATGTGAACCAACTTGATGTGTAATTAGTGTGATGTTATATAAAAGGCAAACGATAAATTAAATTACTATTAAGTTTTTCGTTTGCTTCATGCTTTCTCTCTGGCTGCATGTTCCATAGTCTAACCCACTATGGAGTGGATCACTCATAAAAGTGGCTGCATTTCTGAGTGGTAGTGCTCTGCATCAAAAATTATTTTCATCCCATGGGATCTCAAATAAAGTTAGGGCTTAAATACTGAAGAGTCATTTTCAATTATAAGAATACTACTGTATACTTGAAATGACTGATTATATTTTACTAGGCAATTGTCTTACTATAAAATACCAATAGTGAGCTATTTAAGCACATCATTACTTAAACATCAGGAATCATTTGCTCTTAATTATTTTGTTTTATCCCACTGCAACGGTAAGCAGCTGTGTTACAATGCAGCCAGCTCCTTTTCAGTGGTAAGGAAGTTTCAATGTGCTAACTGTTAAATTCCTGAATTTGTGAGGACCTAAATTAGAATGTCTGAGAGCAAGAAAAAAGCTAAGAAAATCATCTAAGAAAAAAAAAAAAAAGAGGAGTGATTCTAATGGCTAAAGAGATACCTGTATGTGTGCAAGGAATGGTAGGAAATGTCTGTATATTACAATGTAATGCACATGTTCTCTTGCTAACTCTGGAATTGCCTGAATTGCCACACTGTGATGGTGTATGAAAATGTCAGTGCTCAGCCCAGTGCCTCCCACCTTGCTTTTTATTTGGATTATTGTTTGGCTGGCTGTCACTACGGGCAGTACACAGCAGGCTGCAACAGGAATTTTCAAACCTCAAGTGGCACTGTAGCTTCACTACTGTGGGAAGGTATCAGTTAGGTTTTGGTCCAGACTGGCATAAAATTGATCATTAATGTTCTGGTGGCTGTATCCTGGGGTTTTGGAACAATTGAGACAATTTGTAGTTTAAATTCTTGGATGAGTTTTGGAAGTGTGAAACATGTGGGGGCTCGTAGGAGAAAGATACTTGAACAGTTATTTTTATTTTAGGTATGACACAGCTCCTCTATCTAAGCTTGTGCTGTGGCTCTCTGCCTCAGGTCAGGAATAGGTTCTGAAGTAAACAGTGTTAGAAACCCTTATGCACAGCAATGTTACATAAATATGAGTAAGAACTTCAGGTCAGGTCGAAAATTCCCATGGATCTGTATCTGCCATTGCTCTCACCCCCATATGTGTGATAAGAATTTAGATGTGCCACGTCCTTGGGTTGCAGAGAAAAAGAAGAGTGAGTATGAAGCAAGGCAAATCTAGAGACACTACAAAACCAAAACCTTATTTACTGGAGGCTGGGAGATAAAGATTCTTAATTCTGGAGTTTTTCTATTTGATGTTGCTGTTTGTTGGGCAATGGGTAGTCAAAGTTGTCTGTATCAATTTACCTGCATTCAAAGTTCCCCGAATCAAGGAGAAAGCACATATTAAGACACCTCTTTTGGGATAAGACCTGAGGAGGATGAATGCTCATCTTTCCTCCATTAAACAGAAAGGGAGAGGTGAGTACATTTTTGGTGTAAGGACTACAAAACATAAGCAAGACTCAAACCTCTATTCCTAGTACTGGTGACCTTCATATATGTTGGCTTTGAAGAACAAATTTGTAGTGTGCCGTTCCCTTTCTTTGCAGTGGGAATAACGTAGCTTTTTCTACCTAACAGACATGTTTGGATAATTGCTGAGATGCTGCATTGATGTGTCACCTCAGAGAAATCATTACAAATAATTTAAAAAGCCCAAAGATACACTATTCCTATCTGAGAAACAGCAATTATTTTTAAAATATCAGGGCTTATCAGTTCAATGCCTTGTAAATTTTTTTTCTGTTACAGGCATACTCAGAAGATATTTTTCATAAGGTATTTGCAATAATATCCACTGAAGAGCAGAGCTGCTCTTCTAGGGCAAGCATGAGTAGCCAAGATGGTCACACAAATTTCTTCCCTCTTTTCACCTTCTTTGGGATGCAACATTTTGCCAAGGGTAAATCAAGAACATATGATCATTTGCAGTTCCCCATATCAAATATGCTACCGTGACACAGAAGCTGTTGACTTTTAGTACAAAGATTTAACAATATTTTCCTTTCCCCTGGAGTTAACTCAAACAGATAACAAATTGCTTAATGAAATGTTGTCAGGATAGATAGTTTTGCATCTCAGTATGAGGGATAAGAATAAAGTAAATCATTTGCCTTGTTAGCTTCCATGTTCATCCATGGCTGATGGGCAGAAGGCTGACCTGGATTTTCTGATAAATGGAATGTTTGCTGAGTAGTTTGTTAGCAGGTATTTTGTGGGGGGAAAGGGTTACTATATCAACATTTTTAAAAAATGAAGTAATCATTTAATTCACATGTGGGGTATTGATAAGAGCAGTATGTCCTGTGTGTGGGTTTTAAGGGCTTGTACTGGGAATGAGAGCCAACATTGTGGCTTTCTCCTGTAGCTGTTCGCCCACTGGAGCTTTGCAATGTATTTGTCTAGTTGCCTACAAGCTCATTTGATGTCCACACTTCCATGTGTCATCCATCCTGCAGCCCTACCCCACAGACAGATTTAGGAGGGAGAAAGAGGTGACTGCCCCTGTGCTCTAGACTTTGTCTTGTGCAAGTGTTAGGGGCAAGGACAGGTTGCAGGAAATTTCTGCCTGCTGGAAAAGAGAGTTTCCACCCTGAGGGGTGGTTGCCTGTAGTGGTGTTTTCCTTCTGGGGGCTTCTGATGGAGGCTAAGCTGGTTGCTCAACAACTCTGCTGTCACCATCAGGGGAGCATAAGCCCTGCTACTTAAAGGTGACAAAGACCTTTGCCGGGGCATCCTCCCAACGGATTGTGCTGGCATTTCAGAGACTTTCTACTAAAATACACTTGAAGTCAAGCCCTCCTTTTCTGACATGAAGGAAGAAATAAGACAAACTCCAGAGTGTGGCTTTTATTGGTTAGGAACAGTTTTGCTCGTCTTTTGAACTCATAACACAGATCTGAATTTTTCTCTGGATTTTTTTTTTCAGCTGCTGGAAGGACATCCAATATAACATGCAGACTCCCATGGGTAGAAAATAAAAGTCACTATGGTGTGTGAAGGAGAGCAATGAGAAGCTTAAATGTACTCTCAGTGTGGTACACAGATCCTATAGGCCATTTCTCTTTATTTCTTNTTTTTTTTTTTTTTTTTTTCTTTTTTGGCAAATATTACTTTTTTTGATAGCAGAGCTTATTTTCCTTTTGGTGTTTCCCATTACTCCACTTTCCCTTTCCCAACCTGTTTTGTTGTTAAATGATTAGGTGATTATCAAATGGGCAAAGGATTTTTCTGCACTTTTGTTGCCATGGTGACTGGGTATGAGGGCCAGAGAAGGAATGGAAGTTGAACATCACAAATAAAATTGAATCAAACTACTTTTGCTATTAGAGAACTTTGGCCACAATTCACTTTTCTCCAATGAAGTTATTTTTATGCAAAGGAAAACAAACTCTTTTGGGAAAAACATAAAGGAGGAAAATGAAACTTTTACCTTCTTCACTCCATCTTTTTACTGATGAATTTCTTTTTTAAGACTCCACATTGGGATCATGATGATACTCAGTTTTTATTTAATCAGATTCCTGCGTCCCTTTTTATTTTGTATTTGGAAGGGGACTTCTTTGAGAACTCACAGATTTCTATGTTGTACTGGGAAATCAATATCAGGGTCCTGGGCTGTGAATTTTCTGCAAAACAGCTAACCAGCAGTGTTTGCTGTCATAGAGGAGGGGGTCTGGAGAAAAAGCCAGAAGAGAGGGACTGTGAAAGGTGCTTCACTTCTTCATATTGCTCTCTATAGTGCTTTTTTCCCCCTTCTTGTTTCCAATTATGTATACTTTGGAGATGGGAAAAGCACCCATGGAGTGGGTTTTTTTCTGCTTTATCTTCTATCAGAAATTATAAGCAGAGTCTCTTCAATGAGATACAGCTCCACTTCAGAAAGGTTTTGATTCGGGCCACAAAGGTCTTTGAACCACAAAAAGCAATGGAGAACTCAGTTCTTGAACTCCTCAGCCCTGAAAGACCTTTATTCCATTTTAGGGGTGTACTTAATGTCACTGTCCTCACAGTCTGTACAGAATAAAATCTCATGCTCAACCATCTCCACACTCTCTTCCTGGGTCAAATTTCTCTACCTAGAAAAGGGTCAGGGCTTCAGCACAGGTAGGTTTGCAGGGCTCTGGGAAGGTGTATCAATCCCAGCTTGAGGGTTCAGTATCTTCATTGTTAGGCACAAAACTGTCTGCCAGGTGTCTAGGAGGGAGATAACAACATTGCAGAGCAACTTGCTCATTCTTCCACGTAATCCTCCTTTTTAATACTGATGGAAATTCAGGACTGGACAATTATTTACCCATTCACTTAGTCTGGGTGATGTCTTCATCGGGCATGCAGTGTTGGAATAGCTGTGATGGGAACTACATTAGCTGCTTGCTCTTTCCAGCATGAGGAATTGATGTGCTGAATAACACCCAAGGGAATGCGATGCTTTTTAAGGCTAGAACCAGGCAGTTAATGTGATTTTTGGATTATCTAACTGACAGGAGTGAGGGATCAAAATATTTCTCTTCCCATGGAAACTTTATTTTTCTTTCTGCAGTCCTGATTCTCTAACTGACCAAATACTGAAAATTTTTGAAGCTAAAGCAAGAGTAATTAAACGTGTTATTGTTACAGGTCATTATGTCACCCAAACTTGTTTGAAAATTGCCAAACTCTGCCCCACTGCATTATTGAACTCCAGGCAGTAGGCATTATTTGCCTATATCAGGGAAACATTCTCCAGCTGTCTTTCCTGGGCAGGTGTCTCATTCTAAGAGGCACTGGTTCCCCTTTTTGCATGTCAGGATGTGAAAGCAAATCCTGTCTGGGTGGGTCCTCTAAACTGAGCCTTACCTGATCAATTTTTTATTTCCTGGGCTGAACTTGTAAGTTTTTAATTGTTACATCCAGGACAGAGGGTTTATATCTTAGCAGGACATGACTTCAACTGGTGCTTTGTGTCTTCCAATAGTGAATTATTTCCATTTTCTCTGTGAGTCATTCTCTTTGCTTGCTGGGATACTTTTAGCTAGATTCATCAGAAGCTTAGGTTTTACTTTTTTTTTCCTTGCTAGGTAAAGTGAAAGACAAGAATAATTGCCTCCTGTCTTGAATTTAAACCTAAAAGCCTCAATGGCCATTGTTTTGGTTAACGTGGTTTGCCTAAAATGTGGGTGAGTTTGTGTTAGACTCTGTAAGCACTTTTTCCACATCACTGGTTCCTCATTGCTTCAACATTAATATCAACTGTCATGCAGGAGACCAGAAAGCATCTTTAATCTATTCTGGTGAGGTCTTTTTGTGGCTGCACTGAGCTTTGAAATAGGTACTTTCTTACCTCTGAAAGAAATGAGCAGACTCATAAAACAGCCCAGTAAAAAGGAAATAGGTACAAGTACTCCAGGCATCTCTTTCACCTACTTGAGAATTTACTTTATTCTGGGTATTGCTGTTTGAAACACAGTAGTATTTTCTTGCCTACAGTTTGCTTTTGTTTTCTTTTCATGGGTTTGCACTGATCCATGCAAAGTCTGACAGACTTTATACAGAGTCAAAGAAATGAAGAGCTGTTGTATAACACTCTGATCTGCTGCAGTGACAGGGTTGGAATAATGATGTTTAATAATTGCGCTTCAAAACGTGATTGTTTTGCCAACTGCCAGACCCTGAGGGTACAGATGAGTGCCTGAGCTTTGGGATGGTCCAAATTCAGTTTGCACAGGCAAATATGGGCCCCCTTTAAACTGACTCTGCCTGTTGGATGCTGAAAGTCATGTGTCTGAGCTGCACAGAATTTCTAAAATGCATCAAAACCATGGACCCCACCATGCAGAATTAGCTCCATCTGTACAAGAGTCACTAGCATACTGGTGATGTTAAATATTGGCAGCAGGGACAGACACCTCTCCTTTCCCTATGCCTTTTACTGAAGAATCGTCTTGATCTGGATTTGGCTAAGGAAATTCAGAACTAAAAGCATGTAGCCACAGGGCTTGACACACTAGATTTCAAAGAGCCACATTACTGTACATCTTTATTGCCTTTCTTTTTGCAGGTCAAGTCAGCTACAGAACACTGCCTGAAGTGACAGTGATGAATTATGTACAATTGCTGTGAGTGTGAAATGGAGTGGCTATAATGTAATATGTGAGCAACTTACAAACATGAACCAATTCTCCAATGACTGATGTCGTGATGAACGCGTGGAATTAAAGTAAATAGCGTCCTGCGTAAGCAATCAATGATTTGCAACAATAAAACTTTGTGATGTGAGCCCTTATATTGTCTATTGACTCAGTCCCTGGATAATTACCTTGTCTCACCTGTCACCCAAAAGCCTTGGGCCTGTTGATCTTCTGCTGCTGTAAGCCCTATGCATGCCAGACATGACTATTTATATTTTGCACTCAGCTGTCTTCATAATTACTATGTCATCTCATTCTTAGAAAAAGCCAAATTTTCCAGTGTGCTGAGTCTCACCTATGTAGACTAAATGCCCCTCTTTCTTTCTAAAGACACAAGTTAGTTGGAACAGTTACCATGTTTCAGGGACAGGTTTCCAGATTTTTCAGGCTGTGCCCAGAGCAATGCTGCTTTTATCTTTGAATGGATTGGTGATAAGGTAGACAGTAAACTGCAAATACTGCTGAGGCCTGAGAACAGGCTCTTACTTGAGAACAATTTGGAAGTCTTGATGTTGATTTTTCCAGGCAACAGTTCTCAATCTGTATCTTTGGAGCTGCTTTTTGTAGATTTTTTTTTAAAAAACCCAAACAAATACTAAGAGACATGGACTTATCTTTTCTGTGACACTCTCCAGTGTTTCCAAGGAAGGAGGCAAAAGATCTGTGTACAATTATTTGTTGTTATTCCTTACATTTGCTTTCATACCCTTCTTCTCACCCCTAATGCCTGCTATGTCTGGGGTTCAGAATACCTTCTCCCTTTACAATGTTTCAAAATTCTGTGAATTAGAAAATGGGAATATTATTGCATTGTCTTCTGATGTAACTCTGGTTTGGGCAGGAAGCATCATTGGTAACTGCAGATGAAGGAAGGCTACTTCAAATAAATGAAGAGTAAAGAGTGAAATATTTTTGCAAGAATATTTTGAATCAATATTCATTCTTCTTTCCTCCTTTTCAGTTCCCCAATTTCTTTTTCTATGATCCTCCTCCTGCTTCAAATGCCACCCTTTTTTGGTTTGTTCAGTTCTTTAATGTCTAAACTTTCCTATTTTTTCTCAGTTATTTATCAGGTGATATTGGAGTTTACATGCTTTGTGACACCTGCCCCGTGCAGACTGGAGACTGGCAGCACTACAGAAAAAGCAGCTGCTCAGCAGAAACGCAGTGATGGATAAAAGGCTGGAGGAGTAGGGCATTTTCTGTAAGCCCAGAGGCAGGACATCATCTCTCACATATCACTGTCTCCTAATGCCAGACCACTGTGTTTTGTGTTGTTGCTGCTAGGTTGTTCTCTATTTTAGGCAGAGCACTTACGGGCACAGCCATTATATTAAAAAACAAACTTCACAATAGCTGAGTGTCATATTATTTGAAAAATAGGTTGTACTTATATGGGTTAGTGAATACAGCACATGGAGGCAACTGTGTGAGCCGTTTTTGTTCACCCAGGGCTGGCCTGAGCCTTATGGATGTCTGCCAGGGGCTGGAACTGCAGTCTGTCACAGCCCTGCTGGATAAATTCTACATGACAGCTAGAGAGATGGGCTTGGGAACCTAGCTGGGGAGAGGCCTGACACACAACCAGCCCTGAACAAACTGCTTCCCACTCCCAACAGTGCTCTGCATTGGAATGAGGAGTTTCTAGCTGAGAAGGGGTACTACAGAGGGAAAACTGGAAATAAAGGAAGCTGTTGCAGCAGAGATAGGAAAAGACAGTGGAAATGAAAGGTCATGCAGACCAATGCAGAATAATGAAAGCTGGCACTTCCCAGTCACAGCCCATTCTCTCCTAGTCACTCAGTGACCTGAAAATAATACAGATTCATGGTCTTTTCTCTCCTGGCAGTGTGGTCAGTGACCTTACAACAATATCCTGTAGTCCATTAAAACAAACCCATTAAAAAAAAACATTACCGGTCCCACCCTCTGAAATTAAAGCAGGGTGGGAGACAGTCATAAATAAAAGCTCTTCTAAAGTAAATTAGCTATCTTGGTATTTGGATGAGTAGGCAGAAAATAATGAGTGGCATACCAATCTATCAGAGGTGTAAGCTAAATTAGATGCTGAAGTTACAAAATGAACATGGTTGGTTACATTTGGGATTAGATTTTTTTTCCCCCCACTAAAACATTTTTTTTAGTCTAGGCCTTTTAGAATAAAACCCAAACAATTTTCTATTGTTCATTATATTTAGTTTCTCTGATAAAATTTAAACTCTTGGGGATAGTCTGGAGTTGTTTACAGTTGACTGATTAATCTCTTGATGCTAATGCTAAGGTCATTAAATAAACATTCCAGGGAGATGCTTAGATTTGATAAGAAAAAGTATCCAAGAATGTGCCTGGAGGAGGATTAAAATGTATATTGTTAGAGTTTGAACTCATTCAGGCTTATACCTTCTGAAATCCGTACTGTGTCAACGCAAATATTACGTCAGTGCCAGCAAGATGGGCACAGCAGATGTATGGGGGGAGGGTCCTCAAATGCACTTCTGGCTTTGTGTTTCAAAACTTATCTGAATAACTGTGAACCTGGGTGTTTGCAGGGTAATTTCAAATCAAAAGAATTAATAAGTAACTAATGAATACTGATGTACAACATAGGGTTTCAAGGATAGCTTAATTGGACTTGACCAGTGAATGGGATGGGATGGCATGGCATGTGCTGCTGAAATTCAGGCAAGCTGCTTTTGATGTTTATTTTTCCTGTATGGACCATTTTTTCCTCTCCCTCTTTACAATATCTTTTACTTCCCAGATCAACCCCACTCAGCAACATCGTCAAAATGTCATCTCTGCCTTTGGTGAAGAGGAAAGTGCATCTTATTATGAAATGAATTTTTGAGATTGGTTTGGGAAGAGGTGATCTGATAGTGGGTCTTTTCCAAGACAGAATACACGATAATATAACCAGACCAACCCCAATACATATGGGGATGTATTTTATAGGAATGCACATATGGACACCTATAGCTTGCTTCTAGACTAAATCTTGAATAAGATGAACAGTTGCCTGAAATTCCCATTCTATCCTTGAGTTTTCAAGTTTCTGTGAAGTTACATATATAACTGGTGTCATTGTATTCCATCAGATGCTTCCGTTCTCCTTGTAGAATTCTTATATTTTTAAATGTTCAAGGATGTTGTGGTATACTCATTTAGAAGTATTGAAGCTCAGATACACAAAGCATCTTTTACTGAAGTGTTTTCATGCACTTAATGTCATTCTGGATTTTGTAAGTGAACTTGCTAAATTTTGCAGTTTTTGCACTCTTGCAGAGCATATGGAACCATGCTGCTCTGCATTAGGTTAATAGTGGGAAGGAAATTCTAGCATTGTTTCAGGAATGTAAAATAGAAAGTCCATGGGTTTTGATCAAAGCAATTGTTCAGTTCAGACTGGACTTTTTAAGGCTCAAACTCCAAAGTGAGTGAACATATCTGCGTGTCTGTTTGGGATGTGGTTTTGATATTACTTCTGTTATGGGTCAGGAAGCAGGGTTTGTTCATATCGGGAGAGTGCACAGAGCAGGTGTGAAATTGTGATGGTTGCTTTGCCCCTCGGCGTAGGGAACATCAGAGAACTCTGCAGTGGTTAGAAATGACATTTTGAACCCTTTGGTCTGAGCTCAGTCACATCAGCAGTGAGGAGTTCTGTATTTCACAGTACAAAAGTTACTGAAATAATTTGTGCCTGCAAATGGCCACTGTAGAAATAATAATAATAATAATAGTAATAAGTTGTCAATCTGGCTTCTCACTAACAGATGCAAGTGCAATTAAATTTAACACAGAAGAGAAAAGATATGCTGGCTTGTTTATTTTTGGAAAAGAGTTAAAAACTCTGAAATACAATGCTGTAATTGTAGGGAATGGTGTTCTGTTCGAAATGACAACAGCTGAAGGACATATAACCTCCCTGCACACTAATAACCAAAAAATACCTATTAAAAATAAATCAGTGAGAAGATTGAGAGAACTGGAGGGATTACTCTATAATGTAAAGTTAGGGTAAGTAGCTCCAATTTGTTTTGGCAATGGCAGACTTGAAGATGGGGAACAAACAAACATTGAAGAGTGCATCCATGATTTAAAGAATTTCTTGGCTTAGTAGAGGGAGGGATGGAGTCAATTCAAGTGGAATTTCAGGTGGTATGTCTTCAAAAAACTTCCTGACATTGACATTTATTAAACTAACAATATCCCAAGGGATGTGGTAAAACTTTATCCCTTGAAATATTCGAAAGAAAACTTGAGAAGAATTAAACACATGGCATACTTCTTCAGGAAAAGAAAATATACAAGGCTTTTTCCACGTATAGAGATTATGTGGTTTTGTGAATTTCAGGATATATTCCCATCAGGTTCTGAAAGGTAAGTGCATTTAAACCTTGCCAGAACTTAGATTCAAATAAAAGATATTTAAAGAAATTTTGGAGTCCTGTGGGCAATACAGCTCCTTCCTCAGAAGCAGTATGTAAAAACAGCTTCCCCAAATACTCTTTAATAGTAGAGGACAGAAGCACCATCACACTCCTACTCACCATCTTGAGTAAGATAATAGTGTCCTCTAATTTCATGGGATTTGGCACTGTCACTTTTTTTCTTCCCCCTCCCAAATCAAGAACTCTTCCTGAATTTGAGGGAAAAAATAAGGGCTTTTTTTTTCCTCTTCTACTTTCTTTCCCTCAACCTTTTTGTTTCATTTGGGACAGAAGGAAAGAAAACATTTTGCAAAATCTTGTTGTTCCCTACAATATACTTGAGTATACCACAAGAAGGGAAATTCCAGTTGCATGAGGTTGGTTTTTTTCCCTTCGCAAAGGTTGTGTTTTAACTTAATGGGTTTCTCTGAGAAACTAGAAACTTTGTAAAATTCCCCCTTGTCAAGGATTCAGTTTTAACCTAAAAGTAAGGAGAGTTTTGCTGTAGACATCAGTGGACAGCAGAAGTGGAAGCCTGTTTATCAGCAAGTTCAGTGTATTTCAGTCAGGACAGAGCTTTATGGGGTCTCATCTCTTGTTTATGCTGGGGCATGGCTGCTTATGCTGCCTGCAGGCCCTGCAAGGCCCCTGACACCAGTGAGGCTCCTGGTGTGAGCAGTGCCAACCCTCCAGCCCTGTTGCTTCAGCCCCTGTGCTGGATATGCTTGTTGAGCAGCCTGACTCCAACTGAGACGAGTCAACTGCAGAAAGAAAGCAAACAGTACGAAATACCAATGGGTATTCAGTAAAAGGCATCCATATTTCCAAACTAAACATTCTGGCTGGAATTTTTCTGATTAAAGGTCAGGGTAAAGGCTCCATGGTGTGTACCTCGGTGTATGGTTTACTCCTGCTATTAACTACAGCTTTTACTGCATAAACAGCCCTATGGAGACACAGGGAGCGCAGCCTCAACATAATCCTGCTTTAACAAGGTTTCCATTTGGAGGCTGTCTGGGGAGGGTGTAATCAGCAGTCACACTGTGTAGCCGCTTGCCCCTTTAGGAACTTGTGCTAAGCTTTCATCCTGGCAGCTGGTAAGGCACTGCTCAGTGTGTGAGAGCAGCCAAAAGATCTGAAGTGTTGTTTTTTTTTCTTTTCACTTCTTTGGAAATAATTTTTTCCCTTTCTTTTGAATCCTACTGAATGTGGGCACCCTAAAACATTTGAAGAGCTTTGCATGAACCCATTCATCTGAGGCCTAGTGACAAAGGAAAATTAAATTTCAAAAATATGTGTTTTCTTCCAGAGCTTTTAATGATTGTGAGCATATTTGTTAGAGGAGAAATTCTGGCAAGGTTGGATGAATTTTTGAAAGTGCATCACTGCTTAATCAGTTATTCCAAAAATGGACAAGAAAGTTGTAACTATCGATACAAATAGTTCCATAAGGGAAGAAGTCAGCAACTAGCAATTTCCTAATTGCTCTGTTGCCCTAATTTACTCAGCTATTTCTGTGACATCCAGACTGTAACAAAGCTTTGCCTCCTCAAATACATCTCAGTTCTTGAACACTCCCCAAAGGTCAGAAATGTACTTTTTGGAATAAGACACTAATTGTGTGAATAGGTTCCACATCCAAAGCATTGTATTAACTGGCATATTTTCCTTATATGTCTTTTTGTTGCATTTTATACTAATTACTCTTATCTACTGAGTAGTGTAACCTTCTCTATGGCAAAAAGAGTCAGGAGTTTTGTCTCACCTTTAGAAATGTCTTAGACCACTCAAAAAAGTGTGCAAAATGCATTGTGTCTATACAGTCACAGTGGGTGCCTCACTAATCCATAAAATCTGGTCACCAGTCAAGATGTGCCCAAGTTCTTTTTTACTCAGCTTTCAGAGACACCCTGCCTTGACAGGTTTGGTTTTCTCCGAAGTCACGCAGTCTGTGCATGTGTGCGTGGGCGTGGGTGCGAGAGAGGAGATGCAAAGCACCCGGCAGACATTAGTCACTTTGTGCCGTGGTGCGTTGGAAGGTGCTCAAGCTCCAGGTTGTAAAAACATTGTGGTGCACTCTGTGGAGTGGGGGCCTGTGAGGTTCAGTGCTGCAGCTGCTGATTCGATAGCTGCAGCGCTTTTTCAGCTCTGTCTCTTCTTCTTTTTGCCTTGTGTACCTCCGTGAGCGTGTGACAGCAGAGAGCACCTTTGTTGCAATAGGTAAAGACACAAGCTCTCCAGGCAGCAGCTAGAAACCCTGGTCAATAGGAGCAGCATTTTTGCCAGCATGCTCTTTAATTCACTGGGCACAGGGAGCAAAAAGGAGAGGGATTCAGCAGAATTAAGGTCAGACATTCAGGTCGCACATATTAACCCTCCATACAGGAACCCACGGGGATAAAGGAGCAGAGAGATCAGGATCCTAGTCCCTCTGTTATAAACAGAATTTTTTCTGAACACGAACACCAAAAAAGTGAACCTTTGCAGAGGACATTTCCTCTCAGTGCTGTCACTGATTATGCAGGTTTTAAGTGTTGTTAATTCAGATGGAATATGTCATGCAGTTCTGCAGCTGGATGGCTGATCCACTCAAAACCCTGTGGTGCAACTCAACTATCCTTGTAACTCTCTCTCTTAGCCTGCCCTTTAGGTGTACTCTAGATGCCTCCCTACCTTGAAAGCTGATATTGCAAAACCCCTGTAGCTAGCATCTGCAGCAGATGGAGTTCTTATCCTGGGCTGAATGTACAGATGGGTGCAAATCAGCCAATCATGCCTACAAATTACATTTTACCCCTTTGTGTGATGTGTACATCTGCAAATTCTTGGTAAGACTCCTCTATGCCATGTAGGAACGTAGCTAAGGTTATAAAATTGTATATCCTGTATATATGTCTCCTACACATATATTATTTTGGTGAGAACAAGTGTGAGACCTTGTATGACAATAAAGGTGAAATAAATTCACTTGGGTAGCATTGAGGGTGTTCCCATATTTAGGTTAAATAAAAAAAAGAATGAACTATATCACTTGTGTTCTAAACATCTTCATCCTTTATGCAGAATTGGTTTGAGTAGAATGCTACACTGGCAATGTTTTAGCAGATTTTACACTTTTACATTATTTCTATGTGTTTGTTTCAGTACTATCCTTTTGCAGAAGCATTATGATTATGTGTTTCATTAATAATGGCTGTCTGAGATTCTTAACATTTAGGATAATTCCTCATATTTAAAAAACATGTACTGTGATACATAGTGTACAAACACAACAAAAAGATGTTTCCTATCCAAAGAATAATGTTATATTTATTCACAGCACTTCACAAAATCATTGTCCCTAAACTGGCAGTGGATGGCAAAGATTAGAAGCACATGGATATAAATCACAATCTATTTATCTCTGGGTGACTTGGAGATCAAAATAACATGGGATATTTTGAGTGATGATAACAACTTTGGAGGACTTATCTCAGCCAATTTTGTTCTCCGTGTTTTAAATTCTAGCCTGGTGATGTTAACTCAAGAGCATTGCCAGGGTGGAGTTGGGAGCCTGCCATTAGACATTGATTTTCCCAGTATCTCACAATTACAGCAACATCTGTGCTAAATAACTTTCACTGATCGTCTGTGAAGAGTTCATGGACAATGTACCTTACTCGAAGGTCTCCTTTCTTACTTGTTCGTGAGGGAGATTGTGCAGTAGGGTATTCTGTGAGAGGGGTTGAAATTGAAGTTTCTTGAGGATTTCCTGTTTATTTTCTTTTAATGACATCTTTGTAGATACACCTAAATTTTCTTATCTGTACCAGTGTATTTTTCCTAGGTCTCTAAAAGGTTTCCTTGCCTGTAAAATTTATAAGTAGTTGATAAGTAATTAATTTTTTTCCTCCATAAATTTTCAATATATTAAAAAACCCCCACAAACAACAGCAACAAAATAATGAGTGTGTGATGAAGTTATAAAATATACTTCTACAGGTTGAGCAAAGAGAAATTGTGTGTCATAATGGATTCTGTAGCAGGGGCTGCTAAACTGACTCTCCCCTATCTCAGGGCTCGTCTTTTGTGTATGGCACCATGTAATACTGAAGGGAAATTAAACTGAAATAGTCTGGAAAGTGAAATAATACATCCCAAAAGGTTGGTTTTTTTTTTAGAGAGCAGGCTACATCCAAGTTTTCCAAAGTGCTTCATAAATTCTCATTAATTAATCAGCCTGTGCAGCACCCTGTGAGATGGATACGTGTTCTTGTCTGCATCATTTCATGCATGCAGAGAGCTGAGCTTGCCCAGCAGTGTGGGTGAGGTGGGAACACAGCACACCAAAGCTCCAATTTCCATGCTGACCAGTGTTGTATTGGACTTCATGATCCAGCCAGAGGCTTGGGCTCTGCCTTACAGCACTGCAGTGAAGGCCCCACTGAACAGAGAGATGCAAAAACTTGAGGAACAAACAACAGGGATGGAGAGGTTAACAATTTTCTCTCATGAGAATGTATCATTTGTAATGCAATGCTGACTACCCTGTGCTTTCAAAGATCCCCTGGATTTGGGGAGGAGGAAGAGTAGGAAGTTGCACCCATTCCTGCAGTGCTGAGGATTCAGGCAAAGTATTGTCATAAGAGCAAACTGGAGTGTCTGTAGGAGGCCCAACAGGGATGGGAACCTGTAGGCATAAGAGTCTGAGGAGACAGTTCCAAAAAAAGTGCAGGATATGAGGGTGAATTTACTGAGGAGGAATGTCCTGGGTGTTTTTTCTCCTTCAGTTAATAGCTTTCTAGAAGCCTTTTGTTCTTTTAAGATGCTTGTTTTGCTTACTACTTATATTTTGAAAACTTGCCCAGAAGTTGAATTTCTAAATCTAAAAATATAAACTAACCAGGGAGCATTCTGCCTTGCCTGCATGATCTATAATGCCAAAATCATCTGGAACTTTCTGTACTACTTTGCTCTTCTCCAGTCATTAAGCTGTACTGAGCAAGCTGCCTTTCTGAAGTATCTCAGAAATAACACAAGAGAAAAAGCGGGGGTTAGCATATCCCTTTCATGCAGTACCCTGGCAACTTCCTGAATTTTCATAGAAGACAAAGAATGATAAAGCCCTGATATTTTAGAAGGCATCATCTCTCTTTTCTCTATATTCTGTTTAAAAATCCAGTGTTATCTTAAACAGAGACAGTTTTTTACTTAATCTTGAAACACACAGAATCTGTAATTCCAGTAAACTCCTTTATCTGTTTACAAAGTTCCCACCCTGTTAACTTCTACTGTCAGACAGGTTTATTTTTAAAGGAAACTTCAAATGAATTTGTGTCTCTTGCATGCAATGAAGTTTCTATGTGAGAAATTGAAGGTAAAATTTGGTAAATTGTGGATCAGCTATTTTTCAAACCCCCAACTGAGAACCACAGGATATTTATAATGCTCAAAAAAGAGCTGTTAAATGGATTTTTAAGTTTATTTCCATTCATTGGTTTATAATATATTTATATTTAGCATTTTAGCTAGTATGTGGGCTTCCAAACAACTTTGTCAATTGAAAATTTCCGGATGCTCTTATAACATCAAATATTATAAGCTAAGTGGAATATTACAAGATGATTCAATCAGGCTCACTATCCTACACGACATAATTCTCTTGAAATCCACTGTTAAATCACTGTGATTGAAATGGTTCTTCCTTCAAAATAAATATAATTTTGATTATTTCTGCTTTTCCCTTTCTGTTCAATTCTTTGCAAGTCTGTTGCGTCTCTCTGTGCAATCCTCTGTTCAGCCTTTATGATCATTTGGTGATTTACTGTGACTCTCTTAGATAGGGGATGCCTAACAGCAGTTTTCATTAATAATAACTGACTCTCACATGTCATTCTACTCACCAGTGAAAGAATATTAACACAGAGCATGCTAACTACATGCAGGAAACATGCAGGTTAAACTCGAGGTCTGCTGCAAACTCCTGCAACTGCAGAGGAAACTTAGAGGGGGGAAAAAGCACTTCACTAAGGTGGGATCTGTCTGACATGGCAGTTAATGACTAACTGTGGTCACAAAATATTACAACAATTTTCATGACCAAGCTGTTAGTACATTGTTAATTCCTTCAACTGCACAGAGAGGAAGGTAGTTCTGTCTGGAGGATATTGCTCCCTCAAACCAAAGCTGGGGAGAAACTGCAAGGTTGCACAGGAGTCTTGTGGGCCACACATGTTTACATCACAGTCAGGCCACACTTTCTTCCTCAACATGTAATTTGAAGAGTAAGACATGCCCTGGAGTGACCTGACAGAGGGACTGGAGATGAATGTGATCAACCCTGGCTATCACTGAGTTTGCACCTCCCTACAACGTTCATACTGCAGTTGAAACCCGTGATTCTGGGCCATGGAGATCCACAGTGGTAAGTCAGTGTAGCTCACTCATGCCCACTGTGGTTATCTGCCCCAGCCCCCGTCCTCCTGCCCTTTAGCAGAAGTTAACCCTGCCACCCTCTCTTGGGTCTTACTCGATGGCACTTGACACAAATGGTATTTGCTTAACCTATTCAGTTGGCTGTGCAAATAACTTCTATTTCTGTAGCTTCCAGTAGCCATTTCTTTTCCAGGCAATCTCTGGTATATTCCTCCCATTTAATCTGAATCGTGCTACAGGTTCATTTCTTCCCCAAGTCACTCTCTGTACCTTGGCATATTTACAGCCAGTTTCTTTTCTGCATTCCCACCTGCTGTTGCATTCCTGTTAGCCCTTTGTTTGAGCCATGATGTTTGTGCATTTCTTCTGCAGGACTCTGATAATATGTACTTGGGAAATGTGCCTCATGGTTAGTCAAAATCTTTCAAGGGCAGTGGCCACAACTCCCACTGCTGTGGTTGTTTTTGTATGTACAACAATACTCATGGACTTCCTTTACCAGCAGTAGCCCATTGTCTTTTTAGCTTATCTAAACAATTGAAACACAAAAAAGGACAAAAACTAAACAACTTTTGGCTCAAAAAGTTGTTTTAAAAGGTGATTTTATTTAAAAGTATTTCTTCTTTGAGCCTGTGCTTCAGATTTTGCATATTATGAATGCTTGATAGAAGGGCAAAACAAGCTGTACATTGCTGTTTCATGTATTGGCAACCAAACTACAAGAAATCCTGAATGCAGATTTTTTATTATCGATGACAGTGTAATTGAAGGAGCACAGCTGGATTTTCAGATCTTGTTGCATAGCTCTAAATGGCTATATAGATTATGAAGCAGTGGAGAGTCAGCTGCTATCTCTTTTTGCATTTCCTGTTGTATTTATGTGTTGCTCTAGGTGTCTCATTTTTTTATTCATAACTCTTTCCAGTTTATTTCTGGTATTAGAGGTGGTGTGGGAAGAAATGAAAACAGGTATCAGTGACAAAATCCCTATACACAGTTTTTCAGAGGCAACCTTTGTCCACCTTTTCTGCAAACATTGTTGGCAAAGTTGTTTGGCAATATTGTAGATTACTCCAAGATCAACTATAGAAGATACTGAGGCAAGGAAGAGAATAACCTATACTAAAATAGTTCAATGTGTGATTTTTACAGTTTTAACTTACTTCATCCCTAAGTTTTAGGTGTCCACCTATTTTTCATTAGATTGAACTTGATATTCTCTTTCTCATGAAAGGTTAATACAGGCTTTTGGATCAAGAATATTTCTTGGTGAGTCTTTTCAGAACGTATGTTGTTTCCTCTCTCACCCACACTCATGTGACTCAAAGACAGCTAAGTCACAGTTTTCACGTAACTAAGAGTTTACTCATGTGCTATGGATTTTTATCTACTTCAGAAATACCGTCTACAGTGAAAAGGAGAAACTTTAAATAAGGAGTTTGTTTCTTGTGGAAAGTTAAGAAATAGGTCATAGTATGCTTAAGCATCAGCCAGGTAAAATCTACCTTAAGCTACCTGCAAACCCATTTCTGACCCATTTTGTTGACCTCAGTTTATAAAATACTTTCCTAATTCACCTGTTTCTAAAAAGAGAGTAAGCTTCAGAGTTGCTTTTGGTGGGTATGTTATGAGTTGGACTGAGGCTCTCCTTGACACTGGGCTTGCCTGCTGCTCATGGCTACAAAAGCTTTTGTGGCTTGGCTGCCTGTGGCCACTGAATGTGTGAGCATGAGGTGGAGCACCCCTCTGGCCATTCCTGAAAGCCTTCCACCTGAAAGGTGGCCTGCACCCCCTCCAGGCCACCACAGAGCAGTATCCACGGTAAAAGGCAAATACAGGGGAAGGTTCCCTCCAGGGAGGAGGTAATGTTTAATGTTAACAAGGCAGCAAACAGTGCTCTAAAATGAGGAAGTGCTGTCTTGGGAATCTCCTTTGTTACGCTGTGTGCTGAGTCAGCTACCCCTGTCACTTGTCAGTGCAGTGGATGATTACTGATTTTGTGCTGTCTTAATATGGCACACTCTGAGCTACTGTGCTTCAGGAGCTGTACCTTGAGCAGTTCTGGCACTTCTGCAGCAAAGATAGGGCTGCAAAGTGACATGTCAACCCACGAGCCTGACTGTCTTATAGACCAGAGCCAAGAGTTTGCCTGAAGCCACCACTTATGTCAATATAAATTTGGGGCTTTTTCAAACAAGGAAATAAAAACAGTGGGATGCAGGGAAAAGAGAAGATCCCCTGGCTAAAATCTGACTTGCTTTACCTTCTGCAGGGCTTTGTGGTCCACCATGCCTTGTTGATTTTCTGCTGGTGTGAGTGGGATAGCACAGTGGAGAAAGGTATCCTACAGAGTAGAAATGATGCACTTGAGAGACTGAAGGCAGTAGTGTGTCCAAACTGTCAATAAATCAGAATGCTTCCTAGAAGGCCATATGCCAGGTGGCATTTGCCAAATGTATTCCCTGTGCCACCTTATTGACTTCAGTGCAGTTGCTCCAGAGATAGATTTGGCTCCTAATCCTAGGAAAGCTGGTGCAAGAGAATGTTTTTATTTAACTTTTGGCAAGGCTTATGACTCAGCTGTGGTGTGTTTTATGTCCTCTAGCTTTTGACATACACTTTTAATTATTCTTAATAAATTTAAATTGGAGCAAGTATCTTGAAATACTTAACTAAAACATAAGTTATAGATTTGATCTGTGCCAAGCATTGGAGGATTTGTCAAGCCAGCATTGGAAGTAGGGGACGAAGACCTCTAAAATGAAATTAACAGACATTTAACAAAATAAATAAATTACGTCTGAGCATTTTTATGTCTTTAGAGTGTCACATAAATAATTCATCATATTTTCTTCTGTAAAGCTTATATTTTTAAATGGCCTTTCCGCAGAGACATCCTGCTATTTGTTTCCACTGCTCATAGGTATAGATGATAGTATATCACCCTGAAGTATATCACCCTGAAGTATATCACCACCTCAGCTCAGCAACTAATTGTCAGTAGTTGTAACAGTAGTACTATTTATTGCACACTGCAGAACAGTGAACTTTTGGATTTCTTCTCGTCCTCATGTTTGCTAACTTTTCAGTGAATATAATAATGGTGGTGTCTATTTCTTTGGTCTGCAACACCTAAGAAAGAGAGGGGAAATTGAGTCTGTCATACAACAGGAAGCCAAAAAATCAAGAGGGCAACCCAGTATGCTATACAACCCAGAAGTCCTGGTCTGGGGTTCTGTTCACTGTGGGACTGCCCAGATCTAACAGCCTGATTCAATGTCCATTAGTCTTACTCACTGATTCCAGGAAAAAAACACCTAGTAGTGATGGCAGTACTGGAAATCTGATCTGCCAGTGTATCACTCTCGCCAGCTGGAAGAACCATCTCCAGGCCCTCAGTACCCAAGAGGTTTGTAGGAGTGTGGGTGGGGTCAGTGGGGATGGCTTTTCATGAAGCCTGTCCATGAGAATATTCTCAACATATAATGGTAAATGCTGAGTTACTACTAACTCAGAGCATGTCAGTACTGGTTTAATTCTGTTTGGAATACCAAATTCATCAAGGATGCTCCATAAACAGCAGGTCAATGCTGGGAGAAGCAAGGGGATTGAACACAACCCCTCAGAACTACAGAGGGAATTTTAAAAAAAAACCCTAAGGCCATAGCTCCTCACGGCGCAGCTGCCACAGGAATTGGAAGTGTGCTAGAAGGGAGCAGAGTAGCTCCCTGTGCATAATACCTGGTGGGACTAGACAGAGCAACCCTGAGCCTGGCAGGGGACACACACACCCAAGGTGGTGGGGCAGAACATGAGGGGTGTTTGCACTCAGTTATTCTCAGCTGCCTTGGCTGGCTCAGCTCTGTGAGGAGAGCAAGTAAGGGCATTCTCTAAATGTAAGGTTATTCCACAAACAAACATGAACAGTTCTGCTGGACACATTTCTCTCTGCAGCACCTAGAACAGCTTGGCAGTGGTACAGCTGAAAGATTAGTGCAATCTAATTAACTCCCTTAAAGCTTCTGTTCTATAAGGCTGCCACTCCTTTTACCTTGTGCACCTTCTGTGTGAAAGTAAGATGTGTCTGTGAGTACAACATCCAGAAATGCTGAAGTTAATAACGTCCATCCTCCAGCATCACTGCTGTTAAATTATGCTGTCATTCCACTGTATTCACACCAATATCATTCTGCTCCATCATGAGGAGATCCATTTATTATGAGAAAATCTCTCTCCTGTACACACCAATTATTCTACACAGGATGGATTGGAAGCAGGTCCTATAATTATACCCTAGCCAACCAGTCAAGTCTATAAACAAAATCTTTCTCTTTTATTACCTATTTTGTTTCCATCTATTATTTTTTCAAATGTTTATAGAAGTTGTGTGTGTGTGTGTCTGTTTTAATCCATCAGCAGTACATTTTTTAAGTACAAATGCCTTAAAACTGTGGGCATTTTTCATAAGGTTTCCAAATGCCCTTCCTGTTTTCTTCTCCTGTCAGCCAGAGCAGAATAAGCCATCATTAAAGGCAGAATAAATTATACTGCTAATTAACAATATGGTTGGTGCTCTGGAAACCTGCATTTTGTCTCCTGTTAATACTGAGAAAGAAATTCAGTGGTGAAATACCCAGCTCAGTCTCTCCCTTGTAGTCCCCTTACAGTCTGCTTTACTATTCAATTTTCCCTCTGTTCAAATAATTAATTAATTTTACAGAATCAATGCCACCTCTATGAGGTCTGGTATTTTTTTCCAATGCCTAATCTTTTAATTTGTTTGGACTTAGCTTTTTTTGGTTGTTTGGCTTTTTCTTTTTTTAATACCATTGCTGCTGGTATATTTACATCAAGTTATGCTTTTTTCTCACCAAATTTGTGTCATATTTGGATTTCTTCAAGATGTTTCATGTAGACCTGTACATTTTGCCATTTGCCATTTTTGGGAGCATTAGATACTGAGGGTCTCAGCCAAATAACAGAAGTCTTTACAGATCTTGGTTTGAAACAACAGAATCCATTAGAGACTGTGATATTGAGCCATATTGAACTGCACATCTGCAGAGGGCATTGCAAGGTCATTGCTGGTAGGAGTCTTCCAGGTTCTTTTGTTCCCCTGCTAGTAGATGTTCTAAGCCTGAGAGCTGTGTCAGTGTCACCTAGTCTGGACAAGAAACTGCTTTTCCCACCCGTAAATCTTTTAGCTACCTTAAAAGAAAATATTAATTTGAAGTTGGATTCTGCCATGTCAGAAACACAGATTAGAGTTCTTATTCTGCACAACTCTTCCATCATTGTTGCTTTCAGGTGTACTGCCTGTTTTGAGATGAGTATTTAGACTTCTTTTTAGAGTTCAGCCTGTACACCACAACTCACTAGATAAAGTTTCAACCTGAATCCCTTACAGACCTCTCTGAGTGCTATGAAGGACAATATTAACTGTGTCTCCTGAAGAGAAGAAAAAAAGAAAACAGGAGCTATAATATTTCTGTTATTACATATCCTTTTTACAGCACAGGTTGTAGTCAATTTTTTGCCAGAACTGAGTGAAAGCATCAGCAAACCTTACACATCTCAGGAAATACTCTCAGGCTTATTTCTAGAACATTTCCTTGGTGTTTAGAGCAACGTCCTTCCCTGTATTTCTTATGGGGAGGTCAAGATACAAATTGTCTCAAAAGCTGCACATGAAACTAGTTTTTTTCTCCAGTGCCAACCCTGTGGAGACAAATGCATGCACCCATTTACAAGCAGTGATTGAGAAAGTTTCTAGAATGATGGGAAACAAAGTTAAACTGAGTAAATTCAGTGTATGGCTTGATGGTAGGGCTAAGACCTGCAAACCTGGCAGGCTGTAGGACTTAAAATGTTACATGCCCAAGATAAGAGGCTTGAGTTCCTAGGCTGCCAGTGTTGTAAGTGAAAAATAATCACTTTCTTCAGAAGGCAATGCATCACTTTGTACAGCCTGGAAACAGGAGTTATGTGAGTCCAGGGCACAGAGAGGTTCAAGCATGGCATCTTGCAACCCATCAGCTGTTCTTGCCCACTCTTGTTTTTCTGCCTTTAAACACGGAGCTATTAACCTGTCAGTGAGGTAGGTACTATTGCAGCTTTTCATCTTGTATATTTATTTCAATAAAGCTTTTATTTAATATATTTTCCACACTTGGATGGTTCTGCTAACACTTTTCTAAGAATAATTCCCACTCTGCATTTGTCAAGGCAACTTGTGCTATAGTAATGCAATGAACAAGGAGGCTTATAAATAGCTGAAACTAGAACAGTTATTCAGGTAGTGAGCTTAGAGCCATAATATGGTTGTAGAAAAAAAATGTCCTGTTCTGTGGCCTCAGGAAGTTTTCTAATGTGTCTTTCTAAAAAGAAAAAAAATCCCCCTGTACACTCAGAATTTTTGAATAGCAAGGTTTCATATACACTTCAAATACCCACAAAGTCTACTTCATGCCCTAGTGCAAGTAGTCAATCAAAAATGTAGCAACCAGAAACTGACAAATTCTAATAATCAGTGCTGTGTCCTTCCTTGATTGGAAACAATCTTTTCTTTTGTCTCTCATTAATCTAAATATGTTAATGTAAGTGGTCACACTTTCCAACACAACATTTAGGAACAGGTCTATCTGCTCTGGAGAACCACTGGTGTGGTTTCCCTGCCTTAGCAGCAAAAACTAGAATGTCTTTCCTGGCCTGTTGTTCTACCCTTATTTCTAGCTAGAATATGTGTGGTTTCTTTTTGTCAGCATTTCTATAAAGATTTTGAGATCGACAAGAATGAGCCCAGTGAGTAGGGCTGTTGAAGTCTAATGTACTGCTTCTCAGCCATATTTAGTATTTGGTCTAGGTTGCCTAGACATCTGATTACCTAGATTATTTTCCAAAAGAGTAAAAGAGTTTTGTAAGCTTTTTGGGAAACAAACAAACAAACAAACAGTGGCAGTTGAATCAAAGCTGTAGGGTTATATCTCAGAAAATAATACTAAGATTGTGATACTGTCAGCAGTGTGTTTGGCACTGTACCCCTCTGAACTCTCCCCAACAGACACTTGTTGTCTGAAACTTTGATGGGAGCAGGCACAAATAAATCCGTGGTGGTATTGGTGTTATTTTCTGGTAGTTCTTTTTGTCCTGACCAAGGCAGGTCAAAAGACACATTCATACTGTGATCAGAAAGTGCTACAAGACAAGGAAAGAAAGGAAATGAAGATAATTTTGCTTCTTTAAGATCAGCTAGTGAGGCTCAAATAAACTAAACAAAATTAAACATGTTTATATTGTCAAGGTAGCGTTTGGTCTTTATTTTAATTCTGCTGAAACAAATATTCTTTTCTTTCTGCCATTGACTGAAACAGTCAAAGCATCATTTGTGCAGGCATATCTTGGCCAGGGTCATTTTCAGACATATGTGCACTGTGCTGGTAATGTGGCTGGGTGTGCTTGTTCCCTTCAGCAGGACTTCCCTCCCCTGGGGGACTGCAGTGAATCTTCTGCCTCTGTGATGACCCTCTGTGGGCTGTGGGAATCTGATGTGCTGCCTTCTTTGACACTGGTAGCAGCAGTGAAACCTGCCATGAGTCAGGTTTTCAAGACATGCAGAATTCAGAGCAGAAATGGTTGCAATGGAGTCACTGCAGCTACCAGGGCAGCTGTCTTGTTGAATGAGGTCACTGGGGAGATGTACTGGGGAGATGTAGGACCAGTGTACTGTGCAGTTTCCAGCAGTATCAGGTCATGTTTTACAAACTCTGCTTCTTGTTTTCCAGGGTTGTGGTGGCAGGGTATAAAATCTCCTAATTTGCTTTCAAGAGAGAACCCTTAAATGCAACAGTTTGACAAATGGCAATATCTCTGCGTACATGTCACAAATGAGGCTGAACAATTAAAACTCAGCAGCAAGGGAAGGGAGGAAATTTTGGAGAATTTCAAAGGTCAGGAACTACTGATTCTGGATGGACAGTGCTAGAAGTCCTGTATGTGTTTTCAGACATTTTGGCCAGGTTATGGAAACCTATTTTAAGTTCCCAAACATGTACTGAGGCAGGAGAATTAAAATGCTTTGCTTTTCCCAAAGGTGCTGAATGTCTCCTGCAGTGATCAGCTCAGTTTGTTCTTCCTTGGTCTAACAGGGCACATGTAGTTCAGGTTCTCACTGAGTGGATGCTTTTAACCTCTCATATCAGACTGCATTACTCACTTTCCCCAGGTCACATGCAGCAAACATGGCATTAAACTGATCCAACACTGAGCAGCCTCCCCAGCAGTTGAATATCCTGAGCTGGAAGGAACCCTCTAGGATAATCAAAGAGATAGGTTCAACTGTGCAGGGGGACTTTCAGGTTGGACATCAGGAAGAGTTTTTAACTGGAAGGGTTGTCAAGCATTGGGACAGGCTGCCCAGAGAAGTCCCCATACCTGGAAGTATTCAAGAATGGAATGGGTGTGGCACATCGTGCCATGGTTTTGTTGACATGGTGTTTGGTTAAAGGCTGGACTCTATGATCTTGGAGGCTTTTTCCAAGCTTAATGATTCTATTGTTAAATTAATATTTTACATTTCAAAAAACAAATTTTCTCACTAAGTCAGTTAGAATTAGGGTGCTGCAAATTTCTTATTTCAGTTGGAAAAAAACTATTGCTTTGTGATTACAATAATGGGAAAGTTTTTTAAATGTAGGGTTCCACTTGTTCATCGATTTGTAAGCACTGTCCCACTTCGTTGTCCTTAAAGTCCTTCACAGATCTCATTGTCATTGAATTAGCTGCTCTCTCCCTCTCTTGTAGTTATAATTAGTGAAATATATAAATATTGCTTCTTTAGTTCCTGTTAGTTATTTGCCAATAAGTTTAGTATATGAGAAGTAGCTGGCTGAAGAGATGAGTAAGATTTAAAAACCTGGAAGTATAATTACAAGTGGATAAAGTAAATTTGAAATTGTTTGTTTTGTTCCAGATAATCTGCAGAATGATAATCCTCTAGTTTTGTATTATTTACTACTTCTTATACAGTAAAAACTGTGATTTTTTACTATTCTTTAGAACAAGATTTATTGAGATGAATGATGAACCATGCTGCATGCAGAATACTGTCTTCACTATTTATCGGACTGCCAAATTAAAGGAAACTAAAATAAGACTGTGATTTTTCAGCAAGGGTATGTGTTAAATTTAAAAAGGAGGAACAAAATCCAGTCCCATGCCGTTTAGACCACAGGGATTAATTATACTGAAAATCAACATAAATGTAGGAAAGAATCAGCTTTCTTTTGGCTCATAACAGCTTGTCTATGTGATGTAAACTGTGACAATGTCAGCTCTGCTGTCACTGGGGGCATCTAGCAAGGAAATGAGAGACTCTGTAAGCAGGAAAAAAAGACAACCTGGCATTCACCCTTTACTGAGGCATACTGGTTCTCTTTAATTTTTACACAGCCACAGAAACTGAGCTGAATAATGATCCAGGAAATCACAGGTTATGCAGTACAGAAAATAAAGCAATCTCCTTCTATCTCTGTAGGTCTTTGGGATGCCCCATTGTGCACACACCCACCCCCTAGTCAACACCTCTAATGAGTCCATCCATCCATGCAAAGCATTTGATAGAAAAGATTGTCAAGATCATTTTCCGTTCCATTCCCCTTGAAACAATTCTCTGCCAGTGTGATTCCCCAGGGCTAAGCAGAAACATACAGCAACTAATCCCAGAAGTGGCTTGATAGACAGTATGATAAAAAATCTGATAGAAAATCTCTGGATGATACCGAGCCCAGGTAGTCACACCCCCAAGTTCTCAGCCCTATTTAACACTGTGACATCAGGGTTTTGTCTGAAAACCAGGGTCACCTGGTGATTCCTCAGACTCAGGTGAATTTCCATGCTTACTTCTTGCTGAGAGTGAACAGAATGCACACTGCTACCACAACTCCAGGTTTCCCTTTCTCTCTAAAGATCCAGTGAGAGATTTCAAGACCTTGAGGAAAGTCAAAGTAATAGCAGCCTAATAACAACATATCCTTAGAATAGGTTTTTGTTTTGACAATTGAGAGTTTCATTAATGAGGAAGTTCTGTTCTCATTTTATAGTGCTACTTTGTTGTTACTTTAACCCTTTACAAAAAGATTCATTGTCCTTCAGAAATTCTGTGTTTTCCAGAGGTGCGATTCCACCCGACTGCAAAGGGATAAACAGACAGGAAATGAGAGTTTCTGAACAATAGCAATGGCAGAGATATATTTAAGATCCATATCCTACCTGGGTCATCTGTAATATTTAGATGGAGTCATTATGTACCTAATATCTGCCATGTTCAGTCCTTCCAGTTTGTGTAAACTTTGGTTATCTCAGAGCCTTGCACCACATAGCAAGAAATCTGTCCATAGTCCTACTGCAAGAAAATATCTCAGTTTGGTTATTTGTAATAAATTTTGGTTTAAAGGAAGGCAGTAGGAACTGAGGCTTTAGCTATCCTGTACATTCTTTGTACATTTAATCATTTTTTTCCTAAAACAAGAGACACTGTTTTCCAAGAATGGCCAATTCATGTTCAGGATCTGTTCACAGGTGTTGACACAACAGTTCCTCCTCCATCTCCAATTTCACCCTGGGGCAGGAGTGGTTGTGGTCAGCCAGACATTTACATTGTGGCTGACTTCACCTGAGCTGGTGACCACCCTGCTTCACTGTGCAATCCACTGAGAGAAAGGGGCTGGCCAGGAGTTCACCTCAGCCTCTGCAGGCACCTGAATTAGGAGGAACTGGACCAAAAGCTGTGCTCAAAAGCAGCCACAGTGAGCTGTCTCTGGCAGAGACCTATATTGTAGTCATATAAAACCAGATCAAATTATTCCACCCTAGAATTCTGTAGTTCATTGTTGCCTCAAACTTTTGAGCTCCTTAAATTTAATTAAACACACCCCCTTCCTCCCCATGGGCTTGGCTGAATCCTTTGTATTGTACTTTCTGTCCCCGAAGCTACTCAAGTCCCCACGCCAGTGAGTCTCTTGTGAATCCCCAGATGGATTTTACTTTGACTGACTTTTCCTTGTTTACCCATCTCAGATGTGTTAACATGTATTTTTTCAAATCACTACACAAGTATAAGTATTAGCTATAAAATAAAATTTATTTTACGTACCTTAAGTTTAAGGTCTCTCTGTTACTGGGTCAGATTTTTATTTTCTGTTTCTTAAGTAGAGAAAAGCAACAACTGTGAGCACTGGAAGGCTTATTCCCCATACTTACACAAAAGCCTGGGCACTTGCTGAAATGGATTCAAACTTCTTACTGAAGGATCAAGCTTTAAAGCTCAGACAAGTTGTCAATTTGCTATTATTTTTTATATATGGGAGTATTTGCTTACTTTGTTTGAGATGGAAAAATCTGTGTCCTTATAGTAAGACCTGCTTTTGGTACCAGACAAAAACAGGAAATGCAGAGACAAGTAAAGCTAAAATAAAATCACCAGTGCCATTGTTACTAATTGGTATCCTTGTTAGCAAGCTCAGCAGAGATGCCAGAAAATTAATGTATATATACAAGGACACAGTAGTTCACTTAGGCCCATAATTTACAATGAATAATTTATTCAATTAATTTAGGCTGCTTTTCTTCTCAGCAAAACAGATTACAAATTTCTTAAATTTATTCATTATTCAGAAGTGTTCAATAAAAAATACTTATTGTTTTCACTGATTACAAATATTGTAGTACTGAATCGGGTTGTTAAGTTTGATTGAAGAACTTGAAGTAGCACACTTTCACTTTTTTTTTTCTTTTTTTTCTCCTATCAATTGGATGGACAAGTGAGCACTTAGGGCTCACACATGTGCCAGTGGGAATTTAGAATTTCCCATCAGCAGGTATTCAACACGCACAATTTTCAAGTTATTTTCCAAGAAGATTTTTACCTTTTCATTTTTTTTTTTTGGACAGGAAGGGTCAAAAGCAGTTGAGACCTGGCCCCCAACACTAAGGGTAGCTCAGGTCTAGTGTTATAAGTGTAACAGAAGCACATTCTTTAGAAGAACAAAAAATGTGTAGATTTTATTTTATTTAAAACAGCAAGTATGTGACTGTCCTGGGGGGGACAACTGCCTGTGTTGCAATAATTTATGGGGTGTTTTCACCATGACTATCAAACCAGTTGTTTTTGTTCACTCTCCTCAGGCTTCTCCTTTCCCCATTCTCTTTAAGTTTATATGTGTTTTGGAGTTATTTTCAGATTTGTTTGAAACCTAAAGTTTCTGGTTTAGCAAATTAGCATCTTCCACACCCTAGCAAAAGCCTGGAGTTTCACCAAAAGGAAAGTGCCCTAAGAAAAGGGGAGATGAAGAAGCTGCAGTTGTTTGTCCTGCAGTCCTTAGCCACAGCTGGATTTCACACTCCAGAGTGTTGCACTGGAGCTGCAGTGGCACACCTGTAAAAACACACACCAGCTACTGATCCTCTTGAGTGAGCCCTGTGAGGAGTGATGCAGTGGAGTGGGAGGTCCTGGGCACTCAGCTCCCCCCTCCAACAGCTGCTCCCACAGCTCTTGGGTGTGGAACCCCAGCGAGCAGCAAGGGCTCTCTGGCAGGATTTCAGAGACCCCAAACCCTCACAACCCACACTCCTTCCCAAAGATGCCTCTGCTCCTCCTGCAGGGTTTCCAGCTCTGCTCTGGGAGCAGTGGGAGCCCAGCTGGGAGGGGGGAAGCCAGGCTCTGCTGTATCCATCCTGCTCCCAGCCAGGCTGATTAGCAGCAATATCAGGCTCTTGATATCCCACTGAAACAACATCATTCTGCAGCCCAGCAGGCAGGCAGAAATTGCAGCCATGGCAATAGTGACAGCTGGGTCATTACACACAAACCCGACGTTCTGTTAGAGTTTACTGTGATTTTTAAGCAAATTCTTTTTTAGTGTATTGGTGCCTTTTTGTGTGTGTGGCGTGGTATCTTCCAAAACAGGAACATTCCTCACAACGGTGAATATCCAGCCGGTATTTCAGAGTGATCACTGGAAGGTTTTGTTTGATTTTTTCTCCCTCAGTCATTCTAGTTTGCTCAAACTGGTTCTTTTGCAGGCTACGCTTGGCCAGTCAGGAAACTGAAATTAATACTGTGACCCATGTTTAGTAAAAGTAATTGGAAATTCAAAGCTTGGCTCTGTACAAGGCACAGCGTGCAGGCAATGCAGCAGACAGGTGATGAATCTCACTGAACACTAGTGAATAATGAATACATTTTTAGGAGACTCATAGCCTCTTGGTGGACACTAACAGGAATCATAAGACATTGCTAAGAACGTTTTGCATGTATGTGCCTAGAACTAAAAGTAGATCTCGACTTAAATAATGAAATCTCCAAACCAGATTAATGCTTATTTGCTGAGAGCACTGCAAAGGAAGGATCACCTTTCTGTCATTCACCCTGGAGTTTTTTAAGTGAATGCCAGTCCACAAGGCTGTAAAATAATGGATAGTCACCCTATGCAGATATTTGATCATCAAATGTAGCACCTTTGGTAAGGGAAGAGATCAAAGTAAGAACAAAGAGAAGGGACCATAAGGCAAAAGCTACCAGCAGTCACATCAGACTCTGAAATTACATACAAATTTTATTAAAGAGAAGAAAATAATAAAATAAAATAAAACAAGGCAGTGCAAATGAATTTGTAAGAATTACTTGGAACATCTAAAAATGTTAAAGAGAATTCTTGAATAGTCTCTGTTGGGTGCACGACTACTTAAAGATATTCTACCCACAAAAAGCTTGACTTTTCTTTTTTCCTTCCCCCCCCCCCCCGCTGTCCCCCTCC
>VXBR01004845.1:448814-480569 GCA_013400215.1 Cisticola juncidis | reverse complement strand
CCCCCCCCCCCCCCCCTTCTTTCCTTTTCTTAGTCTTTAAGAATGATCTGTGTACTTTAAAACATGATTATATTATACATATTTTGTAAATAGTAATTAATGAGTCTTCTCTTTTAGTGCTGTAATTTTATGTGGGATGATTTTTTGGATGCTTTTGGAAGGCAAAGAGCCATCAGAAATGGAGCGCTTGTTTCAGACATGGAAGAGTTGTGGCTTCTAACTTTACCTTTCCATCTCTAATTCAAAATTGAAAGGTATCAGACCATGAAGGAATGGCACCATGTTCAACTCAAAATGATTTCTATTATTTTTCTCCCATGACACCTAGGTATCTTCAGACAACAGAGCTGGGGAAGCCTGAATGCCATCTGGTTCCATGTGAGCTCACAGCAGATAGCAGGAGCAAAGACACATGTGACTGTGTATTTTACCTGTAGCTGTCATGGGTTTATGTGTGACCTCTTTGGATTGTTAATGCAGAAATACAATATCTGTTGGAAGAACTCAAATAATGCCCAAACATTGCACTGCTTTTGCCAATATCTAGCTCACCTGGGTAGAGTGCTGCAATTAAAACAGTCCTATACTCTGCTGAATGAGTCTGAGTGTCCACAGCATGAGGTGGGTAGTAAATAAAAGATTCCTCATTTTCAAGGAATTTACTTCTGTTACCAAAAGTAAAGTACCTAGCACATGGATCTTCTAGCACTCTGGAAGAATAATATTCTCCTAGGAAATTAGTGCAGAAGAACTCATTTGCTGAAAATTTCTGTTCTTCCTAATACCATCCCCATGTTCACAGGCTTGAGGCAAAGCCCATTGAAATCTTTCCATGGGTAGAATGGGAATGCTAGAAATATTTCCATGACCGCATGGGACATCTTGCTTCTCTTTCTTCTCTATTTGCAGTTCATGAGTTTTCTGTGACTCTCAGTTAAGTTTTTAAAGTTGTGGAGTATGATTGAAGAACAAAATAGATGCAGCAGTTTGGAAAAAATAATCATTCACAACGAAGTGATTTACTATGTAGGGATTCATGCAGTGTCCATGCTCAAAAATTCCTGCAGACTTCACAGGGTGCCAACACCCAAAGTCTTGACCTGCAACTAATAATATTTTGCAGAAGTGACTTATAAAAAAGAAAAAAAAAAGGTCCTATTCATTTATTTTATGTTTGCTTGTTTACATATTCCTATTTCTTCTGCAGGGTGTTCAGAGCATTCACACAGCAAGTCGTGCTGCTCAAAATTGTCAAGAATTAGTATTATCCCTAATGGATGTTTGGACAGATTCTTTGTTGCTTCATTTCCTGTGCTCAAATATATTTACAAGAAACATCTATTTTTGCTTCAGTCTTCTCATTGCTGCTTCCTTGCCAGTCACACGTGCATATGTAACAAAATGCCTTTTTCACGTCCCCTGAGTGGTACCATATGCTGACAAAACCTCATTAAATTCACAAGTCAGAATTCATTGGCTATTTGCCTTTCAATTTAAAAGAGACTTGTTAATAAATACTCCTCAACACCACTACTTTCAATCTGCTCACCCTCTCCCAAGGCAGTCTCGGATCAACTGTTTTAAACAATTCCATAATTCCTAAGTTAATTACCAGGCGGAATCTCACAGATTGATGCAAAAATCTCTTTTCTCAGGCATATTTTTCTTCCTTTTGGTTTGCTCCTGCTTGCTTTCCTCTGTAATCAGCCTGCAGTGACTCTTTGCAGCCCAGACTCTGCTGCTCTTTCAGGAGTTGCAAGGCACAAGTGCCCAGAGCTGGGAAAGCCTGACATTTGAAAGGTCCTGACATCGTTCAGGGGATTTTCCCCCAGTGCTGGACAAGTGCAGGCGCTCTGGATAATGGGGCCATTGTCCCCGCCACTTCCATGTCGGCTCTGGTTCACATTGCTGCAGCCCCCTCCTGACAGCTCGGCTGGAAAGGGCAGAGTTCAGGGCATTGCTAAGGCTGGGGCCTGCTATGACTTAATAGAGAATAGAGATCTTCAGCAGCAGCACGCAGATGTGTGGGCTGAGGCAGAAGTGCTGCTGAGAGGGAAGAAGCACGGGTCCCGGGCAGTATTGTGGGTTTCCCGTGCCACGGATCCTTCCCTCCGTCATTCCCTGGAAGTTTGTTTGGTCGCGCATTCCCGTGGGCTGCTCACACACAGTGGGATGCAGCTGCAGCTGATTCTGTCCCCTCTTTCCCACTTCCACACCCCTCCCTTGCACACTAGTTTTCCTCCACTTCCTATCTGACTGTTTTCTTTGTCTCTTCATCTGGCTTTGCACGCTGCCCTCCCTCAGCTGGAACAGCTTCTCCCTTCATACATGCCAAATTCCTTCCTCCTCACCATGTCTGAAGATGTGGCTGCTCAGTGCAGCACCCAGCTCAAGTGCCACTGGTGCCCTGCCTGCACATGTGTCAGCACTGCACTGGCCTTGCCAGTTGTGTAGGGAGGGAAACCATCATTCTGTATCTTGCCCCACATAAAGATCTCTATATCTTATCACACAGTGCATTCACAAATTTTTTTCTCTTACTCAGTACGTGATTTTAGAGTGCTGCTTCCATCACTGAATTTGTGATTAAGAAGCCCAGATTCTGTCCCTAACACAAGAAACAGCAATGACTGCACCCTACAGGAAAACTTCAAGCATCTCACACTGAAACAAAATCTTTTATAGCCTGAAGTGCTCTGAGACAGAATAGCTACTGTTAGCTGTAGCAGCCACACAGGCTTGGAACGATCCCTTTCCAGCCTTTTTATTTCAGGGCTTCTTGATTTGTCATTTTTTACAATTAAACACTCATCATATTCCTCAGTCCCAGCCCTGATGCTTGCTAAGAACCATCAGAGCAATCTGTTATGAGAAACAGAGTATGGAAAAGTAGCTGATACTTGTGGTGTTGGATGCACATTAGTTACCCGCCATTGAGTACTTTGTTCACAACTTTGGCACTACAAAGCATGCCGTGACATCTAGAGATGAATCAGCTCAGAACTGAAATCAGTAGGACAAGAGAATACAAAGAGAAGATGTGATCCCAGAATCAGAGAAATCAAAGCTTCTGCAGCTTCAGTAGGAGCACGACGTTCAGCTGCTTCTATTGCAACCTGTGACAGAAGCAGTGCAAATAGCCATGGTACAAGACAAACAGAAGGGAAATATAAATAGTAAGTCCTGTAGTGAATTTGCATATGTTGCTTTACCAAAAACAACAAAAAATATACCAGTGCCACTTGTTTGTGTCTGCCCTCATTTTGGAACCATTTCCCCTATTTTTTATGTCACTAGTGATAGCCATGACAAAGGTACAGGTGGGGTTGACAGGTATAAAGATGCAGTGGTAATGCTAGACAGATACTAAATATGATGTCACAGGAAACTGATGGTGTTTTGGAGGTTGAGTTTATGAGCTGCTGAGAGTTTGAGCTAAGAGAGGAACATCCACAGGGTTCACCACTTTGACCTGAAGATTCTTATCATTTATTTGGCTCAGATCATTAGCTTGGTGTTTATGCAGTTTGCATTTTTTCTCTTTCTGGCAGCTTGTGTTGGGGAAGGAGAGAGGAAGTGAGAAACAGCAACATCAGAAGACCTGAAAAATGCATTAGTTAACTTCATGTTTCCTTGACAGCAAGACCTTTTGCAATCTAGGAAACAAAAGTTAGCATACAGTCTTTTGCAGGGATTTGTTGTGCATCCCAGGATGTTCTCCAAAGGATAGGATACTTTGTGGGGGCAGGCACTGCTGGATAACATCCAGCACTTTCCCCCTCCCACCCTCCCACAGCTGGAGCTGTAGGCAGGCTGTGCAGCAGGTGCGCTACGCTGCATCTCTGTTGAATCAGGCTGCTTCCCTTCTTAATGAATCTTGTTAGTGGAGTGGTTTATTTTACTTTATCTTTTCAAAAGGAGGAACACTTGACTTGGTGTTGTGAAGCAACATGTCATTAATCCGTCTGATTGCTGGAACCTGCTCAGTAAAAGGAGGATACTCGGGAATAGTTGGAGTGACAGTCTAACAGTCGGTGTGGAATGTGTGCACACACATACCAAGGCCTTTGTAGCTCAGCTGCAGGGACTGACAGGCATCTGAGCTACTGATGGGCATCTGAGCTACAGATGTCCATTTTCCTCTGATTAATTTATCAGCTTACAGTACAGGGAGTTTTATTTTTGTGGCGTGCACCAATCCAAGGTGTAACCATCACACTGTATTTAGACTCTGTCACTTAAGCATCACTGAGTGTGTTTAATTAATAATTAATTCTTTCAGCACCTTTTCTGAGGTTGGGTTATTTTTTCTTTTTTGTGGTGTAACTTTTCCTGTTTAAATAAATATGTAGGCTAAGGAGTTTGCTGAAGGTCGTATAAAGAACCACTGAGGGGAGAAAAATCTAAACACTTGTCCTTGAATACTTTCTGTAACTATTAGGTATTTCCTAGTTGCAGTATAAGCAGCCTGGAGAGATTCAGGCATGACAAGTTATGTAGTAATCTAAAAACCCAGAACTTGAGACAAGCCCTGCCTGCCAAAGATCTTCTTTTCACAGTTCTAAAGCTTAAGTTAAATCCATTAAGTTTAATTAATTAATTAAAGTAATTTAGCTGAATTAATTCCTAAACCAAATATTGATTTTAGAATTTTAAAGCCAACTTGAGAGTAATTTTAGCTTGATTCATGTCTACTTTTGTACAAATATTGGCTGCAATGCTATTATGGAAAACTGTATAACTATTCCAGAAGTGAGGATGACCTTATTACAACTGCGATTTTGAAACATTTCTGTAAAATTCTGAAGCTCTGGGGAAAAAGCTTTCTCTCTTTCATTAAGCAAAATTTCTATTGGCTTTAATAGGGATTTTGTCAGAGAAAAGATCACAGGAGATCACAGACAATCTCTAAAGATCCTAGAGATCACAGGATTTTGTGGCCTTTTTAAAAGGTGAAAGATTTTTTCATCAGCAACAATGGTGCTTGTGATTTTAGGGCTTTTTCTTTCTTTTTCTTTCTTTTATTTTTTATTTTTTTAGTTGAAATTGATGGAAATGTCTGAGCCAGCTTCTCCTGCAGATTTAGTTACTCATGGAGATAAATGGATATCTAAGAGAAAAAAGAAAAGAACCTAATTATTATTTTTTCTCTCAGAATCTGCAATATTATGCTGTCATCATTGATACTGAAAGGCTAAAACACAACAAACAAACCTCTGGAAATCTAAACCCTTCTGGTATCCACTAGACTGAATCAGGCTCCTGTAAAAAAAATTCTTTAAATGAAGATGTTCCACCAAAAGCAGAAATATTTTCATCCATTTCAGTATTGTTTTTCTTAGTATGAAGATCTCTGTCCTCAAGAGGACAAAATATCCAGAAACTTATTGAACATAGACAGGATTTTCTATGGCTAGTGCTCTCAAAAATACAGTAGACCTAGTCCTGGGAGGGTTTGAGTGCCCATGGTTTCCTAGTCAGGCATGGAGTTTATTAAGCATTAAACATTTCCCCACTCTCACAGGTTCCTAGTCAACTTATTCCCTTCAGCTTGTGGTGAAATAAAACCACCTTAGCCTGTGGGTGAAGTGTGGTGCTGCCCAGCCTCTGTGGCATTGCTTTTCTGCCTGGCCATGGAAATCAGTCTTAACATTGCTGAGATATTCCCCACAATACTGATCTCCATAGAAATTGGGATGGTTTTCTCCATCAGGAACTAAATACTTGCAGTGTTGATCAATAGAATGACAGCAAAATTACATGAATATTATGAAACATAGCCTGTATTTTCATGAAATTAAGATTACAATGTAGTTTAGCACTAGTTTCATCTGGAGTTCTTCTTTTCTCTTATCTTTGATATTAAAATAAACATTTCAGTCACCAGAAATCTGCCTTATTGTAAAACACAACCGATACCTATTCATCCTGAAGTTTATGCTCTTTTTTAGTTACCTCCACACATAAACTTTGAATGTAATTTGGACGTGGAACTACTTCTAAGGTGTGTGATTATGAATGTTAAACTGAAGGAAATGGTATGTGTTTTTGGAGAGCATATACTCTTGCAGACCCACAAAAACACAGTGTTTTAGCTGCACACACCATATTTCTCTGCTCAAAGCACCTTCTCAGCACCCATTATATAGCTGTACATCACAGAGGCTTACATCCAAAGGCACTGCACAATTATTAGACTGTATATGTATTGCCTGAGCTTTTCCATGTTCAGTGAGTGATAAGCAAACAGCATAGCTTGATTTTCTCAAAGGTGTCAGGATCACACAAAATATTCTCCCCAGTCCACTGGGTATCCATCCTCTGAGTTTAAGAAGTAAGAAATTACAATAATAAAGAAAAAGAGTTTTGTCATGGCAGCCTTCCAAGCAGTTATGATAAACCCTTCAGTGCTTGGGAAGTTAAACAGAATTCTGCATTGTTCTAAAGCAGCTGGGGACTGGTTCCCCAGGCTGTCTCTTTCAATAGCATTTTAAGGAGGTATTATACAATATAATATTGCTTTCGTTTAAATTAGTCTAAAATGCAAAAGCATGTACTGGTTAATTTTCCAGAGCTGCAGCTAAAGAGTAAATATTGCCAAGGTGAAGGCAAAATGGCAGCTTTTGGGGAAGTGTGCTTTTGTAAAGGAGAAATCTTGAGTCTGAATATTTCTTTGTTATAAACTAGAAACAATATTATTTTCAATGACTTACTTTAAAAAACTGTTTTATTGCTCCTGCATATTAATTTCAAAGTCTTTGTTCATTATCTTTGTTCCTTATTGTGGGAAATGAATGGTAAACACTTCAGTGCAATGCCACCACATTGAAAAAGAAATAATGCTCTACCTCTGAGACATCTTGGCCTAAAAGCTCGTGCTTGTTTCCAGCATGGTCCTGGATAGAGTGGACTTTGAAGGGCAAATGTGACTACTCACACAGATTATTTTGGGACTAAACTCTGGGGTTCAGCTTCACAGAGGATGGAAGCACAGTGCACTGCACTTCCTGGGCCAGGTCCTGTTAGGAATCTCAGATAAGGCATTTTGCTGAAGGTCCCAGGAATGTGTGAATGACAGAAATTTTAGTGTATACAAAGTGTACACATATTGCACATGTGCTGTTTAAGAAGTGAATTTTGGAAATTAAAATATCCCTTGAAATAAACTGCATCCCTTTTGTCCCTATCATTTAGATGCAGTGGAATGCAAAACAGTTGCTATAGAGACTATTTATTTAAAATGGAGGAATGGGGGGAAAAAACCAACATAAAACCTGAAAGCTGGTGGGCAACTTTTAGAGAACAGGGGTTCAGTGACAGTCCACTGAACAGCCCAAAATAAATGAGGAGACCACTAACCTTCCTTCATGTTGTGAAGCTTTCGTCCTTCCTACCTGTGTTGAGAGGACATCCTGTGGCTTTGACTTTTAGTAGTGAGAATTACCCACCTGATGAACTGTAGCAGGGGAAGAAAGAACAAGGACTTCCCTAGGACTTCAATCATGCCTTAGGCCAGAGGGGATGCTGATCATTTTGTTGTGGGTTGAAAATATAACATATTTTCAGCCTTGCCAGAAAAAGGGATAGAGATCTTCAGTGCCTTTTGAAAAAGGATGACTTCAGGATGGAATTTCCTGCATCTCTAGCATTTGAATCCCCTTCTTAGCTAACATTATTGGAAAGATACAAGAACTTGAACTCTTGATATTTTCTGTGAGTCTGCCTGTGCTTCAGTACAAACTGGATCCAATCCAAAGTCTTTCCAAGTTGACACAGAGCATCCCCCTGACAGCTTCAGTGGGCTTTAAACCAAGGTGTATATATATGTCTTAGACCTTTAGCATACATTAAGCATTATTTTTCTCTTATACATACTGCGTTCATTAGGGAATGCTAATGTTCTGCTGGCGATGGTTGGTTATATTTCTCTTTCAAAGATATATTCAGGAGAAATTTCCCCATTTTGAATGAAAGGAAAGCTGATCCATTTTCATGTTTAAATTTACAATATTCTTATGTATTAGGTTATATTTTGAGGATCCTTTGATTTCTACCTCCTTCTTTTTCCCAGGTCCTACAGGATGCTCATCAGTTTCTAACTTGATAATTATAGCTTGAATTATTCCCAACCAAGCTTTTAGCTACAAAAGCAATTAGTATGATCAACATTACAAAGAAACCTTCCTTTCTTCTGTCTTTTGCATATTTCATTGTTGTAATTCTAAGGATTTGCATTTGCTCCATTGAAAATTCTTTGGTGTGACAAGAATCATATATGTAAAGAAGGAGAGTAAATTTTTTGTCATGGAGGGAGGGAGAAAGGAATTCAGGAATTGTTCTCAAATTATATCTGTTGCAGTGAATTACTTAATATTGATTTCTGTCTTCAGAACTACATATTTATGGACTGGCATACAGAGGCATAAGGCTCATTTATACAACACTTATGTTTTCCCTCAATAATAGGAACAGCATTATTATTGACTTGATGATTTTTGCTTTCAAGTGCTTTTATTCTCCTCATTGCTTAGCTGCCATTCATTGGTTTCCTGCTGGTCCCTGATGTGAAAAAAATAGAAGAGAAAATGCTAATTGGAGACCAATTTGCTATCCAAAGCAGCCTCACAGTACTCCCTTTAATAACACATGGGTATTATGGTTGGATATTTCATATCATAGGTCTGGATAGTACAGACTGATGATCCATATTTTTCTCTGTGTCAGAGCATCATAGTCTGAGAGAACATTTTGCAGTAAGTGATATTACGGGTGTTTGGGTTGTAGACATGCTCTTGCTGTCATCCTGGTATTGGCAACTGGAATTTAGTGAAAATCTGCATGCAGTTATTAATTCACAGGTGAAGATGATGACTAGTGCTTTTCAAACACAAGGAAGGCAGCTGTGCTGCAGAGGTGTGTTGGGAAGATGTTTGCAGGGAAGTCAAGGAAGGTTTTAGATCCATTGTTCAAGGCACAAAGCATTGACAGAGAGATGCCTGTTATGGAGTAAGTTTCTTATTCAAGAAGATGAACAGAAGCTGGGCACATAAAACAGAAAAAGGAAAATGTTTAGATCACAGAAAGACTGAAGAGTTGTCTTACAAGGATTAAAAGGCTAGCAGGATAAAGTCTAAGAAAGATCTGGTTGCTCTTGGTCATCATGAAAAAAAGTGCAACCCACCAAAGGAAAAAAATACAATGTAGATAGAGGACAAGGTGGCATCATTTGGCTGTGAATCATGGTTTGGGCTTAGAATCAGGTTTCTATCCAGTGTAGGAAATAGAGTACTGGAAGCTGAGGCCTGAAAGCATTTATGTCATGAATATGTTGTGTGATCTGGCTGGCTGCAGTGGAGAGGAGGCTGGCCTCAGGAAGCAGCACCATGGATCCTGTTTGTCAAACACTTAGTAACTGTAATCGCCATGAAAAACATTATCATATGCACTTCAGCTTTGGCTAAGGTCAGATCTGTTTCATATCATTGTGAAGAGCAGACACAGGAGAGCATCTTGGACAGGATTCTCTCTAAAGGCCCAGCAATAACAATAACAGCAAAACCAAAGAAGCCTGTACAGACCTCTCTAAATCAGCATGTCTGTATACACTTGTCTCTCCAGTTTGTATATGTTTAAACAAAGATATATTTAAGCCATCAAACAACTAGATGGGCCCACATTAAGTTGCTGTGACTCTTATCATGCTAGATGTGTTTTATTTTCTACTGAACTACCCATAGTTCCTACTTTAATTGCTTTGTTTCCCATATTTTCTTGTAGCTATACTACTAATAAAATAATATTTTCATTTTCTCTATTAAAACATTCTTTCTCTAAGCCTTGAATTATGGTTATGACATGCAAAGAGGCAAATCCCTGTTTCATTTTCAGAATTTAATGCAAACCCAGCACTCTAAAAAATATACAGTCAGATAGTCCACTGCCTTGGGGGTCTAAAAAGCAAAATAAACTGAAGTTGTTTTTTGTTTTTTTCTTAGGTCTTTGTTGGCCTTCTTTCTTTCGTGCATAAAGAGCTTATCACATTCATTCATGCTTTTGTCACCTTCAGACTTGTTAATGCAACCTTGTGGTTACATAAGACAACCACTGTGAAATTTCATCTGGTTTTAAATGCATATAAATATTTCACACGTGGAGCATATTAAACTGATGTTTCAGGAGTTTTGCTGGCTCAGGAATTTTTTGCTTGCATTTATTCATTTGTTCCTTTTCATGGATATTTTTGGTTGGGAGTTCTCAACCGTAAAAACGGCTGAAAATACTTGTTTGAGTCACATCTAATTTTCTGGGGAAAAAACCCTCCAAAAATAACCAAACCTTTTCTTTCTTCCTGTGCTCTGAAATCTCCAGCCAAAGACATATTTTGAAGGATCTCATGTTCTTCCCGTCCCTTTTCTCTCTCTTTACTGCCATTTCCTCATCCATACACAGATATGAAAGCCCTTAGAAGATTTCTCAGCAATCTCAAAGCTCAAGACTCCCTCCCAAAGCATTCTGCCAGCTAGCTGTAAGTTGTGCTGGACTTTCCAGATTGCAGTGAATAGAGGTTGCTAAAGGACTTTGAATAGGGAGGTTGGGTCAGAGTTAGAGAAACCTCTTGGGCAAGCAACAGACCTCTGGCAGAAGCTGATGTTGAATTTCTATAACTGAGACAAACTCTTATATTTTGCACAATCAGAGTTGCACATACCCTTATATTTCGGTGTGTGCTGTCATGTAAGGCTCAGATGAAGTCATCGAGCCATGTTTTCTGTCAGATCAGGTCACTTATATTGTCTCCATCTTAATTTTACCACCTGTAAAATCCCACTAATAACACACCCTTTTAGTACCCATCAAGATAGTTGCAGGTGTTTGGGTTAGGCTAACAACGATTTTATTGAGCAGAAAAGAAACCTAAGACATGGATTAGGCAATAAATTCACTGAGGGAGGGAGCAGAGAGGAGGAGGAGGTGGCTCAGGAGCCAACTTTAGAAGTGTACATTTTGGAGAGCTAGAGAAGAACAAGAGAAAGGAAGAACTTTCCCCTTGTTGCCCTCTGTGTAATCTCTCTGAAAAGCCACAGCAGCAGCTGTCTCCATTCCTGATTGGCATGAGGTGAAGGGAATGGCCTCTTGCCAGTCTTGCCAGTCTTCTAGTTTCCAGGAAGTACTGGTGATTTCTACTTAATGGAAATATTCTCCAGGAAATAAACAGAACAGTAAGACAGAACCTGAGCCCAAGTAGAGACTGCTGGTTATGAAATCTCTACCCCAAGCTCTTCAGCTCTGCTTCATGCTGCAAATTTGTGTCCTTATTCTCAGACATTGTGATTCTAGTGCTATTTGCCTGACTTTCACTTGCATCTTTTCTGAGCTTGTGACTTCTTGGTTCTGGAGCAGAACAATGAGTTTACTCTGTAGACTTAGATTGCCCTCCAAAAGCTGATCATCTTTTTTATAGAAGCAAGACTGCTGTTCTTGGATCAACTTTGCTTTAGGACATTCTGACCTACAGTCCAATTCTAATCAAATTTGATGGGGGCAGAATATAGGAACATAAGTACAACAATTAGTTATATGAAAATAAGCATGTGAGCACAGGAAAAAATGTGCCTTTGACAAGTGAGAAGGAGCAAGCAGAAAGTGTTCAATCCTTACTAGACATCTGAAAATCCATCCACTCAGGAAAAAACCTGTAGAGAAGCTACAGCTGCAAGGAAAACTTCAGGTGGCTCTTTCATCTTCCCTACAGCCAAATCCAATTAGCCATGAGCCATAAATTTACAGGAAATGAGGCTCATTAGTCTTCCTGTCTGGGGAACTACTTGGTTTTCAGTGTTTAGTACTATAAGTACTGACCTCTGGCAGAAGTGGGTGTAGAATTTAGGCTCCTGCCTGCCTTGGCTGTGGTTAGAGCCTGCTATGGCAGATATGCTTGGAAACCACAGGTTCAGCAGAGCTGCATGATGAGATCAGCTCAGCTTTCATACAAAATGCAGTTTTCACATGAGTCTACAGACAATTCTAACACAGCTGTGAATAGTTCACTGAAATTTTCACCCCCTTCTAAGAGATTCAAAGGTCACAGCCATGAGGTCGTGGGAATTTCATTTAGATAGCACTTAAGGCACATACTTAAAGTCTAAATTATACTATTTTGGTGATCATCCTTCAGCCTGACATCTGTTTAAAACCCTACCTTTGGATGCCTCTGGCAATTTAAGACATAATTATTGTCATATATGACTTGCATAATGCAAAACGTGACAGAGAACCCTCACTTCTGACTGACTAAAAAATACCACACTAAATTTTAAGGTAATTTCAGGCTATATTCTCCATGTGTAGAATGCATTGCCTTAGAGTGGTATTACATTCACTTTATGCATGCAAACTTGCTGGGAAAGGCTGGAAACCATCCCTGTTTCCCTAATATTATCCAGTAACAGTGCGGTATAATTACTCTTTGATGCAGTCTCGCTTTACAATGCCTTCCTAATTGTTTTAAAATTGGTCTGCTTGCTTTTGAAGCATTCACCAGTGAAAAGGGTTAGTGCTTGCCTACCCTAGACCTGCTATGTGATGAAGTGCTTTTCCTCACTGGCCTCTCAATGCTCAAGTATTATGAGCATGAGTCTGTTTCCAGAGGCGAATAAAATGTAATGGTGTGGCAGGTGATGAGGCTTGTATCTACAGCTCTAAGATGAATATGATACTGTTTAATTCATACTTAAGTCTGAAAGCATTTGGAACGATCGGTACATTAATGAAATGATAATTTCATGCAAAGTGTCTGACCATTATTTTTCCTGAAAGAGGCCACAGTATTGGCCACATATCTTTATAGGGCTCTTTGAGAATGAGTTATTGGCAACTCTCTTCATGTTTGAATTACATTCCTCTGATCCCAAGTGAAAAACAAGCCTAAAGAATGATTACAATAAGCCATCATTTTCATAGCAGAATGCAGTGTCACTTGTACTGAAACATCTAACATGCAGAGCCCTTTTTCAGTGCACTTTCCATACCAATTTCATTAGCAGGTGGAATAGGGCAACTATGCTAAATGAGTCAGGATTTATCCTTTCAATCTCTTCTTTATCTGATATTTTGCAACCTCAGTGCAACACTTTAACCTCATGATTCAACTGTAATGATCTTGTGCATTCCTCAGAGATATGTTTAATCTTTTTACTTAGATAAGTTCTTGGCTTAACATTACAGTATCAGACAAGCTGAACAGAAGGAGAATGCATTTAACCTAAATGGCATATCAGGAGGAGTGCCTTTTTGCCCTAATATTAAACAAAATGGTTAGCACAATTAATAGCCAGCTAGCAGGGATGCAAAATATGCTTATGCAGAGCAACAGAAGCCCAGTCCCACTGTCTGATGAAGCAAAAGATATCGCTTTATCTAGAAGGGGTTTAGACCTATTGTNCAAAAAAAACCCCGACACTGCCACCCCCCCCCCCCCAAAAAAAAAACAAAACCCAGAACAACACTACTGTGCTTTAATTGCATCCCTGTGGTGGCATTGCAGAAGGTAATGAAACACTGAGTCCCAGTCAATGTCTAACATATTCAGACTTGAACTCCCTCTTTGGTCTCTCTAGGCATCAGAACAAGTGGTCTGATTTTTACAAGCACCAAATGCTCCCAGATCCCCACAGAACTGCTCTGTTCTAGGCACTGTTCAAGGTTATTTGAATTATAAATTAAGCTAAATATTCGGATAGACTAACTGGATCCTGTCCCCATAAAAGGCCAGGCATAGAGCAGTGTATGAAAAAAACACTCACTAAATTATGCTTCAAAAAGCCTCGTGTCTGTTACCTGTTGTGACTCAACCAGCCTCTGCTTTACAAATCCTGAGAATGGGTATCACTGAAGGTGGAAAGAGTGTTATCTGGGCTTCAGATTATTTTACTCTTATCTGGACTACTTCCAAACAAAGGAACATTTTTATTTATTTATTTCAGGAAATCAGTATTCCAGGGTCTGCACCAAAGTGTAATCCTTAGAGCACATGTTAAAACCAAAGGGCTGAACATTTGAAATTTCTCTTATTGTAACCAGAATTGACACCCTGCTGGGAAATTATCCTTCATCCCATCATGAACTAATCTGAAAAAAAAAATGTTCTTACCATTGTCTGAGTCTTATTTTACTTAAAACCAGGTGTGCTGTGCTTTTACACAAGCTAAGGCTAAATGTAATGATAATGCAAAAAATATTCAATGGCATAAAAATGTTTTGGCAGTGAAAAAAATCATTCTGAAATGTAGGAATTTCAAGGGAAAAATTTATGATTTCAGAATGTGTTTAATTATATATTAAACAGGTTAAATTATTCATTCAGTATAACAGAAAAGGGAGGAAATATTTCATAAGGTGGATGAAATGCAACAGTTTAATACAATAGTAAATAGCATCAGTATTCTGTTGCAATTGAAAGCATTTGTTGCAATGAAACCAGTTACCCAGTTGTAGTTTTGACATTGACTTTACAGAGGTGACATGCAAGTGCCTCTTGTTTAAAATGAAGGTGGTAGGATGTTAGTTGGTAATGAAAAGCAGCAAATGCATGAATCTGTAGGTGTATTTTGCCTTCCCATGATTTCCATTGAGGTAAGAACTTTTGAGAACCTCTGTTGAAAAATATTATGGGACAGAGCACTGGGCAGAATCAACTTCTGCTTGGAAAACAGGATTAAGAAGGAACACCCTTCAGCTCAGCTGCTGAATGGGGTTTGGTCTTCTGGTTCCAGCTGCTATCCTCCTCCTCTTGCTTCCTGCATTCCTACATGTGGTTTTCACCATGTAGGAAGGTGCATGTAGGGATATTATGTACTCATGAAGGAATTCGGGGAGTTTGAATCAAGGTTTTGGAGATTTTAAAAAACAAAAATTCATCTCACACTGCCTGTGAGAGATCTATGGTAGTAGCTTGTTGGGACCTCAGTTCTTCCACACCAATGAGCTTCTAGGAGAGGTGAAACTGAAAACTGATAGACCTTTCTGAAATCCATCCTTCCCTCTGTGCATCCTGTAAATTTTCTGAATGTTTTAGCTTCATCCTGTTTTCTTCCCTTTTTTTTCCTTCTTTTTCCCCTGCTGGAAACTCTGTTCTCCATTAACTTTTCACTGTAGGACTAGAAAAAGAGAAGGTTTTGTTTTGTTTTCTCCTAGTAGAAACCCTTCAACAGAAATCAATATTGTTCCTGCTGAGAGGAGCCCACAGCAATGTGGTGTTTTGGCACTAACTGAGCAGAGGGAGTGCAGCAAGGGAATCGAGATAGCCATACCTGAGCAAGCCTGCTCACCTGCTTGCATGACTCTGACTCAAACTGGGTCAGCTGCAGAGATAAAATTACAGCAAATATTTCTCAAATATTTAGATTTATAATATTTATATTAATATATTTGTAAGAAAATTCTAACAGTTCCTCAAAGCATTCCTAGTGCAAAAGTCAAAAGTGAATGGCAGCACAAATCAAGAGGTGGTTTAATTAACTTACACAGTTACCCTGTAGGTGCAAGAGTATAAAATTTAAGAATTTCTGCTTTCATCCCTTTTCCTGACCAACTCAATGGAGCACAGCCTCAGGCTATGTTTTTTGAATGCCTCTCATTGGCCTAGGTGCTCAGTGAAATACAAATCACAAAGGTTCCACTGGTGTCAGCAAAGTACTGATGATCTATTCCAGCGTGAGGGTTTGGCCTCTAATGAGTCAAGGATGATATGAAAGATGTAAATGGAGAGCAAGCAATTTAAAAATTAAAGATACTTTAACCAAAGCCTGGAACTATGCCTAAAATAATAATTTCCATCCTGTGTTTGAACTTAGACATTCATGAGTTACTTCATGTTATTCAAAGCTTTACTTACATTCATTGCTGTGAGAACCCCTCCTATAATACACAATACAAGTGACATAGATCACAATCACATCAAAGCAGGTTAGACTTCAGAGAGGATAGACAAGAGGATAATTTGCACTTACGTGGTTTCTTTCATCCAGGGAGTTCAAAAAGCCTGTATTCATTAGGTCTAAACACCACTCCTTATGGTCAGGTAAGTATAAGTACTAACCCACTTTACAGACAGATAAATTTAAAGGTGAAACAAAATAGAGGCAGCAAAATGCACTCACTCTCAGAGTGACAGGAAATACCCCAGTTGCCAAAACCATCCACTTCCATTAATCATGATGGTCTACCCTTGATCCTAGGTCAAATTATTGCCCTTGAGGTAGAAAAGCTTACTTCCAACACATGGCTGACATTACTTGAACCATTCCCAGGGAATAATCTGGGCAAACCATTCCCCTGTACTGTGGGCATTTCATCCAACAGTGGAGGGTTGATTTTGTGGCAGATTATTTGCCAAATTTTCCTTGTGCTGTTCTGCACATGGGGCAAATGTTAAACAGATAAAAGCAGGCACCAAACAGATAAGGTAAATATCTTTGTCAGAAAGATGAACAATACCATATTACACTAGATCATTACCAAAGACCTAAAAGGCAAAAAAGGTCTATGCACCTCTGACGTCACCAGAGGACATGGCTTTGGGGATGGTTTTTGATGTGTGGGGCTGGGTTAGAGTCGCCTGCATTCCACACATGCTTCTTGGGGAAGAAAAACAGAAGGAACTCTTCAATCCGCTGTTTTAACAGGTATGGAATCACGTCTCTGCTAAGCAACCCACAAACCCTCAAACTAAAAATAAGTGCCTGAATGTAGGTGCAGAAAGGAGATTTTTATACTAATTTATAGCACTCAGAAGGGCAGGCTCCCTAAGCCTATAAGAGGAGAAAGGTTAAAGTAGTAAAAACGGTCAGAGAACGCATTAGCCATTAAATCTCTGGGACAGTTTCTGTGCAGAAACTCACTGAGATACCTTAACTGTGTAAGTAAAAGGGCTGAGAAGACTTAGGAAGAAGTTACTGAGCCTTTCACCTCAAGGTCAGTGATTGCATCTGGTTTCAAAGTAAACACTAAACACACCATTACCTCTGACAGCTGCTGGTAGCTCTTTGCTAAATAATCTAGAGTAGGTGTCAACTTTCTGATAAATAAATATCTAGGTAAACAGCTATTTAATGTTGTTAACCCATCTGGGCAGAAGGGAATCACAGAATCATTAAGGTTGGAACAGAGCTCTAAAATCATCATGTCCAACCATCAGCCTAGCACTGCCAAATCCACCAGTAAACCATGACCTTCAGTGTCACACCTACACATCTTTTAAATACCTCCAAGGATGGGGATTCCTCTACTTCCTGGGGCAGCTTGTTCCAGTGCTAGACAACCCTTTCCATTAAGAAATTTTTCCCGATAGCCAATCTACATGTCCCCTGTCTCAACCTGAGGCTGTTTTCTCTGTTTCTCACTTTCTGGAAACTGACACTGTTTTGAAATGTGTGAAACTGTGTTTGAATGGTGATCTAATAGCATGGAGGGAGGTTGCACCATCACTGTGACTGTCCAGCTTTTTTGGGCTTCCAGGGAAGGTTTGGATTTCCTGTGCATCTTACCTTAGTGTGGAACCCTTTAATTTTTTTTTTTTTTTTATGTTGCAAGGGAAGGAAGATTAATCTCTTCAGTGGGTGACAGTGTTTTTCTCTTTAAAGGAAAATAGTTGAAAATCAGAGTAGAGAGAGACTTTAAATTTATAGGAAAGAAAGATCTTTCCTTTCTTCTTTCCTGAAAAACTTTCCTAATAAAAGGCTCAGGTTTGCTGGTAACAATCTCCCATACCCAAATTTTCCATATGGGAATTTTCTTGAAAAATTATGTTATGTTTATTGAAAAGGGGATGGTTTATTTTTCAGTTAAATTGATAGTATCGAGGATAATGAAGTTTTGAAAAATGTGACATCTGCCATGGCAAATTCTGCAAAATGGAGCAGTAGAATAAAATGCAAAGTCATTGCTGCTTCTGTGTATAAAAAGGGAATGATCACAGTTTTGTGTCTGTGTAGTTTCACTAACACAGAATCAAGCAGAGTTAAGTTTAGGTCCAAAAAATGAATTGTTTTTTCCTGCTGCTGGCTTACACTCAAGCCAACATGGAAGTCATTGCTTTATTTCTGAACTGATACTACCATGAATGAAACCAGAATCATAGCTACAGTCTGTATTCACTTACACTTGTATCCATGTAATCAAGTTAGTTAGAATTTATTTTCAGATTTGAACTTGGCCAGATTTTAGGATGGCATAAATCCGTGCAATACTGTGCTGTGTCTCCAGCTGAGAATCTGCTCCATGCAGTTTAAATTAGTCAAGATACCTAAACAGTGTGCTAAGAGGAGTAGAAATCTGTTGAAAACTGGAAAAAAAAATGCACATGTACAAATGACTAAAACCCCTATGTAGCTTAAAGAGAGTTGATCACTAGTTTATATGTAAATCTATGTACTTGTAAAATGTCAAGAAAACTTGATGCACTCTTTCTTCGTAATTCAAAGTGCTGTCATGACTTTCACTCACTGGAAATGCCTTTTTCCACCAAAGCAGAATTTTTTGTCTTGAACAATATTCAAATTAGATGCAAGAGTTGAAATAATATTGTAAGGCAATGGTCCTTTTATCCACATTTTATCTCCTAGCTATAAATTTTATACGTTGGATTATATAACTCCCAATAGATCTTGGTATAAGAGACCTCAATAAATCTCAAACCATTCAATACAGAGGAAATTTATTTGTTATTTGTGTCATGTTTTATTAGTGCCCTGCAGTTCAGTCTTGACACTGGAGAGATAGCTCCCTTCTCCAACAAGTAAGAAAAAAAAATCTTTACAGCTTTAATTTATGGTAAGAACATATTTATTATTTTTTTTACTATGCATCTTAATTCACAGATTCAGGTATTCCAGCATATTTGTGTGAACACACCTCCTCAAATTCTGTGACATACTTATATTTTATGCCACTGATATAGGTTTCATAAATCAATAGCATTTAACTAGAGTATGCATGGAAAAAAAATGCATGTAAGAGATTTTATTTTCCCATATTGGAAGTAAAAGCCACATAATAATGAGATGGATGGGTAAATAGACAGAATTTCCCTTTCCTTTTCAATCTCTGGATACCACATCTGTGTGGTACATTGTGCCAAACACTACTACTGTTTCTGCTGCTGTTGTGTCTCTAAATTGCTTTGTAATTCATGAGCTACGTAGTCATCTCCAGCTCTTGGAATAAAAAGGTAGATTCAGTCTCTTGATATCTATAATGGATATGAGAGTATTCATTTTCTTATTCTCGCTCTACTGTGGATGAATGGAAAAGGAACCTGGCTTTTAGCTTGTGAAAAGAAAGCGGTGTCTCGCCATTATCATATAAACAGAGCACTAGGAGTAGGGCTGGGAGGAGCTAGGTGTGGAATACACTTCCAGGTTTGAAAAGGGGAGAAGAGCCAAACAGTACTTGCAGCTTTTGTAATCAACAGGTGGTGATATGTAAGTAAATTTGTGTTGTCAGTGGGCAAACAACAAAACCCAGGCCAGAAACTAATCCTCTCTTCCCTTCTGGTCCCTCTGGTCACCCCCATGGATGTAAGGCAAATTCCTCCCAAACTGCAAGCTGCAAAAGTCTCCAAAACAGGAATGTTATGCCGATTATGTGAGGATGTGTTGCCAGTTTCATGCAGTATTCCCAGAAGAAATTGCTGTCATCATGAAGAGACTTTCAGGTTCCTTCTAAACTATGTGGACAACCAGATCTTTTTTCCTTTGCACTGCTTGCCATGAAGGAAAACCATGTTCTGATTGATTGCAAGAGTAGCATTTTACCTACCTAGGTCTTACCTACATTCAGCTCTGACTTTCACCATGGCCTTGGGCAACTCCCCTCACTGCACAGTGACATGGAGATGATAATCCTGAGCTCAGCTTTTAGCAGCAAACTCTTCTTCCTGGAAGGGAAATCCTTAGTAGTGTCCCATGTTGTCACCAGGCTAACTGTGTCATGTGGTCAAAAGACACTGTGTTTTTAGTTATCTCAAATTTAGAGAGAATATTATAGCCAGCTTCCAAATTCGCTTCAAGAACAACTTTCCATTTTGACTTCACAAAATCTAGTGCTGTGTCAATTATGCTGAAATGTCATTATTTCTAATAAGAAGCTTTGAAGATGTTTCTACAAAGTTTTTTGAAGTTTTACTGTGTAATGACCTTTGAGTTTTGAAATGTGCTTTGAAATGTATGTTGAAAATTGCGCTATTAAGCCAACATTGAGTGGAAAAGTTTTGAAAAATTGCAGCTGAAGGGACAAAATGAGGAAAATGCTAATATTTTATCCCCATTTGGAAGGGAAAAGCATAATTAAAACACAGGATGGAATATCTCATTTTCAAGAACTCCTTACAAGCATCCATTTTCTCTCATATTGGTTCTCTCTGTGTCTCAGGTATTTTTATTTCAGGACTGTGGTGTTTGCAAAGGATTCTATCTGCAAAGGATTCTAACACACCAGGATAACAGAACATGTTAAGAATATAATCTCACACAGCATGTGACAGTGTTTTCAGTGAAACTCCATCTATCCTTCGGAGAGAACCATCTGACCAAAAGTTAATTTCAGACCTTTGTGCATAAGGCCAAATGCTGAGAGGTGCTGGGTGTGCAGCTGGCATTTGTGGGGATGGCCACCAAAGTCACTGCATTCACTGACTGCACATCGTGCCTCCAAGTCAGCTCCTGAGCTCTGATGTGGAGATAAATTCTGTCCACAGATCTTTATTGCAGCATAGGTGAAACTTAATCTCTTCATCTCATTCCATCAACACTACTGAAAATAACATAAAATAAAATCTGAGCTCTACCACTAGTTCTCTCAGGAAAATAGATTTCCAGCCAGGCTGGACTGGCTGATCATTTCAGTTACTTGGCCCGAATTACAGAAAAATTAAGAGACAGGTGACACATCTCGTCAGATTACTTCCCCCCACTGGAGTTCTAATAGCAGCTTTTGGTTTGCTTGGTTTATACGGCATCATTTTCTATGAAAATGAAAATTTTCATGTTTGCATTTTAAATAGAACTTTGAAAAACTTGTTTCAGTTCATGTTTATAACTCTGCTTTTCTTTTATCCTGCAAGCTTCATGTATTGTTTAAGGTCAAACACCAAAAACAACATTGTTAGTCTGGTAAACATGTCGCTCCATTTCCAAGGGTGGTGTTTGACCTCCAAGAGCCTCCTTTGTACCCCTATCAACAAGCTTTGTTATCAAAACAGTACCACAGACCTCCATCCCAGAAAAATGCTGAGAGTCAGGGACAGGTGAACATTTTGTCTTGATACTTGTTGTTAATTCTACAGGGCACAAGGCCATTTTGCATACAATTTTCTGCCTCTCATTCCTGTGAAAGTTAGGAACTGAGACTAGTCCCTTAGTGCTGGGAGCACAGGAGATGGGGAAGGAACATTCTGTTTTGCAGAGCATGAGGGCTCCTGTTTTCTGCCAGGCTGCTCTGTCTTGTGTGTGTTGTGGTTTCCAGTAGCTTTCCCAGAGCTTCATCTTCTCTTTGCATCTCTACACATGCCACTGTGACCTTGTTTTTTTCTTTTCTAAAATCTTGAGCACAGTTTATTTCTTACCTGTTCCCTGTGTTTCTCTCAGTCATTTTTCTTCTCTGTGTCTGATTCCTTTCCAGAGAGTTTAAAAAACAGTTTTAAGTTTCCCACATTTTCTTTGTTTTCTGTCCACTTTTCTCTTTTCCTAGACCTCATTTCAAAGAGGAATCCTGTTCCTGACAGCTCTTATGCATCTGTGGAAGTCACTTGAAGCCCAGTGAATATGTGCCTATGTACTGCCTTAAACTCCCACTCTTCTTTGCTTTTCATTTTGCTGCATTTTCTGATGTTCCTCTTGTGAGCAATCTTTTTAAGGGAAAAAAAAAAATACAGACTTGAATTTGGCTTATGGATTCTTACATTACTTTCTTGTTCTGTTAGGCTAGAGTGAAAATTTAAGCATCAGGTAGTGGGGCTTGAGTGCCTCCTGTTTCTGGCTGAGGTGGTTATTTTAGTGAAGTCAAGGAACCTGATCAGAAATCTGCTGTGCTCTTAGTGAGACACAGACAAACTCTGAATGCATGGACAATGACATATGGAGCTTTTGAATTCTTGGGTCAGGAGTTCAAATCCATCCACCCTGCCATTTGCTAAAACTCATCACTGCCTCCTGGTCACTTTGGACTAATTTGAAATTAGTGAGTGTAGGCAATGGAGAGAGGAATGGAATTTAGAGGGGGAAGATAAAACATCAGGGGTTCATTGTCTACCACTTCACACATGACCCCTTTTCCTTGCACTGAGAGAATTTGCACTCTTGTCACTAGCCTCAGCTAGGGAGGCAAAACTATGCAGATGTGCACACCAAGCTCTTACTGCCCTGCAAAGATGAGCTGTTGAGGCAGTGCCCAAATACCTGACAAGGCTCCAAGGACCAGATTTTCCTGGCACAGGCTGCTTGAATGCTGGTGGGCTTCAGACTGCAGGACTGTCAACATGTCACACTTTAAAACTCATTTTTAAACATCCTTTGATGTTTTATCTGTCTCACCAGAACAATTAGCTCCTGGATGCTCTCCACACAACAAAGAAAATTAATTAGGAAGAGTCAGATGCTGTGATACAGAGCGGTGTTTGGGAGATTGCAGTATCTCGGGTGGGTTTTGATGTTGCAGCAGCTGAACTGGAGACTGCTGTCATGTGCTGCAGGGTGAAACTGGACAGGGAGATTTTACTGAAAGAGAGAAAGTCACCTTATAAAATCTTTGCATTTCCACCCTAAATGCTAAACGTTGTTTTTCTCTGAGCAGACACATAAAGGGTATACTTGTGGGGCAAGCAACCACCTTGAGACTCTCTCATGAATATTACAGTCCATGAAAAACAAGGAAGAGACCATACCTCCATGTTTTCAGTTCCTAGATATCCCCTAGCTGGAAATCAAAGTGGAGTAGCTCTGCTATTGCTTCCCCTGTTATATTTCTAAATGGATTTTCCCTGTAAGGTACTCAGATGCTGAACTTTGATCACAATCACCTGACTTTGAAACCGCCAGATACCAAGAGCCATTTCTTTTCTATGATGTATACAATTCACTGACATGAAAAGAATGCATCCAATGTGATTGAGAGAGACAGAATTCTGATCCCAAGAATTTTAAGTGAGGGCCTCCCATTTATAAAACTTTAAGTATAATAGCATTTTCCACATGCCTGACAGAAAACTGGAGAATTTTTCTCCTTTCCCATTTTTTTAAAATTTTATTTTTAGAGTGGGGTGTTCTTCGGTTGATTTTTTTTTTTTTCATGAATCCCCCAAGCTGGTGCAGGTTTCCTCGATCTCCAAACTCGACCATGAAGTTCCAAACATAGGTTGTACTCCTGTTCTGGCAGCAGCTGAGGGAATGGGACTGTTGGGGCAGCCCTGGGCAGCAGTGACGTTCCTCAGAGAATCTGCAGTCCTGCATTGCACCCTGGCAGGCAGGAATGGGAGCCTGACTGACAGCAAAGGCAGGCACAGCTGCAGCTTCACAGGGAACTGTGCGTCCTGGGAAATGGAATACAGGTGACAGAGCAGGAAATGGTTCAAAAAAGTATCAGGAGAGGAGACACCTCCTGTGTAGCAGAGGTTGCTCCTCTAAGAATTATCTAAGTACTCCTCTAAGTATTATCATTAACTTCAAAGGGAAGGCGGCCAAATACAATAAAGATAGGCTGATGTTCGAAATACAATTTTGAAAAGTTTTTTAAGGATTGAAGGAGGTCTCTGAATGCATAACAAATTTCTTTTTGAGTGGACGTGAGCTGCACACTTATGTTTTTCCCATGAGAGTCAAAATATTTTAAAAATACTATGCTCCAGTAGTATTTCATCTGGAATATTTCTTTGTTCTCTTACTGAAGACTAGGGAAAAAAAGTGAAATAGTGAAACTTTGAAAGTTAAGACAAAGGGGCAAAATACATGGAGGGCTGAAAGATTTATCAAGTTGTATGTTGCAATTTTCCCTAAGAAGCACAGGCAAAAGTGAAATGAAGGGAAAAAAGAGCTGTGAACCATGATGAAGATGATTAAAGAGGGTACAGAGTAGCTGTCAAAGCAAATATCAAGCAACATTAATAACTTCAGAGCAAATCAGAAGACTGTCTCCTGCCTTCCCAAGAAACAAGAGCTTTTGTTGCTGCACAGGGTAAATGGAACTAATCCCAAGTGCAGGTACTAGTCATTGTCTGTCAGAGATACTCCAGTGTTAATCTGGAGCAGAACAAGAGATTTTAATGGGGTTAATATGACTACAAGCTACCAACTGAGAAAAAAAGAAATTGGTTCCAAGATTTCAAGAACCTACAGCTACACAGGAAAAACTCTCTTCTTCCTTGGGGAATTTACGCCTTCAGAGAAATGAAAAAATATATTTTCTTAATGTCCTTTCTTGTGTATGAAGGAGATAAATTTTCCTGTGTACAGAAAAGGGAGCAACGACTGTTTGCTGCAATAAGCTCATTTTTTTAGTCAAATGGTTGACATTTTTCTTTCCCTAAAAGCACAGCAAACTTTCATCTAATGCAAATTCACAAAAAATTATGCTTTGGACCACAGAGTGGAATTTTGCCTATCTTTGTTTCAGCAAGATTTTATCAGATTTTATCCAAGCAAATATCTCTTTTCAGAGCCACAGAGATGAGTTTGTGAGAGATCTGTTGGTGTGGCTGGAATTCCCAAACCAATATTTTAGGAAAATTTTCTTCCCGTCAGATTTACTATGTCCAACTGATTCTTGCATGCGGGTTAAGAAAACCTTCAACATCAGACATGAGCAAGGGAGCAAAATTACTTCTTTACAGGAATCAAGCAAGCTAACTCAAACATTTTGGTGTCAGCATGGTACAATCAGTGCATAAATGGACACAAGAAAAAAATCCTGTGAGCTCGTATGTTTTGTGTCTACAGCTGGAAGCCAGTGCTACTCTGAGGCGTGTCAGGTTCTTTACTACCCACAGTTTGAGCTCCTTACACCTTGCAAAGTCTCCCAGGAGGCTACAGTTTGATATCACATGTGGTGTGAAACTTTGGTCCCTCATGTTTCTGTAGCACCCACTAGGAAGGGGTACACTCTAATGACTCCTGTGAGTATTAAAAAATTAACCACAAGGAAGCTATCACTGACAGTAGTGATGCCTGTTTTCAATCTCCTTTTAATATTAGAGAAATTTCCTCTGACTCAGGTCAACCTGGAATTATTCCAGTTTTGTCCCCACTTGATTAACAAGTGCATCTGTTCACTTGTTTAAATGTCCCCCCATCTCGTTTTAAACAAAATTATTTTTAAACAAAATCATGTAGAAATGACAGAAGTCAACACTAGCAAATCTTTCTGTATTTTTTATGAAGTTCCACAAAGCTAACAAGAGATAAATTTTGTCAATTTCTCCTGGAAAACACAACCTACCTTCTGATTTTCAGGTCATAATTATGTTTTTCAGATCATAGCTCTGCTGTCCTGTTCTTATTGCCTCTGCCTCTAGTGTATAATCTGATTGAGAGCTAATCATCCATTTCACATTTAAAGCTGTTTCTGAGTTTTCAATACAGATATAAAGACAAGAGGAAAATTCATGCTGAGATGTTACACCTCTGCTATGGGATATGTACTCTATATTTTCCAAATACCAGGTTCCTATATAGTCCAGTATCCTTCTCCTCCCCTTGAGCTGGCCAGTGAGTCTATCAATGTAATGATCAAATACAAGTCTCTTTCTTTCTGTACTTTTAAATGAAATATGTAATTCCAAAAGAAGGAAACATGGATTAACTTTGGGGTTTTTTTTCCTTTTTTTTTAAATCTATTCTTTCACTGTCTTCATTATGTGAATCATGATAAAATTTGTGGGAGTTCCCAGCAAAAGCAGACATATTTGAATTATCCACTAGTAACAAATGAGCCTGTATAGGTTGTCCTGGCTTTGCAAAAAGGAGGTTTTACAGTTTCCCATTATGTCTCTGCTTTGAGGAGTTCACCCTCTTCTGTTTCTGTGTATAATGATTACTTAGACATAATAAGGGTGGTGAAAGGGGAGGATGCTCTTCATTAGAACAAAAAGCTGGTAATAGCAGAGGAAAAGGGACCATCTGAGATAAAGGCCTGGCTACATGAAAGATCAGATGGGTTACTCACATGTAATTACTCACTTGAGTCCATATGGCCATGGTGTATTATACCAGCCCCACTCAGCAAGCTCGTGGCATTTTGGTGGTGTCTTTCCTGTTATTAACCGTATCTGCCTCATCAATCCAAAGACTTGATACTTTACTCCTAGAATTAATATTTTTAGTGCCTTAAATATCTTGTTCTGCGTTCTGAGCCAGCCCAGCATTTCGGTACCTGTGATGGAAATAAGGAGTAAAGGAGCCCAAAGGACTTCTGTAAGTGATACAGAATTTTCGCTTGATGGAAGATCATGAGGCCCCCTGCAAATGAGATCTATGATAAAGTCTCAAAATGGCACTAGCACTGCTTTGTCCCCGAGGGACATCCAGAAATGTTATGTTAGTGGTACTTATAAAGAAGTGTTTTAGCAGATCAGACCTGTTAACTCCTGTGTCCTTTAGGTTCCCAAGAGTTAGATCACATTTGAAAATGGGATTTGGCATTGTAAGTATTTTAGGTAGAAGCTGTCTGTTTTCTTTTCCTAATTGGAAATTGCTTCCTTATTCCATGTGTGTGTTAATGCAAATATGTGTGGGATAGTAAGAGTTTTAACACAAAATTAACCTCTTTCTCATCCATAAAACTCTTTTTTTAACCTTTTCTTTTTAATGGCTTAATAAAGTACTTGAATATGTTTGATTTGAGGGATCTTGGCATTCCTTCATGCCAGTTTGGCATTGCCAGAGGGAAGTCTCTCCATAGTTAACATGTGAGGGACTGAAGTATAATGAAGTTGTGAGTCTTCCAGTATAGGAAGAAAAGGTTTTGAAGAAAAAAGGAAGAGTTTCAGGAGCGCTTCAATAATTTATAGAGCCATACAAGAAGCCATCAGCCACTTAGTTCATGAAATAGAACTTTTCAGCCAGTGTATCTTCTCTAAATAGCTCAGTATTGGCAGTGTCAATAAAACGTGCGGCCTGTCTAGTCACACTGCTTCCCTTTACTTATTTATCAAGAAAATATGCTAAATAGACGAGAGAGCTCAGAAAGGACAATACATACACATGTGTGTCTAGTGCACTTTCCTCTGAGGATACGTGCACACATCTGCTGAGTCTCTCAAAGAAAGCTGTAAAGCTGGTTAAAAAGCTTTTTGTTGGTATTTGTGTGAGTTTGGCTGTGTGAATGTGATCTTCATAATGCAGTCTCAGTATTTTCCATGGTTTCAACAACAGAAAGAAAATTCTTTCAAGGCACCAAAAAAAAAGCTTTCTAATTTTTTAACACCACAGTAAGAAAATGCTTCTCTTTTCTTTTTGCTAACAGCACTCGTCTGGGTGGAATCCATGGTTCCCATCAGGCAAGTGCAGGAACTAACTATGGCGTTGAGATCATGTGGGAAAATTCATCTAAGGAACTTCTAGAGAAAGAAAGCTACTGTGCTTGGCATTCTTTCCCCATCCCAAGGCTGCTGTACTCCTGAGTGTGTTTTGTGCTTTATGCAAGTGCTGTAAAGTTAAGAGGGAGATGAAGACATTCATTTGTGAGCTTGGCCACAGACTTCAGCAAGAGTCAGAGCAGGGACTTGCTCAAAACAGAAAATGCACAGAAAATATCTTATTTTTTGAGAAAAAATATTCAGAAAATGCAAATTCCTTAATTGCTATTCAGACTAGAGAAGGGAAGAGTATTATTCACTTTGTCCGTCAGCTTTAGAATAATTAATACAAACAAAAGTTTGGGGATCAGGAAAAATACACATAGGTCTCTTGTTTTGGAAGGGATTATTCCTGAATGTGCTGTTAATCTGACTAATACATTTATGTTACACTTTGGGGGTAAAGGGGATTAGGTGGGAGGAATTAAAGAGATTTGATATGGATACCATATTTGGTAGAACTTCTAATGAGATTACTAAAAAAAAAAAAAAAGAGGAAAAGAGAGGGAAAAAAAAAAGCTGCCTTATGCATTGGCTTGACTTAGACCAGAGACTCTAATGAGATCATGGATTCTGTCTCCAGTAGGGGATATGGTGCCAATGCAGAACTGTGATAATAAAATTCATTGGACTCTGATTAACTCAAGGATTGAAGCAGTACCTAAATTGGCACTTATAATTTTGTGTCTCTTGGAGGTCACAAGGAAACTCTGTGGAAACAGAACAGGAAGTCAGTTCTGTACCAATTCCGAGGCACATTTATTTTCCACCAAGTTAAATTTCATGGATGAAGTTTTATTTTCCTATTTCTTAAAAAGGAGATTTTATGGACGCTTTTTTCCAAATGAACTTGGAGTTGAATCAATGATGGTCTATCCCTTCTGTTCATGTGATTTCAGATGCCTAAAGCCAAAGGATATGAGGTGAGTTATTAGATATGCCTTTCCAAAGAGGAAATGGTGAGACAGAAATGACCTGCCTGAAGTTACAGTTTATAGATTAGAAAAAGGCACAAACAATTAAAAGACGGAGACATTTACAGCAAATTACTTGCAATCAAGCTGCAGCTAAATGAGCTTCTTGATGAGGAAACCAAATTTATGTTGTTTAGAACCACAAAGAAATGCTCACAAAACAAACAAAAAAAAATGTTGAAGGTGAGTAAAGTGTTAGCACAGTTGGATACAGATGAGTTGATAAGAGAAATTATGGGTGCAATTAAAGGTCTGGTCTTGGAAAAGAAAAATAACGGTATTAACTACAAAGAGCCTTCCTGTCAAATCCAGTGAGACAAAACCTTAAGAGGTGTAGGATGGGATATTTTCCCCCTCTCTGTTTTCATGTATGACTAGCAACCTCAATAATCAGTTTTGACTCAAATGAAGCAAAATGTGGCACTTTGAATCAAAACATATATCACCAAAAAAACATGTATTTAAAGAAAAGGGTGGGTGCCAGGGGAAGGAATGAATACATTTAACACTAGAATTAAACATTTTGTTCTCTCCCAGTGTAAAAATGTGAATTACCTCTTTGGCAGCTCTTTCAAAAGATCTTTGTGAAGTTATGTATATTCAGCAAGGAAGACAGAAAGTAACACAAAAGCCCTGAAGGCATGTGAAGGCTTCAGTGTGAAGCACCACATTTTTCTCTTTGTTGCTCTATATACATTTTGCATTCAGTGTAGTATTCATCAGTTTCACTGAATGCTAGCCATTGTCTACCTATATTTATCCAAAAAAGAGTGACTTTAAAGACTTTGCAATTATGAAAAGGCAAGAGCAAAGCTATCCTTCTCCCTTCTTATTGCCTTGGAATGGGAGGCCTAACACAGTACACAAAAGGAAGGTATAATAGGGCTTCTTATTGGCAGTCAGAGAGCACAAGTATATGTAGAAGGAGATAATACTCTGCTGGCATTTTTCCTTCTCTTGATTCCTCCTGTCCTTTCATGCAAAAAGTTTTGTGTGAACAGAACCCTTTGGAAATAGGCAGGTGGAGAACAAGAGTGAAAAAGTTGCAGTTGTGAGCTAGATGAACTGAGATTTCCAAGTATGAAATTTTGACAACAAAAGTAAAGTGACTGACTCTGTCACGTTTAGAAAAATAAATCAGAAGCCCAGACCTCTAAGCTCCATAATATTTTGTAGCAGTGAAGAAATAATAATACTATATATATAGTTTTCTGCTCAGTTGAAAATAATTATCATCTGGGAAACTTCCATAATATTGAAAGAAAGAAATTACAGTGTGTGGGCCAGTCAGCCATTAAAAAAATTAAGAATAAGTTTTTCCAATAATATTGCATAAAGTGATGCTTGCTTAGTTAAGTTTGGAATTTTGAAAATTCAAGATAGATTTTGTAGATGTACAGCCTTCACCTTGTTGTTGAAATAAGAACAAACTTTGTGAGGACTTTCTTTTTTACCAAGTGCCTCTTCTCAGTTTGTATAATCAAAGGTATTTTTGCACTGTCTGTAAAAATGTGACTCATAGAAAGCAGATTGAGGTCTGGTTTGTAATCGTGAGCTTTGTGCTTCATCACTGATCTTAATACTGTTCTGAAATGTGATTAGCATTCAGGTCAATGCCCCTAATATGCATTATTTATTTTTACATTACATGATAACCCTTATGCTTAAAGGTATGGAGAATGAGAACACGCTTCAGCTGTACGTAGTTTTATCCCCATTAATTCTACCTTTGTACAATCCTTAATTCTGTCTTCTCAGCTTGATGTGGAGATGATCAAAGGAAGGAAGATAAGTTTGGGAGAACCTGCTTTTATTTTTTATCAGGATCATAAGGGCAGCATCATCTGTTTTGAGGGATTGCTGGCAAGATGTGAGATTAGAAACTCAATTTTCATTACTTGTGATTTGGGCATTATTTTGAACTCCCCAGAGATGAAGGGTTGGATGATTAGACAGGTAAGTAATGTGAAAAATCTAATGACTCGGAACTGCTGAAGGGAATATTTGTCTCCTCATTTTTATACCAACTCTCTGAGAAAGTGAAGATGTCTTTGGTTAACTGTAGGGAGATTTTACGAGTTAGGTACTGACTCAGGGGCAGAGGCCTGACAAGACGGGTAAAGGTTCAGTTTGGTCCAAATGAAGAGAACTACCTGTGTCTTTCTGAGAGGACATTCACCTTAGCCCAGTTTATTCTTTCCAGTGCTCAGCAGGAAGCCAACCCAGAGACATTTGAGAAACAGAGTAAGAGAGGAAATGGCTGGATATATCAGTTGTGTCTCCAACAATTTGTCTGTCCTACAACTTTTTCTCCTTTTTTAATTTCTGTTGGGCTTCCCTCAGTTAGGTCTGTCCCAGGCAGCAGACTTTATCCTCAAGGCACCAAGAGGCAGGCAGGGAGTAAATATGGGGCACCTTCAGGACTTGAATCCCAACCATATTTGTGCAACAGCGTTAAAACCAGCGACTGAACATAATTACATGGAATTACCTATTTCAGATGCTGTTCAGTTGCATTTGATCTTGTCTTACCCTGTAGCTAACATGGAAATATCCCCACTGAATCCAGCTGACTGTGTTTCTTAAGAATAATAGTAATCTCAGCTCATACAGGCCAACTGCATTTCACCAGAAAGAACAGGTGAGACAGCAAACTTCAGAGCATTCTCCAGTTTCTCTGTTGTAAAGACTAAAATTGGCCTTTAGACAACTAGAAACTTGGCATTAAATGGAAAAATAGAGCGATTAAAGGTGTTTTCATTGCAAAGACTAAAAAAAATGGTATTTCAAACAGGATTTAGATTCCCTGCCTCTTCTCCCCCTCAAATGTACAACACAAGTTTCTTCTGTTGCCAACAAAAGGCAACATTCCTGTAAAGGCTTTGGCTCTGATTCACAACCTCTTCCAGGGTTGCCCTGAACCTGGATAAAGAGTTTTGTTTTTCCAGTCTACATGCAAGACCCATTCTGTTCATAAAACTTAATTGTAAAGATATCTGTTCAGTTGTAAATAGTTTTGAAACTGTACAGCAGGCTTGTCTCTTCCTGCAGTCATGCCTCATCACTATACAGCTGGAGCTGTGCTTGCTTGCTCTTCAAGAACCAGACAATCTCTCTCCCTCTTTTGGCAGATAAGATTCGATCCAGAGGGCAACAACAACC
>VXBR01004845.1:378810-438676 GCA_013400215.1 Cisticola juncidis | reverse complement strand
GAGGAGAGGAGAGGCTATTGGCTTCCCTACCATGTGTTCATCTCCTACTGAAGTGTAGTGCTGCTGGGACATGTAGTAAATTGCACTCCCTGGAAAGCAGAACAAAGGTCTGGGTAATCCTGAAAGGTGGAGGTGGTGATCCCTTGGGGTGCTTTCTGCATCCCTAGAATACAGAGAGAGTGATAGTGGAAGGAGCAAGCTAGGAGGTCAAGTGAAGTAAAATGAAGCCAAGGGGAAGAAATTGAACTTCTGATGAAATGCAAAGGCTGGTGCATTCTTGCCTGCTGCCAGTCTAGTCTGGCTTCTGGCCATGGACGAGAGTGGCTTGCAGCCAATAACTGGGGGCCTTCCATTTTCCATGCCCTCTCACCATTAGCACTACCACGACTCCCTGATCAATCACAGAGGCTCCAATCTTTCCTTCAGTCTTGGCTTCAGCAGACCATAGTAATTCACACACCTGTTTTGTCTGCATAAGAGACAGAGAGAGGTATTTAATATCTCACTTTCTTCAATCTGTTGCTTGGCCTAAGTCATTTTTTTCTACTTTTTTTTTTCTTTCTTCTTAGTACCTAGTGTTAGGTACTAAGAGGGAACAAGCTTGTCTTGCAAGCTGAAGAATGTGTGTGATTACAAAGTAAAATAGCTAATAAATGTCAGAGCTTGCTTTCTTTAAAACTGTAGTAGAGGGAGGCTACTTTGTCTGGGAGGAGAATGATTGGAGAGGAAGGACTGTGGCCTGGGTCAGCCTTTGATTTTTCGGATTGTAAAGGGATGCAATATAATTCAGGTCTGACTCCATCATTATCTTCTTTTCACCTCCATCTCTAACCCAAAGAGACCCTAGGTAGAGAAAAGGTAAGTTCATCCTTGCTGCCTTGCAAGCATTGAGACCCTCTTAGCAGGCTGAGGGCAACCATGTGCATGGATTTTTCCCCTTGTTAATAGGCTGAGACCACCAGCTCTCAAAAACAAAGGAACACCAGTGATTTCTTTTCTTTTTTTTTTTTTTTTTAATTTCTTTAATTACCATTGATGTGGTTCACAGTTTGAACCAGCAGGTATCCCTCCTACCCTCCTCCTGGATTGTGCAAAACCTTTATTTGTTTTTAAACCTATTGTGACTGCTTCAAACAGGAGGGTGTTAAGTAAGCAGCAGGTGAGGTGGTGCTACATGAGCAGTAAAGCTGACTGGGGGAGCATGAAGAGACTGATGGTAGAAAGATAAAAAGCCATTGAAGAATATCTGTGTTTGCCATGGACCTGCAGATGAGCTCCTTTGTCTCCTTGACTCAGGAAGAAAACAGTCTGCACTGCACTCACTCTCTGGGAAATGGATATTCCCACTTCAGCAACCAAAACCCAACAGTTTGTATTTTTATATATGCAGCTATTTGAACTAGGATAGGAATATCTACCCACTTTGGCAAGGAAGTGATATTTATGTGTTGGCATCTCAAATGTGTGACAGCTGACTGGCAAAAGGTGTGAAGGAAGCAGAAGCTGATCAAAGACCAGACTGTTCCCAGATATGTTTTGGATTGATGTTGCAGCTCTCCACTCACACAGAGAAAAGGCAGGATAGGAACTACTAAATAATTAAATCCCTGTAGGTTGAGGGCTTTCCATTGAGTGTCTACAACCTCTTCAGGCTAGTTTCAAGGATGATGCTTGAATTGTGCTCATGTGACCTTAGGAGTCATCTGGTATAAAGCAGGGAAAAGGATTTAATTACAGAGAACAGATAATCTTTGTTCTAATGCCTTTAATGCTATCACTTTCTCTGCAGCTGCTTTATACATAATAACAGCTTAGCTTTCATTACAGATATATATTTTTTTAAAAGGCAGTATCCTCCTGTCACCACATAAGCAGCACTGCTTTCATTCATTTAAAGTCATAATTTCTCTCTGGCTATAGGGTATTGCATTCTATGTCATTCCATATAATAGTCTTCTAGGAATATATATTTTCACCTTTATTATTGCAATTGCTTCAGTGAACCAGTGCCCATGGAACAAAATTGCAAATGATACATGCAGAAAATTGGCAATAAGCTGTGTTTCTTCTGTTGGTGTGCTACACTGACCCTTAGGAGTGAGACAATACACTGTATAATCCCACCTTTTGGAAAGGTGGAATGTCTGAGGGAAAGAGTCAGCAGTAGTATTTCCTCTAGAGAGTTGAAATCATTCAATGACTCACTCTCACACAGTGCTAATTGTGTTTGACACGAAGGACAGGTGCTTCAGCACACTTATGATGGACAACAGAACATTTTTCCATCTTGGATAGTCAGTTAGTTTAGTTCAGTTTCCACTGATACCAGCCTGTGATAGCATCAGAGTGTCAGCTTTGCTTAGAGAGGGTTTGTGAATGAGGGCCAAACTTGTTCTTGAAAACGTTATGATTTTTGATAGTATTTCTATACCTGAAAAACTCCAAGGGTAGACATTGTGAAAATATGATTTTGGTGGTAAACCTTCTTTTGGCTGGAACAGTTTAGAGGTTAACTGTAACAGTTTAGAGGTTAAGAGCCGGTAACTAATGGTGTTACCGGGCTCTCCCTTTCACCCTGCAGGACTGGCTTCAGTGGAGTTTTACCCAGCAGTAGGGGTGTGTGAGTGCTGAAGGCAGAGTTATCTTTGCTGCCCACTTCCTTCAGTCAGGGATGACACACACAGCTGTGGGGCTGTCTGTGGTACAACACCTCTGCACGGATAAACAGAGGAATTTAATCTCCCCACCTGTCACTAGTCTGTCACGGGAGCTGGATCTGCTTTGAGAAAAGTCAGATGCAACCTCTGCATACCAGGATGGGGAATCAGCAGGTTGTGTTAGGACACTGGCCTGTGGAGGAGTGAAGTGCAGAGTGTCTCAGTTTGGGGCTGGTTGTCTGGTTATGTTCTCTTTTGGCATGAATTTGTCAGGATTTCTGGTAAATAGTACCTGCTGCTACCAGTCTCGGAGATAATCAACCGCTGGAGTATAAATAAGGATTTTTTTTTATTTTTTTTTTATTAAAGAGTTTACTTGGAATTCTCAATATGGTGGCATAAACTGCTGCTCCATTGTAATTCAGAAAGCCTCCTACTTGCAGCAAATCTGCTGCTGGGACAGCACCACTGAAGGGTTTGTGCAAATGTCTCCCTGTCACTCCAGTGCTACTTCATAGGCAGCACAGAGCAAGCCCTGAAGGATAGCTCGCATAATGAGTTCTCCCCCTCTGCAGAGAAGAAAAGTGATCCCCAGATGACATACCAGAGAAGCAGGAGGTTAATTTTATTTGAAATTCCCTTAACTAAGAATTTGGTCTCAATAGGTGAGTAAATTGAACCACCAGAGCAGATGGGTTGATGCTCTAAATCCCATGCCACAAGGCTTGTACTATTTTTCAAGAAACAAAGAAAAAACAACAGCTCTTTCCTGATTTTGAGCAACTTTTTCCTCATTAAGGTGTAACACAATGCTTTGAAGATACTTACAGACCTTTGGCACCTTGGGTATTACAACTCATGGGCATATGCAAAATTAAAAATAAAAGATTAATTTAGGATAGACCCTTGAACCTAGCTTTTCATCTGTGTCCCAGAAGAAACACAGTACAGATTAGCAAAGCACAGACATGCAAAGGTTTATATGTATCTCCTTGTTCCCTAACCCAAGTAGATTAATAACAAAAGCATTTAGCCTCTTAGACCCTGCATATAGACCATCAGCGTACTTTCCTTCTCTTCCCCCCCCATGAGATCATATCTCTTTTTAAAAAAAAAAAAAATATTCTGCCTTTTGACAAGGTGTTGTGCATTCTTCCTGATAACAGCTCCAGGCAAATGTATCAGTCACACAGAATGAAAGGCATTTTGGGAGGGCGTTGTCTTATATCTTGGCGATGTGATGCCAAAATGGTGTCAAAGCGTCAAGTTCTCTGATAATTACCCTATAAAAATAGGTTAGTTTGAAACAGGTGTCTTGAGTTTCATTGGGATAATCAAGTGAAAAATGAGTAAGTTGGACAGGTTTTACTGTTGTGGGAATTTTATTGCTCAAGCAAGTAATTAAATTGTTCACACAGAAATCACCTCACAATAAAAATGCGTTTATGACAGGATGGTCTTGCTCATCTTGATGAACCAGGCCCCCAGCTCTTCTTCAGACTGTGTGTGCATGTAGGTTCAGTGTGAGGAATTTGGAAGTTATACTATCACAGCTTGTGTGCACAAGATTTTACAATAACACCAAAATATACTTGATTCCCAATATTTATATTACAGAATAGTAAAGTAAGTGGGTTCAGAGCTGCTTCTAGAAGGAATCAACACTCCTTCAAAAAAGTTGCATGCTCCTTAGGGATTCAAAAGTTCAGAAAAGTGGCAGTCCACAAACAGCTAAATGGTTACAGCTAAATGGTGTATTTAAACATTAACAGTGGGATTCAGAATTTTTAAACTGATAATATTTGTGCGCTTTTCTAAATATGAACAAAAAAAACCATCCTCAAATGGTTACTTGATAGTTTAGCTCTTTATGAAAGCACAGTTTAACAGGATCTCAAAATTAAACATGGCATTCCTTTAGGTATTTCCAGTCACACCCCTCTCTTAAATTACATTTTTGTCTGTGAGAAAGATTGAAGGATGACCCCCTGGTTATTCTGGAATTTCAGCAATCTTCAATTAACAAAAGTCTAAAACTTTCCAGAGCACTTGTCCTGATCATTGAGTCATCCTTGCACTGATAAAAATCTCAGGCTATTCTTTCATTTATTTGTCTCTTCATTTATCTGCCTGCCTCTGTAGATACAAACAACAGAATAAAAAAAGAAATATTACATAATTCTGAAAGTTTCCTTGGAGGGACAAGTCACCTCTGGGCAAAGCGTAACCATGGAAAATTCCAGATAGCACGGGATGTTTTTTTTCCTTTGGAAAATACCAGTGTTTCAAAAGGACCACGGGAAAGGACAGGCAGACTCCAGCCACAGCAAGCACTCAGGGAAAGCTTTGTTTTGGACACTGCTGAAACGCAGCTGCTGTAGCTGCATTTCCAGCCCAAGCAGACTTGTTCTGAAGGTGCTCGAGAGAGTAAAACCTGTGCCCTCTATGTGTGTGGTGACACTCTTGAGAGTTTCACGGGGCTGTTGCCCTGCCTCAGGCCAGGGCTGAGGAAGGATTCTTCTCAGGCTGTCCACAATGTGTGGGTGCCCATCACTTGTCCCCCGTCCCATCTCCAGACCGTGACCCTGTGACTTCTGCCGTGCTCGAGGACTTGCTTGGGACATTCAGTCTGTCCCCACAAACAAGGCAGGAAACGTTCACCACCTGCCATGAGAGTGATTTTCTCCTTACCTAGTCTTTTCCAAGTGTCACTCACCTAGCAGAACTTAGAAGTTAAAGTAGGGAACCCCCACCTAATGTTTAACAGTTTGCTGATAAAAGTTGTCTGGACACTTTTCCCGAAGGACACATTTTCTCCCTGCAGAAACACAGCACACACCATTTTTGGCCAGTGCATTTAGCTTCTGCGGCATCAGAGATTTACTTTGTGCCGGGAGGGAATGAGGTGCCCCAGCTGAAATGCCCTCGTTTCCCTCGTGGGGAAGATTTGGGAGCAGCCCTCCAGCCCAGGGCAGCGGGCAGGAGGAAGCCCAGGTGGGGGAGCTCTCACTGCGTGGGAAGGGAGAAAGGAGGATGCTCCCAAAGCTCCTGCCCATCCTGGACATCACCATCAGTTTTATTCTTACCCAGCATCACAGGATCAGTATATCCAAGCTTCCTTTGTGCTCCAGGCTTTACCAGTGGGTTTCTCATGGTCCTTAAAGATCACCTCACATCTTTGTTCTCAAAGTGGAGGTGGAGGTCTCAGTTTGTTTCAAACACTGCTGCAGTGGCAATGATTTTTCAAAAGAGCTCACTTTTATCTCTGGGCATGCAGGGGCACTTTCCTTTATGTCTCTTGGGAGATCAACAATGTCTTGTGTGAAAAGGGTTGGACTGGATGCTGAACACAACTGGTTATTTTACTGGAATGCCAAAAAAGGATCTTATTTTCAGAAGCATGGTAAAATAGGAGGGGTATAGAAAGGTAAATATGATAAATCAGTAGTATATTGTACATTGAGTGTGCTTGCCTGCTGAACCCATTGGAGTCTTTTGAGAGGAACAAATCAGAAGGAATTCAGTAGGAAGCAGCAAATCCTGGGAGTAGAATGAAAGAATTCAGACAAAATATTGACATTATTTAATTATCCAATGTATTGCTAGGTAATAACTAAGGATAAGTGATGTTATAATAGACTAAAAATACTTGAAGTGCAAAAACATCCAGGAATGAAGGCAAACACATGCAGGATTAAGAGACATGGGAATGTAAAACTCAAGTGGAGATGCATTTAAGCCAAAAGGCAGGTTAGAGTTTTTGAAAGGAAGACTGAAATATCTTGCAAAGAAGTTACTGAAAACTTATGACTTGTGAAACTAGTTTGAGCAAAATAACTGAAGAGGCCAGTGAAAGCCAATCCTGTTCCTCTAAAGACAGACTTAACAAGTATTCCTACAGAGAGTGTGGCATGTTAGACCTTAATTAGCTTTTCATGTAACAGAAATCTCTACAGATAGGGTCTCTAAGTGAAAGTTAACCACATATGTTGATTCTTTGACTTTCTGGGTTGGACTGGCCTCTGAAAAAGGATACCTTGGATAGAAAATTACTATACCCTTGTGTTTGCCACCCACCTGCTGTGTGACTGTAGGCACATCACAGCCTTTCCCTCTGTGTCTTGCCTCTTCCAAGGACATGGATGGAGCTGGGGAAGGAGCCCTGGTGAGCTCAGGTTTCGCTGCTGAGGAAAACAGAGCCAAGTGGCACCTGAGCTCTTGGGCATTCAAGCACTGAGGCAGAGGGTTTATTTTGCAGGCTACACATAGCAAATGTAACCTCTTCCCCATGGCTAAAACATTCAGTGTTAGGAATTATGACAACTGGGAGATGGGCCATGATGACAGAAAATGAAGAGTTCCCGAGACTCCCTTATAGCCAAGAGTCATTTCAGGAGATTGCTGGGACATGTGAGGAAGCTGAGATTTGCTGCTCACTGCAAAAGACAGGTTGAGGACTGGTTTTATTTTTCTCATTCCTTTTATTTTCTTTGTTAACCTTAAGTCGAGAGCTGTGGAAATCAAACAGTGAAGAGAAAGCTATGGGCAGGAGGGATTGCAGCTCTGTTCTGACAGTGGAGCTGGTGCATTAACTCCTGATATTTTCAGGAATTGATGAATCCAGTCATAACACTGAGTTGTCTTATCAATAAGCCAGGGTTTCTACATTCTTGTTTTCAGGAGCATCAGCGCTCAAGAGGGGCTTGAAATCTGACAGACCTTTATTAAATTCCACATTTGGTCTAACTACTTAAATTATTGTCTAGTCTCAAACTTCCAATACTTGGGACATCAAGGAAAACAGAATACACCAAAGATAAGGAAATCTCTCCTGCTGCTTCTGTTTCCCAAGTTCTGCAAGAGTTTGTTCTGCAAGCTTCAGACTCTGGAACAGCAGAAATAAAAAATTCTCAGCCCATCTTCCTAGGATTTAGTGTTGGTAGGTGGAGCTTTGCCTCATCCTGATGTGTATTATCTGCTCTACTGTGTGCAAGTGTCTTGACTAATTTGTAGCATCTATGAGTCCTCTAGATTATGGCAGTGATTTAAGAACCTGTCACAAAATTTCAGGAAAAAAAATCAACAGGCCTTCAAATGTCCTTATTGATTCTCTCTTTCCTCTCTCTCCCCTCATAAACTTTTAGTGTATATTTGGTGTTGGGAAATAAAGGATTTATACTCTTCATCACCCAGTCATAGAGGAACTGATCTTTGTCCTTTGTCTATAGGTCTTGTTAAGGATTAACAACCGCCTCTGATTAAATTAAACAGCAGGGTACCTTGAGTCACTCAGCTGTTACTTCACCTGTAGGCATAATTACCATTAGTAATAACAAAAAAGTACTCTAGGAAGTTCCTAGTGCCTGAATTTGTTCTGCAAACCATATGTGTTTATTAATTTCCTAATAAGAATTTTGGAAAGCTGGAAATGATGAAATAACCATTATGCCCTCTGTTCCTGCTACATTTCACTTTCCATTACAGTTCTGTCAAGAACTCAGCAGCAGTCATGTTACTTATGGCTGTGTAACACATGTTTCTTAGGTTTGAGGATGGCTCACAAAATTTAGATTCTCACTGGAAATTCCAAGGCTCTTTTGTCAGCTACTTTTTAGTCTTGCCTCTTCTTTGCTCACCATTTCTGCAGACAGTCAAATTTCTGCTTCCTTAGTATACTCTGAATAGTTTATCAGCTAATTTACACTTTCTGGTTAAGGCCAAAAGTGAATTTGCAAAGCTTATCTTAATTTGAACCAAGTTCTACACTGATTCCCTATGCAAGGGAACAAGGCAGAGGTATGGGGGAAAGAAATTTCTCAAGTTCTCTCTTCTTTACTTTTGGAGAACTTGCTTTGTGCTTTTTCCCCTAGTGTTTTCACTAAAATATTCTGATAAGGATACCTAATTATTCTGGATGAATTAGAATGGAAAGCAAACAGAGGTGTACAGCATGAAAAGTTTGTATTTGATACTTTAAAAAAGTCAACTTCTGTTCTCAGCATAAACACACCAAATATGTGAAGCACGTCACAGATACTGTCATAGCTTCAATATCACAAAGAAATATCCCAGCAGATTTTGGAGCTGTCTCCTTGGTGAATAAGCACCAAGTCATCCTCCTGTCCTGCTCTTAGCAATAAGCCCACATGATAAAAAAAGACTCAGTCTGCACCCAATTTTAAAGTTTCGTATTTCAGGGATATCAGTCTAAAAATTTACACAAGCACTTAACAAACACACATATATCTAAATTCATCTATTGATAGTTGCAGAAAAAGGCTGGCATATCAGATCATATATCTTCAGCCTGTTGAGGGTCCTGGCTAATCATTCTTTGGTCACAGCATAATATTGGGTGCTAATAAATCTGCCAAATCAGATTTATCTTGGCTCACATGAATCAAAAGTGTTCTAAATAGTGTGTTTCTATTTATAGCCAATTAATAACCAGACCATCTCAAATGCAAGGCTTGTCTGACATGGCTACTTGAACAAATCACATGGACTGCCTGACAGACAGAGTTTGTAAGCATCAGGCTTTATTCTCATGTAGTGTACTATTAAGAGTTATGATTCCCTGAGAACACCTCTAGACATCATTATATATTCTGCTTTTTGAAAGTGAGGAAAAATTTACAGATTTTTACTTATTTCAGTAATTTTACTGAATAGATATGGCAATGCTGTCAAAGGTAATTCCATGGCAGAACCTTCTTTATTCAGCAACCCAGAAAAGAAGTTAAAATATAGATTTTCAGTGGCGTTACCAAATATTCTCTCCAAAGTTATGCAACTGCTGCCTGTCAAGCTGTTCAACACCTGTGAATGCTCTGTGTGGCCAAGAATAGCACCCAGACTCCTGATAATGGCTTTTGTGGCTCATCCAGCAGGCTGCACTCACTGCTGACACACACACAGCCTGCCTGGGAGTGTGAGGTGTGTGGGGGCTGCCTCCACAGACACTTGCAGACCATGGGGAGCCGGCCAGGGCTGGGGGAAGGGGGCAGGTACACACGTCACCAGCCATCTGTCACCGTCTCTTTCGTGTTATCTGATTATGGACAGGTTTGTCTACAATTCTGAGCAAGGGCTAAGCGCTATTACATAGATGTCTGGCTGGAAAGAATGCTGTGCTATTGCGAATTTACCACTTGATTGACACCCCTGGCGACCGGAGTCTTCTCCCTCCCCGTGGGAGAGGGGAACAGCAGGCAGTCACAGGCACAGCCTCACACCTCTCCTCGGGTGCCTGGGCCTGGGAAATTGTGCTGGGAGTGAAAAGTGGGTTCCGTCGCTGGGCCCACCGAGGAGCTGCGGTAACAGCTGGCAGTTCAGCAGTGCAGTGTCAAATATTCCCCCGTGAAAGTTTTCTCCGGCAAGCAGAAAGGATAAGAATAGCCTGTAGAGGATGAAACACATCCAGCACTCCTATCTAGCTTCACATTATGAAAAGAAGGGTTTCTTTTGGGAAGGAAATTTCAGAGACAGGCAAAGAGAGCTAGGACTGCAGGTAGGAAAGCACATTTCAGTAGCATTTCTTCAGAGGAAGAAAGGCACTGACGTTCAATAAAGAGGAACTGGCCAGCAGAGGAGTGGAAGTGAGGATTTGCAAATGACTGCACAAAATGTACAATGAAGCAGGGGAGAAATTCTGCTTTAAGCCTTTCCATTTAGTGAGAGACTTGCTCATAAATTTCCTTTCCTGGTTTGCTTATATTTCTTTAATATTGATTATTAATTAGTTACTTAATGTCTTCTGTGGGGGCATCACACACTTTGGAATCATTGCAATTTTCCAGTGGTAAAAAGAGCATTAGCAATAACCCTGGATGCAGCTGGAAAAAAACCCCAGCAGTCCAGAGGCAGTTGCTGAGGAGTTATATTTTTTACTGCCGGAATAAAGAAAAAAGCTATGTATTTTCCCCTGTGTGTGTGTGTGGGGGGGAGAAATATTGAAAAATGAAGTTAATATATTTTTTGTGCCCAAGGAACTGCAGGTATTTGCAAAGAGTTCAGGCTTGCCTAGTCAAAATCTGATGAACAAAAAGCAGTAACTTGCATTGAAATGGTTTCACCTTTGCCTGCCCTTTAATCCTGAGCTGCCATCATTTCCGTCAAACTTTCTTCACTCTGCTAATGCCCTTTCTACAGTGTCACTTCCAGTTCATGAAACCTTTCTGCCTTTATGAAAGTTCCTTCTGTTACACGAAGTAGCCGTGGTGCCTGAAGATTGTGATTAGTTTCTGTAGTGGTGAATGTTGCATTGTACTTACAGTGAAATGTCTGTCAAAGACAATGTAAAGTGTTCACTCACACCGAACTGTTTTTGAACTAATGCTCTTGCACTAGGTCATCTTGAATTAGAAGTGACAGGATACTTAGTGTTACAAGAAAAAAAATGTGTCTGAGTGTGCCCTTAATCTGGCAGCAAGGGAAAGCTCAGTGAAAATCCTCCAGAAGGCCTTCATCATTTAAGACCAAAGTCAGTTACATAGTCTGGATAAAAAGAATGGAATGTGAAGGAAAAGGCAAGAGAGACCTAGAATGGGGTTGTGATTTCACTGCACTGTTTGTTACTGTTTCTGCTAAAGTGTCATCCAGCTGACATCAGGACTTCATCTTGCCAGAGGCTGCCTCACTATGAATAGTCCCTGCGCTGGAGAACTGTTTTCAAGGCTTGCAAATAAAGGCAGTTTTCTAACAGGACAGAGAATAAAGTTTGATGAAAACGGATTCTCTGTGTAAAAAAAAATCCTTGTCCAAGCCCCCCACCCCCACCCCCAAAAAAAAAAAAAAAAAAAAAAAGCCAAAACCCTCTTGAATTTTTCTTAAGCAAAACCAACCAACCGAACAACCCCCACATACACAACAAAACAAACAAAAACTCAAACAAACAAAAACCACACAAAAATCAAACAAAACCCAAAACCCACAAAAAATAAAAAAAACCCAAAAATACAAACACACAAACAACAACAAAAGAACCAAAAAAAGGAGAGAAAATCTGGAGGAAGTTTGGCCAGTTCCCACTGACTCCCAGTATAACTGCGTATTAGCTGCTTCAACGTGTTTTCTAGAACAGACTCTTAGATCAACTGCAGCAGTATGAAGTGGAATATTTTTTTTACATGGCAAATGTAAAGTAGTGGTTTAAAATTATAAAATATGCGTTAAACAATGAGTTTCTGCTGGGTCTGATATGACAAGAGCAAAACTTTCAAGGCTTCTTTTTCTATAAATATTCTTTAGGGAGAGAAAAAATATTCAACAGGTGATTCCCCTGAAGCTGTATTGTTTAATTTTAACATAATATACAACGGTCATAAATATGTGGACCTTGGACAACACACCTGTAATTAAGAGCCACGTTTTTTCTGTGTGTTATTTCAGAAAAGCACATTTCACTGTTGTTTGGAAGCACCACAGTCCAAACCTGAACTCAAAGTTCTATCTTCTGTTTTCTTTGTCTTTATTTATCTGTCTGTAAAATGGGCCAGAAGCCCTTGTTTTCATGATCATGCTGTACCAGCTCAATGAGGAAACACTTGAAACAGGTTAGTCAGGGTATTGCACATATGTCCTTAGAATCACAGGAGGCTTCGGTAGTAATGGTGAAATGGAATACTTGAAACACTCATTTCCTGAAAATCCTTTATCTTTTTGCTTTCCAAAGGGAATATTGTATTCTCTCTAAAGAAATGGATGTAAATAGAGAAACATATAGAGCTGAAATTACTCTTGTTGCCTGCTAATGCATTAGTACCTGACAGTAAAAGCCTGTATTATGTGAGTACAGGGAAAGTAGGTACTGTATGAAAGCCCATAACAGATCCAGCTTTAAGGAGAAAAGGAAATATACATGGCAAGGTTTCTTTCAGGGCTACAGATGTTGCTTAAGTGGCATCATTCCAGGGAGACAGTCCTTGAAGGAATTTGTGCTTCAGGAAGTTGCAGGGACAAAGGGATAAATGAACTTTTGCCACAGGCTGTGGCAGGGTAGAAGACACATGAAAGCAGACCCTGTGGAGCTGCTGACATGCTGTGTGTGGCTTACCTAGAGTAATTTGAGTAATTTATGTCTGTGTCCTCAAGCGTGAATTGCTTTCCAATTCTCCTTTTCTCCCAGGCTGACAGTCATTAGTTGCTGACTTAATTCCTCTGCTTGTTTAGCTGTAGAGTACAGCCTAGAGAGGGAAGGGGAGAATCAGTACCAAGCATGCGAGCCACCTTTTCTGCTCCATGTGCTGTGCACAGGGACAAAAAGGTGAATACATCTGGGCAGCATAGCCAGGCATGCCAGAGGTGTGAAGCTGTTACCATCCCTCTATGGGATTGTGCTCAGTGGCATCAGTACAGGCACATTAGTTCTGCATCCAAACAAAACCTGGGTTCCAGTTTCAAAACACTTTTAAAAAGCCAATCCATGCTGTGCTGCCATTTGTGGCTCATGACAAAACTGTTGGTTCAAAATCCACTGCAGCAGTGGACCAAACCCTTCCTGCACCAGTGACACATAAACTGACAGTTCTCAGCCAGCTGTTGAATGGGTGCCCTGCTCATGGGAACTGCTTAGTCCACTCACCTGCATCCTAGGTTGTGCTATTCACCCTGCTCAAGTACTTAGTGATCCTGAGGTCAATTTTATACATCACTGGGTGCGTGCTCACCAAAATTAAAGAGAGGCCATTCACCAGGACTACAAGCAATTAGAAGGAAAAAAAAAAAAAAAAAACAAAACAAAACCAGCGCCAAGANAAAAAAACAAAACCAAACCAGCTGCAAGAATAGTGAAGGCTTGTTTGTCTTCAATTTTTTTTTCTCAAGAAGGATATCCTGTGTAGATTGGGTGGAAAGATTGGCTACTCGTGGCTTGGACAGGTTCAGTCTGCTGGGTGCAAAACTGGCTGAGTGGCTGGGCCTCTGGTGTTGAACAGAACTAAATCCAGTTAGCAACGGGACACTAGTGTTATTCCCCAGGGCTACTACTGGGACCAGAACTGTTTGACATCTTTACTGAGATCTGGATGAGGGAGGAGCGCATCCTCACTAAGTTCACAGACGACACCAGGTTAGATGAGGTATTGATCTGCTTGAGGATAGGAAGTCACTACAGAGCAATCTGGATGCACTGGATCAATGGGCTGTGGGCACCTGCATGAGGTTCAAGGTGGTGAAGTACCAGGTCCTGCACCTGAGCTGCAGCAACCCCACGAGAACTACAGGCTGGGGGAAGAGTGGCTTGGGAGCTGCTCAGCAGAAAGGGCCCTGGGGCTGCTGGTTGACAGCTGGCTGGATATGTGCCAGCATGTGCCCAGGTAGCCAATGGCATCCTGGCCACTGTCAAGAATAGTGTGACCAGCAGGACTACAGAAGTGATTATTCTGCTGTACTCAGCACTGCTGAGGCTGTACCTCAAGTACTGTGTTTGATTTGGGCCACTCCAAAAAGGACATTGAGATTCTGAAACATGTCCAGAGAGGGGAAACAGAGCTGGTGAAGGATCTGGAGCACAAGTCCTTTAAGGAGCAGCTGAGGGAGCTGGAGGTGTTTAGCCTTGAGAAGAGGAGGCTCAGGGGGACCTTATAACTCTCTACAACTGCATGACAGGAGGGTGTAGCAAGGTGGGAGTCAGATTCTTCTGCCATGTTTTAAGTAAAAGGACAAGGGGAAATGGCCTTAAACTGCCAGGAAAAGTTTAAATTAGATATTAGAAATTTTTTTTTTCAATAGAATTGTGGTTAAACATTGAAATAATTTTCCCAGGGAAGTGATGGGGTCACTGTCTTTGGAAGTGTTCAAGATGTGTCTGGATGTGGCACTTGGGGATATGGTTTAGGGGTGATAATGGTTGGGTTGGCAGTTAGACTAGATGGTCTTAAAGGTCTCTTCGAACCCTGATGATCCTATGGTTCTATACTTAATATTCACTGACATCACACTACTATCTTTTCCTCAGTAGAGGTTCTATAAGATCTTTTTTCATTGCCAAAACACTTTTTTTCGCTTCATTTTAGGAGATCAGTATTTCTAATATTGTCAGGATCAGAATCTCCATGAGCTTCAGTCCCCCAAAATATGACTTAGAAATTAAGTCTCAAAGATTGCATAGAGGATGAATAGGGAAGGGGAAAAAGGAACAGATGTACATGGCTTTGAGAGTCTACAAGCATGCATACATACACATATACATCTTCTCTTGTGATCGTGTGGGTCTTGTTTCCTTGGGATAGCTGGCTAAAAGAGTGAGATCCAGCTACAAAACTCTTTTGTCTTTGTTGTACTATAGTTATTCATGGAAAAGTCCTTTGCAGGATTGTGTACTAAGCCATATTTTAATTTTCCAGATAGGAAATACAGCACATCAACAAATGAGCAGAGAGTTCCTGTATATGTTTGTCCTGGAATTAGAGTTTTCCAAGACTTTGGTCTGCAGTGTCTAAGTAATGAGTGTCAGGAAATGCCTTTAATTGTGTGCTACGTAGCTCACTGTGAGTGAAGAACTGGTGGGCAGTGTCTGTGCCAGATGCCTCTCTAAAGATGCCTTGGGCTGACCTCAGCTGCTCCCATGTGCACCATTCAACACCAACCCCTGTTAACCAAAAGATTAAAGAAAAATTTCTTTTCCTTGATGATGCACCAGAGCTTCCTATGTTGAACAGAGGAAGTAACTAAATGATTTCAGATTAGGGAGCAATGGAAAGGACTGTTACTGTTATTATTGTATTCAACTTCAACCATAATTAAAAGTTCACTACAAAAAAAAAAAAAATAGAAACCCAAAAAAATCTCTGAAAAATAATTGTACAGGATTTTGTCAAAAGTAAACATAAGATGAAGCACACACCAACCTCCTCCCTTTCTCACCCAATATGATTTTTCAGGTGTCCCCATTGTTATTTTTCCAGTCAGAGCTCAGTACAAGAGAGACCTGTTGGAGCAGGTCCAGAGGAGGTACACAAAAATCATCAGAGGGGTGGAACACCTCTCCTATGAGAAAAGTGTTAAAGAATTATGGTAGTTCAGCCTGGAGAAGGGAAAGATCCAGGGACACCTCACTGCAGTCTTTCAACACTTAAACATTTTAGCACAAACTGTTGCTATAGGGCAAGGGGTAATGGTTTTAAACTAAAAGATTGCAATGAGATATGAAGATTTTTTTTTTTTAATGAGGGTAGTGAAACGCTGGAACAGGTTACCCAGAGAGGTGGCAGATGCCCCATCCCTGAAAACATTCAAGGTCAGGTTGGAGGGGGCTCTGAGTACTCTGATCAAACTGAAAAAGTCCTTGTTCATTGCAAGGGAGCTGCACTAGATGGACTTTAAAGTTCCTTTCAACCCAAACTGTTCTATGATTCTATCTTTAGTGTCACTTGTGATATTAGTAGTGAAAAGGAAAGATGGGAAAATAAAAGAAAGAAATATAAAAAGGGTTATTTTTTAGTGGCTATGTCCCCCTAAGTAATTTGTTTAAAATTCTGAGACTTACTGGTTGGTGGCGGGGAGTAGAACTAAATGACTTCTCTTAAAAGACATTAAAAATTGCAGAATCAAATTCCAGCTTGGCAAGGTTTTTGTCTTTGTGGAAGACTCGAGGAACAAAGTAATTATCTTCACTATTGCATTTAGCTCAGCGTAGAAAGCTTTCACGGTAGACATATCCCTTTTCTTCGTATGTAATTATGATCCACAATAGTTCTATCTCCAACCAAACCACCATTTATTTTGAGTGATTTCAGTGTCTACTGAAAAAGAATAAGTTGTCTTTTTGTGCTTTTATTAGGACTATAGAGATAAGATGAACCTTATTAGTAGGGTCCTCTGGACTGAAATAAGTTTAGTCCTCTTATGGTTTTGTTTGTTTACTTGATGAATTCCATTTTTATGTGTTATCTCTCCTCCTTAGCTCTGATATTCCTGTCTCACCATGACAAAGAAGGCTTGCACTCCAAGCTGATGAGCCTGCTGCTGCAGGAACAGCAAATGTTTCTGATTTGGAAAAGAATGCAAAGCATGCCCAGAGTTTATTTTTCTCTTTCTTTTCCTTCCCTCTCTGGTGTTTGATTTCTCTGATTTCTTTTTCTTTTTCTTTTTCTTTTTTTTTTTTTTTTTTTTCTTTTTTTTTTTTTTTTTGGTTCCCCGATGCGCTAGTGTCAAACTGATACCCTTACCTAAGCATTTGTAACTAGGATTTGATGAGAAGTCATTCATATGAAGAGACAGCTTGAGTTGAACTGTCTCTTATTTGAGGCTCAGTATAGCTTGGAAAGTTCTGAGTTCATTCAGTCACAGCCACAGTGGCTATGATTTCATGTGGCTGCAAAGATATAAGTGTTAGCCCTCTGCATTTAGTAAATAAAGCTTTGATTTATTGGTGGGTGGGATTTGGCTCACATGACAGCTACTGGAGTGCTAGTGGTTTGGATGGAAGGGCAGCTTAGCCCAGCAGAAAATGCTTGTGAGAATCTTTGTTTACTAAGTGGTCTGGGAGGAAAAGACTTGATACAATTTGCATAATTTTTTATGAGATATAACCCCAAACATTAACGCTGTTTGAGTCATATGGAGTAAATTGGTTATCATACTTATGAGTTTCTCATGCCTCTGCCATTTTATTAGTAAATCATCAAGCACTTTGTCTGACTCTGTTATGTTTTCCCACTTTGAAGTACGGCTTTAACAGCCAGCAGAAGAAGGTTGTATGACCAGTGACTTTAGTGTGAGTGAGGCTGTGTTTACAGCAGAAAGTTTACTGCTAGAAATTCTGTCAGCATGCAACAGCTGACTTTGACATGTGCTCAGAAAAAACCAAATTGTGCTATTTGAGCACACAGTCCGTGCATTCTCCTGGACGGTTGGTACATTGTGGTCATACAGTACAAATGTTCTCCAAACTTCCCTCTATCATTGTTTCTTGCAGGATGTGCTTTTTGTGGTTTACAAAAAAGCAGAGAGGAGAGATAGGGAAATCATAGGTGGTTGATGGTGGCTTTCCACATTTGCTTCTCTTCTATCCTTTAAATCCCCGGTATCCAGCAATTACCTCTCCCATGTAAGTTCATCCTATTGATGTCTGTGTGTAACTAAACTAGACAATTTACCTGGATCTGGTGTGATTTAAACAAATACTACTGCCATGGCTGAGCTGGTGGGATCTTCTGACACGAGAAAGCAGCCGATGCCCCCGAGCACCTTGCCAGTAGTAGGGCTGATGCAGCAGGGAAGACCTGCTGGGGAGAGGTTTGTCCAGCCCTCAAGTGCAGGCCACTGGGCTGTGATACTTTTTTAGTCTTGAGGAATAATTTCCTTATTGTTCTTCCAGAAACAGTGTGGTGCCCTTTGTACGGAGTGGACACAGGAGTGTTTCAGCCTGGTGGCTGTTTTGGGGATGCCACCTGCAGCTCCTCCATGATGACAGAGGGCTGAGATGGAGCTCCAGGCTCCCTGTGGCCAGGCTGGGGTGCAGAGAGCCAGGCTTGGCATGGGCAATGTCTGGGATCACCATCCATGGCAGATCCTGGAGCCAGACACCCTGACACGGGCCTAGGGCTCCTCCGAGAGTGACTGGGCTCTCTTACTCCGCCCTGAAGCCACAGAACATTTTAGTCTGCTCTTGGCAAAGCAACTTGCCTGTGTCCCTCTGAGGCAAGCAGTTTCCATGTTATTGCCTCTTGCTGTGTATTGAGGAGTATTTGGCATAACAAAGATGATGTGGTGACTGGGAGAAAAAACAAAAGACTCTTCTGATGGCTTTTCAACAGTAAAGCACCAAGCAGTGATGCCTTAAGCTTTAGCTTTAATGTTTTCAGATTCTGTGCTGCCTAGAAGTGTAGTTCTGAGCCTCATATTAAGTGCTAGTGACCTCTCTTCACAGAGTAGGCAGACAAATCCTTTTTCTGCTGAAGACCAAGGATAATGAGTACAAGTCTCAGGCCCAACAGCACAAACAACAGTGGGTTGAAGAAAGAAAAGAAGAAAGGATGGAATTTCACAACCTGGAACTGTTATTTGACAATTAAACCCCAATATGCAAATGAACCAAATCTTATCAAAGTGTAAGACCTTGTGACCAGTTGTCTGTTTTGTGACCATTTTAAGTCCACCTTGGGTGTAGCCATGGTCAGGCTGTTGTACTGCCCAACACGACACCAACAGGTGTACCCCTAAAGGCTTTTGAATAAATATCTACTTTAGATTTGTTCAGTCTCTGTTCCAGGTCAGCCTTCCCAAAGCATCAGCAGAATCATGGAGGAGTGCTGAAGCTTAGGAAAATCTCAGTTTACCACTGTGTCTAACATGGCCTTTTTTGCATTTTTGGGTTACTTTTCTTATGTAAAGAGCTCAAATATTTATAGTGGTGTTGATCCTGTCAAAAGGAAGAGAATAGGTGGTAGAAAACATCCACTGGTTCTCATGAATTAACTCTGACCTTCATCACACATTTTTAGTGTATGCAAGAATTCTAAAAAGATACTTATTCAGAGCAAAGAAAATCTGTGGATGCAGGAGATGCTTGTCACCTGTCCTTGCAGCAGACAGGAGTGCAAGCTTGCCAGTGGAGCAGGTTTGTTTTCATCTAGTCATGGTTATGTTTTCTACCAGCATTCAGTGGAACAGCTAAGAACTGATTAGTATCTCCTGGAAAAGACTGCTGAGACCAGCTTAAAAAGCAATGATGTTTGAGTCATCACAAAATGCTGCACAAGCAGAGAGGACTCTTGCTGCTTCATAGCAATGCATAACAGCAAAAGTAATTCTTCCTGAAATAAGTTTTAAGCAGTATTCCCTCTGCCATCTGCAACAGCTTGAGCTGTTTAGAATGGGAAAGTTTGTCTTGAACTGTGTGTTTTTCAGTGCATGAGTACTGGGAACTTTAAAAAAACACCCAAGACCTCAGGCTGAATTCACTGTTGAGTTTTTTAGCAAATACACTTTTATTTCTCTACGCCACTTATTTTATTATGTTTGGGGACCAGGATCACTATTTTACTAATTTATGAAATATGTTCCTGTGTAGTTTTGTTTTGCAACAGTTGAAACCCTACCAGATGGCTCACACTGTCTCTTGCTGCATAGCTAGGACAGGTTTTTGAAATAAACTATCTACTCTCCATGTTCTTTCCTTTTCAACAAAGAACTTCCTTTTTACAAAGAACTGCCATTTTTATGGAGGATGTGAGAGAGGACAGGTTTACCTGCTGTGCATGGGGACAATTTGTTAAAAGTGTAAAATTCTATCTAAGTATCATTCCTTGTCCTCATTTGGTGGCAGGTGTCACCCTGGTGATTTTCAGAAGGCTGGAGACCCATATTAGTGTCACCTCCTTGTCTTTCCTGTGCCCCAGAGACTCTTATATCCCATTCACCATTCAAAGTGCTACTGAGGCTGAAGAGGGAGACACCATTAAAAAGGAGGAACTGCTCCCAATCAGGGCAGATACTTGATTTACAGAAATTGTGTGGATTGTGGCTCTGCTTTGCCAGGTCTCCCTGGCTGATCCTGGCCAACTTTCTCTCCTTCATTGCTGCTGGTGTGTGTCTCACTTAAAACATCATGTTTTTTCTGAGATCTTGTGCTATTCAGGGCACCACACGTAATCAGGCTTAAAAGAGAAAGAGATTTTCCAGTTCCTGAAATTTGTCTGTTGAGACCCATACAGCAATTGTTAAAACTTTGCATTGTGAGTCTGGGCTATGAAACAGTTGTCACTGCGTTAAATGTGGCCAAGAAGAAGGAGCAACTGCAGGAGAAGTATAATAATGTGTTCTGAAAAAAAGGTGGGACTCATTTAGCATAGTCATTTTTTATTCCATAATGAGGAGACACCCTGGGTTACAGAACTATGAACTTATTCTTTTGGAAATAGAGTTAAAGATGATTCTTTTATCAAGATTTCTTCATCTTTTTAGGGATGCCTGATGTGTCTGTGTATAAAAAAGATAAAACTGGTTTTACCTGCCCCAACAGAGCTAGCTGCAAGTATGTGAAATAGGTGGTGTTTGCAATGTGACAGGAGATCTTTTTCTTGCCTTTTCTAAACACTAAAAATAAGGTTCTACTGGTTTATCAGTGTTAAATATAAGTAAATTCCTGATTCTGATATATCTCAAAATCTTTTTTTGTATCAGCCATTTTTCATGAGAAAAACACATGTACAATCCAGGTGCAGTTCCTAAAAATATATGAGATTTTATAGCCTTATGCATCTAATGTTACTTTGTACAAGTGGATATTTCCTGTTGCAGTAAAAATCTCTGAAGAACACTCTAGTCACCTCTTATTTTGGATCTCTGAGGTGAAAATAAGAACATAACATAAAATAATGAAAAATTCAACCTTTCAAAGGTCTCAATTTTGGATTTTCATTAAATCTCTGAATAAAAGGACCCTTCCCATTTACTTCAGTAATGTCTAGATAAGAACCATAATATATAGCTCTTAAGGTATCTTTTCCTGTGTCAAATAATAATAATAATGCATATTAACCTTTAACACATATTCAGGTGTTAGAGGATGTCACCATAAATGTGGATATTATTCATAAAAAGATTTAGACATGGATGTGTTCTGTGGGCTTCAGTTCCAGTAAAAAGAATGGAGAAACTTCTACTTGAATAGCAAAATAATGTTGATAATTTTATATTTAGAAAATGATGTGCACTTTCCAACTCGGGCTCACTGATGTCCTATATAGTTGCCAACATTTAAAATTCTGTGTTAAACAATCAAACACCACCTTAGTGTGTCTTTAATTGTATAGCCAATCACAATCAATGTACTAATCACTGTTAGAAAATCTAACACTTCCTCTTCAAAATGTTACCCCGATTATTAACATAATCAATATCACAGGTAGCTGTAACAACTGATTATAATGAAAGAACATTTAGCACTTGTCGAGCAGTGTGTGACTGCAGATTCGGTACAACATTTTTGAACTAAAGCACTGGTTCTTTTGCATTTTGTTGTTTTTTGTTTTTTTTTTTAATTAGCTTATTTTCTAAAGGTCATAGCCTTCCACTTTTCTGCCTCCAGTCCCCCCTAGGCTGAAGGGTAGGGAGGCAAAAAAAAATAAAGCAATTTTTTTTTTTTTTTACCCCTTCTCATTTTCCAGCACAGCTTCTGACCAACTCATTATGCATACCTCCTAGGATTGAAACATTAAATTTTCAGAGGGAATTTGTCAACCTTTGGGCTTTCCACAACAGGTGTGTTTTAATTGAAATCTTGAAGAGAAATCCTCACTCTCTGCATGGCAATAGCTGGTAACTCCCCATCTGAACTCTAGAGCCAGTGGGGGAAGATCTATACAGACAAATAGAAGATTTGAGAAACTCACAGACTTGTCTGGATAGCTCAGCCTGAAGTCAATGGCAGCATTTTCCACTTGTGTCTAACCTAAAATGTGTTAAAACCTTAGTACTATTTCCTCCAAGCATTTAAGAATTATCAAGTAAGACATTTTGTTTACACGCAGAGATTAAAATGAAAACATTATTTTCCTGTTGTTGGACTTGCACATTGGAGCCTCTGCTTCCCTCAGTGAGATGATATCTGATATTGCCATGTGAACAGAAGCATAAAATCCTTTCATGAGATTAAATAGCACATATCTGTAGGTAGCATTATGTTTATTAGATTTTTCTCAGTTAATACATTTTACTCTCTCTTTCCTGTTGCTTACTGTGGAGTGGAAAATGCGCTGATTCAACACTCATTCATGTAATGGTTGTTATATTTCCTGATATTATAATTGGCAAAATAATTAATTTATGCTTGCTACAGAGTTACAACAGGGTGAAAATCACCTTAAAATTTAGCATTAGGATGCAGGAAAGGAGCTGACACTAGAGGTTCCTTCCTCAGTGGAACACCTACCTACCTCTGCACATCTACCTTTGCACACCTACCTCTGCAACACTCCAAAAAGTCCTCCAAAAATGCATGATGCTTTTGAGAACTGAGGGGAAGATTAGGGACAGTATCCTGTGTTTGCTTTGGGACCCATGAAAGCCTAGGGGAGGTGGCAGCCTCACAGAGCTAGGGAGGGAGAGAGCCCGGTGTCTCCACACAGTACCTGCTATGGGCAGGGAAATTCACAGCAGTGGGACAGACCACAGAGACAACTTGCTCAATAATGGATGCAACACCCAGGCTACGGGTGGCACAGGAAGAGCAGCAGAGAGGAGCTCTCTGACTCCCTCCTCCCCATGATTTTCCAGTAGGTCTCAGCTCCTGCCCCAGAGACTCCTCCTCATCGTGAATCACCAAGTGTCAAGGGCATGGTTAGAGCTCAGTAAATAATAAATGGTCCTTGCAATATTTGGATCATTTGGGGAAGGCTGAACATTCTGTTACACTAGGGATGTCAGTGGATTAGCACAAGGGTTTAGAGGACTTGGAATATTTTATTTCTCTGTAGCCCCTGTAAAATAAATGCAGTAGTCCCAAGAGATGAGTGAATTCCCACATTATTTTCAGTTTCAAATGTTAGGATGCTCCTACCTTTGATCTGCAAAAAAAGATCTGGAAAACTATCTGATGTCATTGCTACAGGCATTCTCACAAGAGGCCCTCTAGTTCCTTCTAGTACTTTTAGTGTTAATGGCTGAAGGACATAAACCACCTATTTACCCATGTCACATTCGTAATAGACCTCTGGCTAAAGTTTGATTCTGCATGAAAGGATTTGCATTGGACACTCCTCAGGTTTTCTGAATTAGTTTCTTTGTCCTTATCAAATATTCATCCTGATTTTTCTCAGTAATATCAGAGGTAAAATTGGGCACTATTTGGAGGTATCAAGAGGAAAAGGGATGTTCAAGGGTATTTACATGATGCTAATTTGTGTAAATAATAGGATTTGAGTCTTCCTCTGTACATAGCTCTGCTATGTAGTTTCCAACAGTTTCAACAGGGGAATGTAACTGAGTTAGGAGAACTAGGATACTTTGCTACTTAGGGAATCAAGAGAAGTTACAAGCCACCAGGTATTGGTACCAGACTTTGGATAAGACTCATGAAAAAATTATAATGATCAAAGAAGTTGCAGAATGAACCACCCATTCCACTCAGTTTCTGCAGCATAGTGTGTGAGGCACATTTTTTCTGTACAGACAGGAAAAGTTTTGCTTACCTACATTGCTGACTGGATGGAAAAAAGACCTGGGTGGTGTGACATTCAGCTCTGTGGCTGTAGCTATCAAACACTCAAGGTTAGATATTCTGCCTAATAATTCAGAGTCTTGTATTGCTGTGCTCTCTGAAAATAATTCAAGCTTTGTTGTATTGGGTGTAACAGCTGCAATAATAGAGTCCCTTCAATCAGCTCAATTGAAGATGATGACTGTGATTAAGTGAATGCAACAGAAGAGATGAAGGGACTTACCCAAGATAGTAACATCAGCCACAGACACCAGGTCTCCTGGCTCCCAGCCCCAGCACTACTCACCAGACACCAGGCACTAAATGCCAGTCAGGGGGTTTTACCAGGCAGGGGTAATGGCTGGGATAAATTAAATGACTGTCAGAAATATATTTTCATGCTGAATTTGCATAGTGTTGAGGACAAACAATGGACAACAAAATGGGGCATCACAACTTCAGTCTCAGAGACTTTAAAATTAGAAGAGTAAGTTATATCATGGAGCCTGACTTGCAGATGACAAACTTCCACCTTTTCATGTAGGTAATCCAATATGGAGTTTAAAGTTAGTTTTGATTCATTTTCAGTTTTAAACTTTCTCCTAGCCATCCCAAATTTGAGTTTTCTACTTGGATCAAAGCAGAATCTGTGTGATTTCTTAGAAAGACATACAGATTTCCCCATCTTCCTGGTGATAAAATCTGCTCTTTTAAGGAACGTGACTCATTTGCAAACAGAGAGCTTCCACAGTGATCTTAGCTGGCTTAGCAGACCCTGGCTAAGTTGCAAGTTAATACCATGTTCTCCTTGTGCCTTGGAGCAAACTCCTGAGTGTACCATTATCAGTATTCTTCTGCCCAAAGGCTACAGATAAGGATTGTCTGTTTTCTGGGATTACTCACTGTCTGAACAGCAGAGGTATTAGGAACATTTTGCTTCTGCTGCTGGTCAGGCTGAGTTGCCAGAACCCAGTCAGTAAGGAAACAGAAATCAGATCTGTAGAGAAGAAACTCCACAACATCAAACCCTCAGGTAGCCTGATGAAATAGTTAAGAGTGTTGCAACCACATTAGTGTTTGATGAGTGGGGAAATGAGTGGGTATTGGTTAATCCTTCTATCTGGCTCCATGGATAAAATCTTGACCTCGATAATGATGGAGCCTTGTTTGCCTAATGGTGAATAGTGTCCAGCCCTGCAGGTTAATCAGTGCAGAGATCACCCCCAAATGTCTCCATCTTCCTGCAAGACTCAAAGTTGGAACATTACAGCGTTTTGGGAGTGCTCTCATTAAGTGCACACAGCCTGGATCCTCAGTGGCCAGCTCACACTTAGGAGTGGTCCAAGGCAGTGCCACACTGGTAGGAACAGGCATGTGGCTGTGAAAAGAACTCCCCTGGCTTTCCCTGTTCCTCTTCTCAACAGAGACTCATGTCTCCAAAGCACTTCACCTCCCATGTTCAAGCAAAATCCCTCTTGCTTTCCTTCTTTGCATGAAAACCTGAGAAGTTTCTCTTGGCAACTCAAATTGTTCATGACTTTTCAAGATGTCTACTTATTCAGTTAAATACAAATAACAAGTAATCTCTTTAGCAAAGGGAAAAAGGGCATTCCAGCTGCCTGAAAACCCTGAAAAGGAGTAAGAAGAACTTAAAGGGTTTTCTTAAATTGCATTTGTGGCAATGGATCCTTGTGCATACTATCATGAGTAACGTAATGCAAATTGCCAAGGCTGACAAAGCTGCTGTAGAGCCAGAAGCTTCGTGCTTTCAATCCTCAAGTGGAATGGAGATTGATCTGAGCTCCCAGCTTAGCAGTTAAACAGATTTTGCCAATCTTTTTTTTCCCCTTATCAAATCAAAATAAGAACGACACATTGCTTTATAATAATGTGGAAATGTAAATATATATAAATGTGAAGTATAACTAAATTAATTATTCTAAATGGAAGCATAACACCAAGTAAATACATAAGGAAACAAAAGCATTAATTGATTGAGCTTCTTATTTTAGTGAAACTGTTTGCAAGGATTAACAGCTCCTTTCTGAAACACTGAACCCTGACACGATGTTTACATTTCCATATATTTTTAATGATCACATAGTTTATGGTTTGAATAAAATAGCACCATATGCTTTAGCTGTATTAATTTCTGTGAACATTGAACACTAAATATGGAATAAATTAGCATGTAAAGATCATTAATATTGGCAAGTCCCTCTAATATGGCATGTCACTTTAGTTTTAGTATGCCAGGACTTTGCTAAATGAAATGCCTCTTTTTATTTACTACAAAGTAAAACTGTTTAATAGAAACTCATGGAAAAGAAGCTCAGACTAGACACAAATATCTTAATCTTGTTTAAAAAAGAGTAAGAACTTTTATACTTTCTAATACAAATAGAATCACTTTCACGNTTAAGTTCAAGTGGAAAAATATGTTATTTAGATCTGCTTTCAGAGCAAGGAAGAGAAATATGCACTAATAAATGCAGCATAGACTGGCTGTACTTTGACAGCCAGGATGAGCTCTGTAGTTTCATTGAAGCATCTGAAGGAGTAAAACTGCTGAAAGGGTACTGAAAAGCCAGTATCTTTAATAGCAGGATATAAATGGAATTATTTTTGTAGACTGAGTCTAATGGTAGACAGTGCCTTTAATTTTGGAGTTAGCCAACACAACCCAGAAACAATTTGCAATAGATGACCAGGAGACCTGCATGTCTACAGGACTCCAGGAGCAGACTTTGGTGAAAAATTGTCTACATGTCACTCTTCTGTTAAAGACTTTATTCTTGTCAATCTCCTGGCTTTTGTGGTTTGGCCCTTGGATTGCTGGTTAGTGAGAACATTTTATGGGATGGGTTAGGAAGTCTGAGACTCTGTTCAGTATCTTCTTAAACCTCCAAGCAGACCTTGACACGAAATATGTCTTTCAAAGAAATGACACTTAAACCAAAAGCTTGATCTGTAATGGAATACTATCTAAATCCTATAATGGAGGTAATTTACCAGATTGGTTTGGAGGCATATTAAAGCAATATAGGAACCATGGTCTGCATCACTGATAATGTTATCCATGCACTTGCTAGTCCATTAGCAGAGTGATTCATCTGAGACCTGCAAAAGGGCCAGTCCACACTCCCAAGCATGCAAACATCCGAACAAAACAGAAGCAACTGAGCAGCTGTTCCCTTTCCTGCCATACCTGCTGCTGGTGTAGAATGCAGCAACAGTCATTCAGGTTCCTGCTTTTAACAAGATTGTATGTGCCTCTTTGAAAAGTGTCTTTTGAGATGGATGTGTTTTCCTAGTAGATACCACATGTAGCTGCATTCCCCAGGCTTGCATTTCAATTAAGGAACAAATCTCCAACAAACTACGTAGCTGCAACCCACTGAACTTAACCTGGCATTAGCCAGCATTAGGAAGGCAGGCTCTGATAGCTTCAGCAGGCAGAAGAGGTTATTTAAGGGAATGCCTTCTCCATCTCACATAATCACTGAGATTATTCCTTGCTATCTTTTCTTTGTACTCTCCACCCAGAACTCAACTGCAGCTGCAGAAACACCAGCTGTGCTGGCAGGGGCAGGCACAGCTTCAGGCTCAGGGTCAGGAGGGGGGTGCAATACGCTCCCCTGCAGCCCAGAAGGAGGGTTCTGAGATGGGGAGCAGGGTCAAGGGTTGCATCACCAATTCCCTGCAGGACTAGTGTGCAAGTTTTAAGGCCAGTGTCCAGTTCAGGCACAAGGAGCCTGAAAGAGGCTGGTTTCTTTCAGTGCCTGGTTTATAACTAATTGTGTCAGTGCAATATGAATTTGTGTGTAATACAATAAACAGGTTAAGTCTGTTTAAAGTGAGGCATTTCTAATGGTACAGTCAAAAATAAGAAGAGTTCATCATCCTGAGTGTATCTTAAAACGCTGTTTCAAATACATATAAATAGCAAAGCTCAAATAATCCCTGAAGTGCCTGTAGTTTATTGAGTGCTCTTGAGTATCACCATCCCTGTGGCCAGGTAGAGATAAGTGGATTAGTTCTGGATATGAGCATCTGAACTTATATTTCACTGCTCAAATTCATACCTGCTGAATTTGAGTCTGTGATCGTGTTGTAGGGCTCAGCTATCTAAATTTGCTATGGGTTAAGATATGGTCCAAGATATTTCAGGTGAACGAAAGAAACAAAACCAACTTTGAGGGGAAAGAGGTGTTCTTTATGTTTGAGCTGTTCTTTATGTAGAGTGGGGCAACCTCTTCTAATATCTGGTAATATTTTTGCTGTTCATATCTATTTGTTTTTTAACTATCAAGAAACACTGTTTCATTTGGTGTGGTCAGAGTGCTGACTCTTACATTAATTGTTTTTTATTGTTTTAATTAAAGGTTTTGTTCTGCCTTTCTCTATTCATCTGCATGCCCTTAGTAATTCTGACATTGATTTCAACAGTGTAGGCAGGTTTTCTGTCTGCTTCTCATGAAAGAAAAAGAGGTGACAAACTGCCTTCATCATTATTGTTCCACAGCAGTATTAAATGCAGACGTGAGTCTGACTCTGTATTCTGCATTCCTTGATATTTGTTCTCTGCCAAACACTTGGGTGGCTGATAATGACTGTTTCCTTGTTTTATCTTTGTTTTTACTGCTAAAAATTAATATCTAATAAATTTAGCCCATTGGCAACTGTTGCTATGTCAGGAATATGGTATCTAGATAAAATAGATACGCAGATTAAGCATATTTATTTTTGTGTCAGGTTCTTCTTCTAAAGCTTTCTCTTAACAACAAGAGGTAAATGCTACCACCAAAACAAGTACATCTCTGCCTAGTCTGGTGCAAAAGAGTTTTGCTTTGCCACCAGACAGAACACTTTCACTTGTTTTATATATTAATCTTACTCCCCTTCCTGAATACTGGACGTAGGTTTGGCTGTTGATTTTCTCTTCAGTTGTCTGTAAGTTCATCTTCTGCTTATTGTGGAATCTGCCTTTGATTTTGCATATTTTCCCTGCTTGTTTCTTGCCTGTAGTATGAAATCCTCTGAAACATCTCTCACTGGCCTCAACTTGGATTGCACTGCCCTTCTGAACAGGAAGAGCCTGGAAGTTGTTCCAAATTGTAAACACAACTTTGTGTGTTTTGAGTCATCTGGTCATTTAGGACATGTCAGCTACAAAAATAGCCAGTGACCAGATCTGAGGAGAAGGAAATCTGTCCTCTCCTGACACAGCTCTTTGCACAGGGATATGAGGCCTGCAGCACCCACAGTGCTGCTCACAGCAGGTGCCATCGAGGCTGAGATGGCCCTGTGACCTGAGCCTGAGCTGGCCTGCTGGTCACTATCAGCCTCTGCCAGATGTGTGCTAGGGGAGAAGCTTTGGGCAGGATTCCCTCCCTGGCACCCCCTTCAGCAACACCTCCGCCCTCTCCAAGTCCCACGGCGTGACACCACAGGATGGTTTGGGGCACCCGAGCCCCACAGGCAGTGAGTGGTGCCCAGTGAGGGTGCAGGTCATGCTGGCAACCCTGGGTTCCACCTCAAGAGTTCCACCTCTGAGCTCTTCTGTCTCTCTTCTGGCACCTGCTTGTTTGTGACCACACCTTGTTCACTTTCAGGCAAAGCTCTTCAAATTCTTGCATTAAGGCTTCACTGTCAGTCACACCTGCCTTAATTGGACCCTGTCAAAAAGCAGCAGCTTCTCCATATCATAAATCATGGTGCTTCTGGCAGTCCTCCTTTTGGCAAGTCTCCTCAGGCAGCAGGTACTCACACATTCCCATGCTGTTTCACCTCTGGACGAGCTTTTAAAGGCACTGTTTGAATCTGCCTGGAGCAGCAGGGCAATGTGTGGCACACAAACCTGAGGAGCCTGTGGCTGAGGCACCACCCCAGAGTGAGCCAGCCCACAAGGAGGAGGTTCTGGAGCCTGCCAGGCTATTGGCAGTTCCTGGTTTCTGTCTGAGAACAGGCCGAGTGCCTTGTATCTTCCTTTCCTGAAATCCCAGCTTTGGTGTCAGCTGCAGTGTGCATCCCATGCAATGGGAGCCCTCAGGCAAAGCTCCATCTGGTTCTTCTGGGCTTTTTTGGTGAATTTCCCCAAAAATAAAGCTGATGGAGAGATACCCTTACTCAGGATTTGGAAAAATCAGTACAAGGGGTTTCTTTCAGAAAAAAAAAAAAAAAAAGCCTTTGGTTATAAGATTTCCCAAAGAGATAGAAACAAAATTTTCATTGTAGCTCTATGGAGGTTGAAAACAATGGGTTTCACCATCTGCCCAATGTTCCTTTCTGGAAGGAAAGATCCACAGTCTCTGTCACAGACGAAGACTCCATGTGGTGCTGCAGCCAGTAACTGCAAATGGCCAGCTGACCTAGCCCAGGGCTGCTTCTCATTAGCACCAGCAAAGTTAAATTAGGAGCCCAAGGAGGACATACCATATGAAATATGGGAGAAGATAAAGGGTTGATGGAGCAAGAGAATTAAGGAGCAGCTGGACTGTGTTCATCTGGTGATGTCCAGCTATTTGCTTCCCTTTTGATGGCCAGGCCCTCAGTTTTAGTGAGATATGTTCTGTGCATGACCTGGGAACAGTGAAAGAGAGAAAGGAGCAGTCTTTCAAGGTACCTTGTCTCTCAATTTCAAAGAAAGGAGAAAGTGGAAGGGGGATGGTTTATATGGTTATTCTGGATTTTCCACTGTCCTGATGATTTGGACCTTTCTTGTGCCAGTCTGACCAAATGAGAAAAAAAGGTTTCTCACTGCTATCAGGATATCCTAAGCATCTGTCTGAGCTGTGGGATTGAGAACCACTCATCAGAATCACAGAATTGTTAGTTTTGTAAGGGACCTCTGCAGCTCATAAAGTCCAAGTCCCCTGCCAAGGCAAGGTCACCTAGAGCAGGTGACCTAAGAATGAGTTCAGGTGAGTTTGGAATGTCTCAAGAGAGGGAGACTCCATGAGTACTCTGCCACCCTCAATGAAAAAAGTTCCTCTTCACACTAAGGTGAAACTTTTTGTATTTTAGTTTATGGCCATTGCTCCTTTTCTTGTCACTGGGCACCACTAAAAAGAGTCTGGAACTGCCCTCTTTATAAAGGGCCACTCCTTTTCAGCTTTTCTTTTCTCTCTAAAAGGAATCTTTGCACTTCTGAGCCTTTGCCAATATCAGTATTTCTAGAGAGAAGGTCAAAAATATTAATTGAAATTAATTCTATTGTATGTATTTAGCCATCAAAACAAATAGAGTTACTTCAGATTTCTGGGAAATAGATATTCTGATTTATTTTAGCTGTCAGGGCAATGATTTACTGGCTGATCACAAATCAGCTTGAGCCACTGATGGGAATTTCTCATTACAGTCACAAGTCAGGGAGGGAATTTACATTCTTAAACATACTGACATTAACCAAGCCCAACCCTTTCCTGTACTGGTATTAGAGCAACAGGGCTGACAACTGCCTGTAGAGATCTCCTGCCCTCAGTCTCCAGTGCTGTCTGGAGCACTGCAAGCCCAGCCCTGCCATGCTGTGCTGGGAAGCTGTCTCTTGTGAAAGAGGAGCACCTGGCAGGAGCTGTGCAGCCACATGCAAACCGGCAGCCAACATGTGAGGACTTGTGAAACTGCTTTGAGGTCAATTTTTTTTTCCCTTTCCTCTTAAGAAAGACAAGTTTCCTTTTTTTTTTTTTTTTTTTTTTTTTTTTTTTTTTTTTAAATTCTGACAGATAGTAGTGACAAGATGTCTTTTTTATTCAAACAAGAGTGACAGGTGTAATTGCAGCTGTGGGCCATGATTTTTCTGTGCAGCACTGGTTACTGTAAATAATGCAGCATCACGTGTAAGCCTTATGTTTAGTTGCTGACACTTAGATCTGTGAACTGTGAACACTATGAACATGATGGCGTTAGCACATGGCAGAGAGATAAGTGCAAGCATTTCTGAATTTTTATGTGCTGAAGTGTATTTTTCCCCCACAGATTTAAAGTAGATTTCTCTGTGCTTGGCTTCTGGAGGCCCAAAGATTGCTTTTATGGTTGAGTAAGATGGTTTTGGTAATCAAGAGCTTTCCAAGGCTGAGCTTATTTGCATTTCCACTTTTTATTTCAAGTACAGTAACTAACCCAGAGTAGTTTGTTATTGCTGAGACAACCAAATAAATGGCCATCATGCTGATGATCAAATAACACCCTGTGGAGGTTCACCACATATATGGATATTAGTATGTGTACTGCACATAGTTACCCTTGGGAAATTTGGTTACTTAGTTGAAATCCAGTATTGGAGAGATCTTGTACTGTTGTAAAACGGGTATTAGCACTGATGTGGTAAATTCAGCCATATGCTCTGTCCATATGCTCTGTCTGTAATTTACAGCAGTTCACAGTACCTGTAGGATTCAGTCATTTACTTTTTCACGTCATATAACTTTTTCAATAAGTTACTTTGGTAATGAGATGATTTTTTTCTTTTTTTTTCTTTTTTTTTTTTTTTTTTTAATTTTACAATCTCAGTGGCAGACAGAATTTCTTCCTCTCTTTTGGAAAACCAGAACAGCTGAGCTGGATTTTTACCATTTGGCAGGGGACCAAAGAGCCCAGCCACCACAGTTAGAAAGGGCTATAGTCAATCTTGTCAAAGGGTGATCCTGAGGAAGATCCCGGACAGTCCAAGGCTGTAAGTTTCTGTTTCTGTCAATACTAGGAACAGTTTCAGGATCAAGTTTCTGATATTGTTTTTTTTTTTTTTTATTTACCAGCTCGGAAGTAGCCATAAAGGTTGGTCTGAGCTCTCCAGGAATAAAGTTTCTATCAAGAATACAAAGCTCTATGCAAACTGCAGGGCAGTGCCATCTTCAGGTCCTGTGCCCGAGCACAGCAAAGCGTTGGTACTGAAATCATGCATTTCTAAAAACAAAAAAAGAGAATGTGTGCCTGGCAGCTGTGTACACATAGTCCTTCCTCTGGCAGCCTGACCAGAAAGCATCTGCTGAACAGAAAAGTGGTTCTGTGTTGATGCATCCCCCAACCCTACTGTCACCAAGCCTTTACTTCCTGCAGGCCTCTTTTTCAGTAGCTTTGCCATTTCTTTCTACATCAGATCTTTCTGCCCCTGCACATTTCCCATTGCCTAAATCCTCCTCTTTGGCATTCCTACTTCTTGACACTCTGAGCTTGCTGCTCATGTCAGAGGGTCTCCCCACTGAGAAGGGACTGGTGTCGCTGCTGTCCCAGCCCTGCTGTGACCTCCCAGTCCTGCAGAGCTTAAAGTGCAAAGAAGGGGAAATGACTGGGAGTGACAAAATCCAGAGACCACCGCTTTCTCTGCACTCACAAAAAGCCCCTAGGCACAGTTAAGTAAATTAAGAGTGGCCCTACAGTTGTGGATCCAGGTTAGGAGGAAGAGTATGCAAACAAAAAATATCACAATATCTTAAATATCTTAACTTTACAGCATTGGCCAGATGCTCTTCCTGTATAGCAGAGTTATATAAAGTTTCTGATCTGTAAGGAATAAAACCCAGCAAAACCGTGAACGAAAATATTGTGCCTCTGAAACTGAAGTCTTGTTTGAAGACACTTTTTGTTAATATATTCTTTTGAAAAAGTAAAAAAAAAATCTTTCACATTTCAGATCACAGAGGTTCTAATGTAGCTCTGTGTCTCAAGTTGTGATTTCTTTGCACTGGAGAGACACTGTTCACTGTCTAGATGTAATGAAATATCAGTGAAAATGGGCAGAGTTTGGAATCTGTCCCTCCCCTTGTAAAATCAGGCAAACCATGCTCAAAAAAATGCAAAAGTTAAATGTAAATTCTTAACTTGTTGTTATTTCCAGCAATAACAACAACATTAAAAATAATCCCAAATGCCTTCAGAGGGTCAGTTCAGATAAGCAACCAAAAGTTCATTTGATACAATCTGAAAGGTTTATCTAAACCTCTTGTGTCTGCGTAATTGAGTTTGAAATCTTGCAAGCACAGCCTTGTTCCATATAACATATACTATATCTTCTACATGCCTGTAGTTTCCAAAATGTTAATCTCCAGTGACCCAGAATGAGTCAACAACGTTCACAGTCATATGTAACGTCGGCTGTGTTGAAATGTGACATTCCTGCTGCCTTTATAAATGGCACTGCCACAGCACAAACCTGGAAGGAGGATTCAAGATGCAATAACCTTTTATGTGTCTTGGCTTAGACAGTGTCTTCTGATGTCCTGCACAGCACATAACACCAGGTTTCAAGTGACTAGTTTTAATCAACTGATCGATGGGATAATCAAAATTTGGCCTCAATTCAAATACCAGAGTATCAAATGTTATATTCAGCTTCAGACTCCAAACTCATATTAACCTTGCCTGTTGTTTTGTAAAGTTTCTTTTCCCAAGTTTCTTTTGGAAACACGTGGTACTTTTTTGTCTCAAAGCACTCGGAACTAATTCATCCCTTCTAGCCCACACATTGATAAAATTAATCATAACCTCACCTTACAAGGACACAGTTCTTTTCTTGATAACAGGTCTCTATTGATGCACAAGTGCTAAACCAAGGGAGTACTCATGTATGCATAGAAGGCTTGGTTCCACTCATCTGCTGTGGCCAGGGACATCTTCCACTACACCAAGTTGCTCAGAGACCCATCCAAACTGACCTTGAACACTTCCAGGGATGGGGCATCCATAGCTTCTCTGGGCAATATGTTCCAGGGCCTCACCACCCTCACAGTAAATAATTTCTTCCTGAATTCTAATCTAAACCTACTCTTCTAATTTGAATCCATTACCTCTGGATCTATCACTACCCTGGACCTCCCATGAAAAGTCTTGTTCCATCTTTCTTGTAGAAACTCCCTTCACATGCTAGGAGGTCTAAAGGTCACCCTGAAACTTTCTCTTCTCCAGGCTGAACAACCACAACTCTCTCAGCCTTTCTTCGTAGGAGAGCTGCTCCATCCCTCTAATCATCACCACTGCCCTCCACTGGACCCCCTCCAAGAGGTCAGTGTCCTTCCTTTGCTGGGGTTCCCAGAAGCAGATGGAGCCCTCCAGGTGGAGTCTCACTACTAAGTGGCCTTCCTTCTCTGTGCTCATAGACATCACAAACTCTCCCATGCACTGAAACTGGATAGTTTGGAACCAAGATATTTCTCAAATGGGCAGAGGAACCTGCCAGTCCCCTGCTGCTTGGTGGAGGTCTCTGCCCTTGACTAGACAGCATCATGTTGCCTGTGCTTCCAAGAGAGCTGCAGGAGACTGTTGTTTGCCTGCCGAAGTGGTAGCTGAAAAGGATTTCCATAGGCCACTCAGCAGAGCAGGGGATTGCTAATGTAAGGGGAGGAGAGAGGGAAATCAGGCTTCAGACTGTAGAGCCTCTGCCCTGCCTGGCTTGATCAGGCAAGGTTGCTAAATAGCCCATTTGCAACACTTGGAAATGGCAGCTCTTCCAGGCATGCCTTGAGTTAGTTGTGCACCATCTCTATTTGTCCCTGCATCCCCAGTACCCTTGTGCCAAGCCCTGTGTGCCTGTCAGTGGTGGGCTGCCTCTCTTATCCAGCTGCAAGGTGAGACAGGCATTTCAAGTGCAAGCTGTGTGCTTGACTCCTGTGAGACACTCCAGTTTTAAAACCCCTTTTGGCAGCTTCAACAACATCCTCCTAAACTGTTTATTAGGTGCTGAAAGATGGTGGCATTTGTGAAGCTGCTTTTAAAATGTTTACTCACAGCAGTATAGGCGCCTCTGCTTGTTATTATCATCCAGCCCTCAAAATGGAAAATGTCAGTAGCATCTGCTTGATGGACTTATCTGCCTGATTCTGTGCCTAAAGTAACAAGCAGCAGATTTAAATGGCATTTAAGTGGTGCATAAGTAAAACACAGCAAGACCACTAATATTTGCAGGAATTCTGCTCAGTTACCTGGAGAATTAAATCTGTTTTGATGTGGGGGAAAGAGCAACTTGCTGTGCACAGCTCTACCCACACCAAGTCCTTTGGAAGGAAGAAGGAGTGTGTGCCAGTGTATTTGGGCAGCTTGGGGGACAGTGTATTCACTCCATGCTGGTTTCCCTTTGGCAGACAGCCCTGAAGAAGCAGTGCACCTCAGAGCTGTGGCTCAGTGAGGCCTCTCCTTGTTACAAGGTGTGATTGCCTGCTGCTGTTGAATGGCATCTTCCTCCTTTCCAAAACACTCCACCAGAAGGACTGCAGGACTGGTGCTGGCTGCACCCTGCTCTGCCACCTTTCCAGCCCAGGACTCCCATCCTCCCTCCCTGGTTCTGCAGCCAGGGTCAGCACACATTCCTCAGATATGTGTTCAACCTTACCACCTTAGAAACAGGAGGATGGTACAAATTTATTCTACCCTTCCTTATAGTAAAGCTAGGAAAGGCATAGAAGATCACTGAGCTCACTTCTGTTTAGTGAAGGATGTGAGCTCAGATAGAAAGTATTTCAGCTGATATGAAACACACCTCCTGACACTGAGTTTCCTCCTAACAAGGCTGACTAAGAGGAACTGGCGGCTCAGTTAGAAGTATGCTCACCTTTTAAATTAACTGAGAAGATTTTACAGAAAAAAAGGAGTTGAATAAATAACCTGGAAAAAGTAGTCATATTTTTTTGTTTCTTGTTTCTATCAAGTACAAGTCATATTTTCCCCTCTTGATGATTTTTTTTAATTCAGCTGAAAAACCTGACATTTGCAGGGATTTTTCTTTTTGCCAAGGGATTGAATATATTAGATATTGCCTTCATTGGATCTATGAGCACTACTGACTAGCCTGAAAGTTATTTTATTGTAGGAGGTGCAGAATTTCTTCACAAAATGCTGTTTCATAAATTCAGTTAGCAGCCAGCTAAGTTACTCTCGTGTGGCATTCAGACTGGGGTTTGCTAGCTGAAGCAAGTTGGGAAAGCTTGGATATTTTTTAAAGGATGTGTAAAGGAAGCAGAAGATTACTCCATTGCTTAAAAGCCTAATTGATTTTACAAGACTGAATACCTTTTTTCCTGTTTAAAGATAAGTGTAATGTGTGGAAAATCACAAAGGAAATGGAGTGATAAGGAGCCATTTTTACAGGATGGGCTCTTTTATTTCCTCTGCTGAAAAGAGAGCTGAGCAATACTATTTACAATATTATAATTGGTATTCCTGTGTTATTTTAAAGAGCTTTAAAGGATGAAAGCTGATCTGCTAGAGAAAGGTATTGCAATTGCCAAAGAGGACACACATGTCTTAGCTTTGCAGAGAAGAATTTGCCTTTGTATTTTTGTTAAAGGCATTAAATATTCTACGTGTATGCCGGCCACAGCATTAAATTTAAGGCAGTAATTTTCAGGTCTTGATCACACCATGTAGTGTATAGCTCCCAGTCCATGTAAAGCAAAGCTGAGATCATCAGAGAATAGGCACGAGCCCAAGGGCTTTATATTTCTCCAGGGGGATGCATCAGTAAGGGGAAAGGGAGGCGCAGTTCATACGGCACTTTTCCATCCGGGAACATGGTGGTAGTGACTGCAATGCACAGGAAAGTGAAGTCTCCAGCTAATTTTTCATCCAGAGAAAAGATTGCACCATGGCCTCATATTTGCAATCCTCTGCTCTTACAGACAAGAGGCTGTGGTGGCCTGAAGGGGAGGAGGACCCTTTGTGAGAGCCCTTCCTGGAGCCAGCTGAGGAAGCAGCAGCAGCAGGAGAGCTGTGCCCGGGGCAGAGGCAGCCAGAGGCTGTGGCAGCTTCCCGGGACAAGCAGCTGCTGAGCACAAGCAGCAGCTCTGCTTTCCAACCTGACCCTGGCCAAACTCGGCATGGACAGGGCCACTGCACACTGCCTTGGGCACTTTTCCCATGTGCACTGAGCATCCAAGGCAGCTGCTGCCTTTCTTGGAGGGCTCACTGTGCTCCTGAGCAGCTCTGCTCAAGGGGGACACTGGTGCACAGTCTGAGGTGCTCCGTACTCTCCCAGGGTTGTGTGTTGGGTTGTGGGTTTGTTTTATTTTTTTTTTCCTTCTGTAACCTTACATACTCTAGAAGGGTGGAACACCTCTCCTGCCAGGACAGGCTGGGAGGACTGGATTTGTTCTGCCTGGAGAAGACTCTGGGGAGACCTTTAGAAGCCTTCTAGTATCTGCAGGGACCTACAGGAGAGCTGGAGAGGGACTTTTTACAAGGTCATAAAATGATAGGACAAAGGTTAATGCTTTTAAATACAAAGGCAAGATTTACATAAGATGTTAGGAGGACATTCTTTGCTGTGAGGGTGGTGAGGCTCTGGAAGAGGCCACAGCACAGAGAGGCTGTGGATGCCCCAAGTGTTCAGGGCCAGCATGGATGGGGCTTTGATCAGCCTGGTCAGGTGGGAGATGTCCCAGCCCATATCAGGGGCTTGGAAGCAGGTGATCTCTAAGATCCTTTTCAGCCCAAGACCTTCCATGATTCTGTTAAACACAAGTTATTGCTCAGGCTCTGTTCTATATATAAAATTACAGTAAAGTTGCAAAGAAAAGACAGAGAGTAGAACAAAGGAGTCAGAATACTAGAAAATATGGACTTTAAAACTGCCTGGGAGGTCCTTTAGTTAACACATTTGATGCTTTCTGTTACCTCATGCTTAAGAACTGGAAGTTTTGATGGAGTACCTTATAAATTAGATAACAGTTTCATGTGTGATAGAGAGAAATTCAGATCTAAAAATAAGTGACTGACTGAGTAGCTGGGAACTGTTGAGCTATGGGCTGAAAGGACCTCTGAAATGTAATATATAATTAAGTCTTCTTTCTCTGACATGTTCCAGTCCTTTTCCCATGGACACTTGCATGTTTAAATGGTAAATTGTAAAGTATGCTTCATTCTGTAACTCAGCCTTATTTTCTTCTCATTCAGCAAAAGCACTAAAAATATTGATTAAAAAATGCTGATTAGCCTAGTGCTATGATAAGGATCTGCAGGTCCCTTAATGTAGGGAAGGGAACCACTTTCTGATTTATATCTACAAACAAAAATGAAAACTTCTGTTTCAAATTGTAGCTTGAATTATCTGTCATTATGTTTCCATTTTTTTCTCTTGCCTTTGAGATCACAACTCTTTATGAAATATCAAGTAAAAGGATCTTGGTGTAGCTGCATCACATAAAGCACTCATACCATCTTATGAAAAAGAAACAAACTATGACTGACTAAAGATACTTTAACTTATGAAAGAGAACTGTGTGGGGAGAAAATAAGCATGGTACTTAGATATTAACTTCCATCATTGCTTTCTTCTATACGTTAGTCTTCTTGTTGTTTTATCCACTGATTACAGAAGTCAAACATTTTAAAGCGAGTACAGAAATTTTAAAGACAAACCTGTCAAGCTCAACAGTTGGAGGTCTGGAATTTGGTTCCAAAAATACTGATACTTGTTTAAAATTCCAGCAATTTATAGGCTTTTTTACACCAGCACCCCCACTGTGCCATAAGAAAAATCTTTATTTTCAGCTATTCAGAATGGTACACAAAGTCTGTGACATTTCAACTGGTAATTGCCCTTTGAGGTAAACTGAGTTGATCAAATCGGTGAGGGAACCATAAGATTCTAAAGATTATATTTTTATGAAGGTCCAGTTACAGCTATGATTCACTCTTGTTCCAAATAAAATTTTCTTAAAGTCTGTTTTTGTCATCTGACAACAAATCAAAACATACAACAGACATTTCCAGAACAAAAGTAAGGTGGAACAGACTGGTCCCAGGTACTGATGAAAGACCTGGATTAACAGAAATAGGCACATCCTATATTGCCAGGATACACAAACATATTTGCCTCATGGCGTTAGAATCTTGACTTGAAAAAAAAAAATCTTTCCCTGGGATTTAACATTACATAAGTAAGAAAATTATTAAGGCCTTTGAGGGGTGTGCACTGGTAGACAGAAATAACAGAAGTGAAATCTGTGGAGCTACCTGCACAGAAAATTGAGAACTGGAGCATGGGATCCTGGGGTTATGTCTGTACAACTAAACAGAGGTGCACAGGGAGGGAGTGCCTGCACTCTTGTTGTCCCTGATGCTTTTTGAGCCAGCTCATCCCCTGCCTCTCCTTTGAACTATTCCAAATATTTGTTTCCAAGACAAATCCGCCACAGAAAGGGCAGCTTTCTGCCGCTGGGGCCCAAGATCACTTCTTGGCTGGCTTTTATTTAGTCGTATCAACATAACCTGATTGACCAGTGCATTCAATTTTGTGCTCTTATTTAACCCTTGCCAAGGAAGCACCAAATTCCTACCTAGCTTTAGCCACGGGGTTCAGTCCTTCTGAAGCTCTTTGCATGCAAGGTAAAAATGAATTCAAGTAACCTGGAGTCAAAATATGTATATTTTAATGAATACTTTACATATGTAATATATGTTTGATGTGCTACTCAAGTTGTGATATTCTTTTAATGACGGCAGAAGCCAGAGGTCTTAAACATTTAAAGCAAAGCAGATGTTATTTTGCTAAATCAAGGTCATTGTTTACACTTCCCTCTGAAGTATTTAACATTAACTGGTATAAAAAGACAGATAGTACGATATATGGATCCCTGGTTTGTTTGGGTAAAAAATTCCTTGGCTGCTAAGGAAACTGCTCTGCTGCCTTGCAGACTTAAGGATCATATTGATTGATGAAAGTTCACAGTTGGACTGTGGTGAGCTGAGCACACAGGATAGATGCTAGAGGCTGCTATACCCTGCCACCACACAGGAGTGCTACACGTGGCATTTCCTGAAGCTGCCTCCTTTTTCACTTTCTGGAGACATGGGAGTGAGTCCTAAGGAAGGTCACATGTAAGACAAGGCTGGCAGCTCCTGCTATGTTAAGTCACAAGAGGCTGTGGAGAAGAGACAAAACTCACAAACTCAAAATGAATATTTAAATTAATCTCAATTCGACTCATTAAAAATGTTTACAGTCTGGTTTCCAATGACAGAGGGTTTTGGAACTGCTTTGATTTTTTTTTAAGCTTATAAGTATGCAGTTATTGACAATATTTGATACATTTTTTTAAGTCCTGAAAAAGTTGCAAGCCTGCGATACAGTGATTGTATTTGAGAACCTAAAGAGGATGTCCATTTTTAAAAAATCCTGAACTGTAGCAAAAGGTGATGTGTACATAAATCATAAATAACATGGTTTTGAGCAGTGGAGTAATGTAACTGATAATGGGTCAGAATAGAGTATTCTCCCTTTTCCCTCTAACCAGGTTATTTTTATTTCTTTGGAAGATTGTGTTTATTTTTTTTTCTTTTTCCAAATTCCAAAAATATTATCAACCGACATATAATCTGGTAATACTAAGAATTTTAGTTTTGATACCCTTGCAGATTCTGGGAAAAGACAGAAATCTTTTAAAATTTTGAGGGACATTTTGGTGTATATATATATATATATTTTTTTTTTTTTTAATATGTAAGTTTATGCTTCAGGTGGAACATTTTTTAAAAACTGCCTATAACACAAAAGTAACAGTGAAAATAGGAATATTTTGGATTCAAGGAAACTGTACTAAGCTCATTGTTTGTCCACGTGGATGGATCAAAGCTGAAAGACAGCGAGATAAAGGATGCGCAGCCAGCACAGGATCCTGCTGCACCAGCAGGGCACCAGGAGGCATTCCAGCAGCAGGCAGCTGCTGGGATAACCACACGAAATTCAGAGGGAGAGAGGGTGGCAGACTCTGTCCTGACACCCCAGCCCCTCTTCCCAGTGCAACACTAGACACAGAGTATGTGACTACAGCCCTAACACCTCACAGTTTAAAGAGAAGTCTGGAATCTTCCTTGTTCACTTTAACAGTGGCCCTTGGCAGGAGCTATGTCCTAGGTTGTCAGGTTTGTTTGAATTAAGGATGATTGTGCTGATTTAAATCCCTGAGGGGAATATCTGCCCTGGCACAAGGATGTCTTAGAGAGGGACTACAGGAAAAAATCATACAAATGAACTCCTAACCTATGATTCTCCTCTCCCTTGTGTGATGGTAAATGAGGAGATCTAGCGATGTCTGTTCATTCCTTGAATGGGTCTTGGGGTTCTCTCCTCAGGTGCAGCTGGACAGCATTACTGGGTAAACTACAAAAGAATAAGGTCTCTGTGAGGGTATCACAGGACCACAGAATGCTTTGGGTTGGAAGGAACCTTAAGCATCATCTGGCAGGGATGGCACTCACTAGACCTGGGTGCTCAGAGCCCCCTCCAGCCTGGCCTTGAACACTTCCAGGAATGGGACATCCACAGCTTCTCTGGGCATCCTGTGCCAGTCCCTCAGCCCACATATGGTTATATTTAGGGCATATGGACAAAGTGTTGCCATGTAAAACCAGTCAAACATCTCCTCAATGCCACTACAGCCTTGAGAAGGTGGGGGAAGGCCTCCTTCCCATCCAAAGTGTACCTGTGGTGAAGCAATACTTTTTGTTTCCTACATGGGGGCTTTTTGTCCCCAGTTCTGATGGCTGCCAGGGTTCTGCTTCTCCCCTGGGATCTGCTGGCTGCTGTGGAGGTGCCTTTGCAGTGGGAGTGGCTGCAGCAGGGGCCGGGGTGCTCGGGGTGCCCTCAGTGCTCAGTGACACCATCCTAGGGCAGGGTGCCCTGGCTGCCACCAGGCTGGGCCAGCCAGGCAAGAAACCAGACTGCAGGCTTGGATTTCACTTCTGAGATGCCTGGGCAAGAATGGGCATGGAAATACCCAAGCCAGTAAGCTCACAATGAAACCAGGTAGGAAGATTCCCCTGACAATTTTTGTACAGTGTCCCAGGAAAAATGGTGTTTAGAGACTTCTGTGGCATTCACTGTGTCCTGATGTTTTCCATACTCCATGGATTTATATCATTCTGTAAAAATGAATTATTTAAATCAATATTCCCAAAAGTTGTTTGATTAATTTCTCTCTTTAAATATTTGAAGAACTGTCTTGAGCCTTTATCTACCAAACAAAACACAAATTGAGATATTTCCCTTTCCATCAATAAAAAGCAAAAGAGATAAATAAAGGATTCAGTGAAATCCAAATCACAATTCTACAAGTGCTGGTACGACAGCAACCTTTAAATTAAAATGCACCAAAACTTCTGGTTCTCATGAATCCCTCTGTAAAATGGGGGAAAGGGAGGGGACAGGGAAAATCCAAGTGCTGAGGTGACTCTGCCTGAGTGCAGCTGAGGGTAGTAAAAATTTGTCAGGTGCCTCTGACAGGCAAACATTTACAGTTTTATAACCTCAGTATTTGCAACATTTAAGGCATTTCCTGTCTTAACTATTGGGAAGTACAAGTAAATATTGCCTGTTCTGAGGTTAACTGCTCTGCTTAGGAGGCTTTTCATGGTCAGAACCGAAGAGCAGGAAAACCGCAAAAATCCCAAAGCTGCTGTCACATTTCTAATTCATTAGGAACAGTTCATACCTATTCCCAGAGCTACCTTTAATAGTGGGGCTTTTTCTAAACCACAGGGAGTTTTGCTCATATGTAGAAAATCTGAGCCTGCTAAGACAATCCTGGCTTGATGCTGAAATGCTCAGAAAAAAATTTTTCTAACTAAGTCTTCCCTTTATAAGGAAAAGGGGGAGCTCATTTGTTCTGTTCCTTTTTTTCCCTTTGTTTCAAAAGCTGTGCTGAATTTCCCCATGCTACTTCATATGCAAATTCTGTAGGTATCTCTGAACCTTTGCATTTCCCATCTCGGGCTGGCAGCCTAGACAGGCTGCTGGAAAGCAGGAGGGTGTGAAAATGGGTGGGCTTAGAGCAGGGCTGGAGTACATCTCTGCAATTGCTCCATTGAAGCCGGCAGAGCTTGATCGATTTAAGGCCAGATTTGGCTCATGATTGAATTTTTTATGTCTTCAGAGCCAACACTGTGCATAGCACATGAAGCAAAACAGAGTGCAGTTACTGCTTTTCATCTCAATCTATTTCTTGCTCTTCCAGAATTAAGAGATAATGAAAAGCATGTACATATGCCTGCACACACATATAAACCCAAATCCTGTTCTTATAAAATTATCAGTGCTTTTTTTGCAGACTCCAGAGTTCTGGATAGTTCAGATAAAACTTCAGAGAAGTGTATTGAGATTTAGAGACTTTTTTTTAAATCAGCCTGAACTTGGATTTTTCCCATGGCTCAGGGAAAGCTCTCTCTAGGGAAGCCTGCTTAGGGGGCAGCATCCATACAGGGATGGATTAATACTAACTCTGGGTTCAGAGCTGTGGCTGTGAAGCATCCATTACTTTGGGGTAGAAAGCTCACCATATGGCTGTTTTGTTTCCAGTAGCTATAATGTAATTGAATCAATTGCCCTCACATGATGTGGGTGTACTAACTGCACATACATCATTTCTTTCTGGGTTTTGAGGCTTGTAAAGAGTGGAGGGTAAGGCCCCTGAGGATAAATCAGTCTGGTTTGTCTTCAAGAAAAATGGGTTTAAATCTGACCTGTGGTGCAGGCACAAATCAATTCAGTGCTCTGACAGTCCCACGTGGATACTTTCCTCATTTGGAAATTATCCTCTGATGAAGGTTGCTGTCAGTCTTTACACGGCAAGGCCACAAAAAGCAGGTATCTTCTGAAGCAAAGGTCATCAGTAAATAACATGCAAAATTCAAATGCAGCTAACCTAAGCTAGGTAAAGGGATAGCAGCAATTCTCATGATACTGCCAGAAAGTAAATCATGAGGAGAGAGGAGGGGAAAGAGAAGAGAGGTCTGCCAAAGGCTGGCTTCTCATGATGCTGAGACATCCAGCAACTAAGGCAGTGGGCTGTGCCTGTATCCCATTTTCCCCTTGCAGCAGGACCCAGGTAAGGTCAGTGTCTAAACCTACTGTGCCTTAGTTTTCCCAGTCCTCCACTACTTCATTTCATCTCCTCTCAGTAAGACAACTGTGATTTGTGGTTTTTGTTTGTTTGTTTTTTCTCTGCTCTCCTCCAGCCCTGTACCAAGAGCTGGGGTAAAAGCATTACTCAGATCTCTCTGCCCAGGCATCGACACTGGTGCCTGCTTTGTGTCTGCTTCAAGCTCTGTGAATCTTTCCAAGCAAAACCAAACTGAACTTAGCTTTACTGCCTTTTCATTCATTGAAAAGACAAAATTTAGACCTGTGGAGAAACAAGGCCAAATCCCAAGAAAAGATGGGACAGCTTTTGGAGGGTGAAGAAATGAAATGTCTAAACGAGTCTTATCTAAGCTAACCACCTGGGCCTCGGGCATTAGGCAGCATGGGATGAGTTTCTTCCTGCAGGTGCGTTTTTATTGAGGTGGGACAATGTGTCTTCTGGCAGTGCCCATTTCTTTCTATTTACAATTAATTCTGGATGACTGGCTTCACAAAGTGCCAGCTAAACAGTTGGGTTAGTTGCATATATCTTGTGGGTGCTGATAAAGGGGTTGTTCTTTGAAGTGAAATCATGGTTTCATGGGCTTTTTGTTCTAAAAGTGAAGAAAGAAATCTGGGCTTAGATGTTCATATCCCCTTCCCTAGCATTTAGGGGGACTCCAAATTTGCAGTGAACCATTTTAGAGCTGGAGACCATTTATCAGCAATTCATCACATTGCCATAGAGTTTGGAAAGTGTTTTTCAGATCTTTCAGCTATTTTTGTGACTGAAGGACTGTTTTCTGCTGTGTGTGTCCTGAAGCAGAAACTGAAAATCTGTCCTTTCAGTGCTATTATTGAATTTGACCTGCCTTTTAATTTATTGGCATACTTGCTTTCCTATGTGATATCTGGTAAAAAACCCCATCTTATTTTACTCAGCTCTTCTATTCACCTTGCTGTTTAAAAACACTTCTTCCATTTCTTGCTTCTTTCCTGCCCTGGTTAATTCCTTTTGGACCTTTGAGTTTTGTAGCCCAACAGCAGCAATTTGCCAACTGGCAAATATCTGTACAGCACAGAAGTCCTTACAGGGAAAAAAAAAAAAAATTGAAGGTCATTGTGGAGAAGAGACAGCATTTCTGGAGAGATGGGATTGAAATACCAGCCTATGGACAATCTCTGGCTTGGAATATAGCCGAAGCTACAAAGCTGCAGAGTAGGAGAAGAAAGAAGCAGGGAAAGACAAAGCCACCCCCTCTGCAAACTGGTGGGAGGCTCAATCCCAAGGTCAGACACTACCCCAGGTCAAGCTAATATAGGTTGTGCCTTCCTGGTAAATTTATGCCTTCACACCACTTCTTACGTCTATTTCTCCATTTCTCTTTCCGCCAAATTGAATTTTTTTTCTATTTCTGCTTCTTGGAAACTTAATTTTCTGCCATCTAATATCATTTTAGTGCAATCCCTGTACAGACACATTAGGTCAGAGCAGAATTACACAGATGCCAGACATAAAACCTGTATCAAAAAATTTCATTCTAGCTGGTTGTGGACAAAATATGTTGATTTAAGGAAACAGAAAAGAAGTCCAGCACCAACTCATGGCAGTAAATGAAGAGTTATTACTAAAAATTGCACACTACAAAATTTTTCTGATTTTGTACAATGTGTTGGTTGCTTTTTTTTTTTTTTTTTTTTAACAAAAGGCAGTTTCCTTTGAAACACCTTCCCTTTTCTTCATCTCTTCTGTCCTGTTTTTAGTTCAGAGTAGCTCAGACTGTATCTCCCTTAATAGGCAGCAAAACCATCCCCAGTCTCACTTCAAGACTTCAAGACACTCACTTGAAGTGTCATTGTTCACAGTCACTTATTTGAAGCTGCACTCTAATTCATCTTCGCTCATTTGTTCCCTACCTATTGATAAGGAGTGGAACAAGGGATGGCTTCTTTCCCAAGAACAGGCAAATAACACTTCTTCAAAATCAGGACTGCATGTCTTCAAAAGTCGTTTATGGCCAGGGATCCTTGATGTGCAACAGGGTATCGACTGCAGACTTGCAGTGTAAAGTTTTCTCAGAGGGGTGAAATAAAAAAGATGGATTAGTTGCTTTTTTGGGGGGGGATTTGAGTGTTAATTGGCTCCCTAATAAAATCATCTAGTTAAACTCTGCTCAGTGGTATGGCACTGAAGTGTAGGAATTTTTGAAGGCACCCTGCTAAGTTGACTGTGCTTCTAGATAATTAATTGAAATGAGGAAAATAACACATACCAAAAGAAAAAAAACTCCCAGATTTTTCAGCTGTATTTCGTAGACAAAATTGCAAAGATTAACTCACCTGATAGGAAAGGAAGTATCCCACTGAACAAAGGGTTTCTTTGGCAACCATTTCCTTTGGAAAGCTTCACACTTTTAAAGCTGCAAGGAAGAATTTTAAAACCATTGAAATACATTGAGCAAATATGTAGTGGTTTTATGTACATTTCAGTGGTTTTATAGACATTCTAGATGTTTTATAGGTGTCTTAAACTTTTGGAAACATAATTTTAAAGCAAAACACAAACATGCCCATTCTCTCCTGTTTATTTCCTGTGGCTCATGTTTGGCTTTTGCCTTCATATGCAGCCGTTCTTTTGACATTGATCATCCCAGGATCATTAAACATTCTGTGTAATTGTTTTCTAAATGTTTATATTTATCCCATTCGTAATCCTGGGCTAGAAACCTTTGTCCATACTAGATTATATTCTAATATTGATTTTGTTTCCCTTTCTTCTGGTCTTAGATACAAATTACACCATCCTTTTTGCTTGGAATGTTTTAGGGTGATTGATTCCTGAATGAATCAAATGCACCCACAAGCTGAGGCTTGATTTAATCCCCTTAGTGCCAGGGATTTCAGAGCACACAAGCTGAAATTATAGCACCCTCTGGAAGTAAAGGCCAGTGGATGTTTTTCCTGGATGTTAGAGAGCTGTGCCTCTGGGTTCCCAGCTTGGGCTCAAGTACCCTTTGAGGGAAAAGAGCTAAACCACAGTTTCTGTCATGTCAGTGGATTTCTGTGGTTGTTAGGAGAGAGTGAGGTGCTTGTTTGCTACTGTGTATGCAACTTTGTGTTTTTTGTAAAGAAGAGGGAGGAAGGAAGGAAGGAAGGAAGGAAGCAAGGAAGGAAGGAAGGAAGGAAGGAAGGAAGGAAGGAAGGAACTCACGTATGTATAAACAGTGACTTGGAATCAGCGGGAAACATGTTTGGCTCCTATTATAGCAGAATTATCCTCCGAAGGCCCTTCCCCAAAGATAACTGCTTGCTTTTATGCAAAGGAAGTCACCGTGATCCTGATGTTGCAAAAAGTGCATTTGAAAACCCTCAGTCTGCTTCCAACCTTTGTTGTGAGGTGGGTGACAAAAACCCTGAGCGTGTTCTGCACAGGACGTGTCAGCCACAGTGACTGGCAGCTGTCTCTGAGCCTGAGCTCACAGGTAGGCTCAGGTGCAGAGGCAGGAATTATCTGGGCAGTTATTATAATCTGTGGTTTCTGCACTGCGGGATGCAAAAGCAGAAAACCACAAACAGCACAGCTTGTGGGGACTTGTTGCTGATGCCCCTTTCATTCCTGTGGCTTGGCAAACTTTTAAAAATGTCATGTAATGTGCATGCCTTTTCCCAGCCTTTGGCTTGTTGTAACCACACTGTACTGAACCTTCAGTTACAAGTGTTGTAATTACCTCCATCTCCTCCTGCTGCTGCAAATGAGCAGAGAGGAAAAGTTCATTAATCAAGTATTTGAATTTTGGAGAAGACCAGAGCTGTGATAGTCTCCTGTTTCCTGGAGATTTGAAATATGCCTCCTTCCTTCGGAAGTAGATGCAGCCCCAGCTTAAACAGGGAGTGGGGAGAAAAGGAGGGGGAGAGCAGAGGGTGCACACACTTGACCTGGCATCTTGCAAAATGCTAAGACAGAGAAAGGCCTGAAACAACCCTATTGTGGAAATATATTTCTCACAAAAATCTGATGTATAGATATATGGATGAGAGAAAGATCACAGGAAATACAGCTCCTCTGAAGAGCTTTGATCTTGTTACACATGATAACCTGCCTTTGGGACTGGTTTCATGCATTTTACTTGCCAAAGCTTCTTGAACTTGGTGGCTTGGAAGCTCAGCTTATTTTCCTGCTTCTGTGAGTACTTTATGCAACCATTTCCCAGACCATTTCTCTCCTCCCAGCTGCTTTCTCTACCATTTGGCTTTGATGTTGTGTTCCCACCTTTCCTTTGGTGGCCATTGTTGTGCTCCATCCAGCCTTGTGTAATGTCCTAGCCTGCTTTGGCATCTCCACAGCATCCCAAGGATACATTTACTGTGGAGGGCTTTTAGAAGAAGTTGGCAAAACTGCAGCTAAAAATTCAAATGGGCAACCTCATTGAAGAAGTTAGGAAGAATTAAGATATTTATGTATCTCCATTTAAGAACACGATAAAGCACTTCAGTGGGATTTCTGGTTTTAGAGTAATATTTAAGGCCACAGTCCAGCACACTGTGACTAGAGGCAATGACAAGTACATTTATCAATTTTAGCAGCAATAAACCAAAGTAAAATACAGTCATTACTAATTAGTCCAAGTTTTAATGCAGGAAAATGCATAAGTTAAGCATGTGGTTAAGCCCTGTAGGACTTCAGCCAGTGCTAAAATAGTCTGGGTTGAATTGATGGCTACAGTAGGTACCTGCAGATAACAAATTTGTTTTTTTGTTTCTCAATACGTTTCTGTAGAGTCCAAATCCCCTTTAAATTACATATCAAAAAAACGTGATTAGGCTACACAATAAGTTACAGAGAAGCTGTAGAGAGAAAATTCTCTTTTTTCATACAATCATTTTATTGTTACTGAAACAGGAAGAAATGCAGTGCACTATAATCTGACAAAATATTGCGTGCCTTACTTAGTTCTTTGTTTGGACTAGGGAACAAACTTCAAGTCTAAATGCAAGAATGACAAGGAGCTACTAGAGAGGGTGCAGTGGAGGCTACAAAGATGATTTGGGGTCTGGAGCATCTCTTTTATGAGAGTCTGTATGAGCTGGGCCTGTTCAGTCCAGAGAAGGGAAGGCTGAGCGGGGATCTCGTAAGTGCATATAAACATCTCTCATGTATTTGTCAAGAGAGTGGTGCCAGACTAATTTCAGTGGTGCCCAGTGACAGGACAAGCAGCAATGGCCACAAACTAAAACACAAAGTTTCACCTCAACATGAGGAAGAACTTTATGCTGAGGCTGACTGAACACTGGAACAGGCTGCTCAGGCAGGTTGTGGAGTCTTCCTCCCTGTAGACATTCCAAACCCACTTGGACATCTTCCTGTGTCACCTGTTCTAGGTGACCCTGCCTTGGTGGTGGTGGGGGCAGGGGGGGGAGGTGGACTGGATGATTGCCAGATCCAACCTTAACAATTCTGTATTTCTGAATCTTATTTTCAAAATTTTTAAACTCCCTAGTTCATAAGTTTATCTTATATTCATAAAAAAATAAGAGAATGAAAGTAACTAATTTAAATTACATAAATATGCATAACTATTAACTAGAAGACTTTTTGGGGATAGGGCTGAAATATCAGCCTTAAATTTCAAACATTTCAAAAGTGTACAGTAGTCAGTTCATATAGGGCTTATTTTTCTTATTTAAAATTCTTCAAATCTCTTATTCTCTCTGTATCAAATAGATCACTGCATCTTTAATACTTAATTATTTGCACTAAAGAAAGAAATCACCCTTAACAGTTGAGAAAATATTTAAAAAGCTCTTTAATTTTTATTATAAATGAACTGAAACACGATGTATGATGTATATGCTAATCTACTGATGTATACATGGAGGTCCAAATAAGAATAAGAGAAATGTGCTTTCTCTGATCTTTGCAACTTTTGCATTCCATTTTTACATCATTTTGTGCATGGTTTGGGAATCCAGACAGATTTAGTTACATGAATTTACTTGCAGAGTCATGCCAGTACCAAATGGTAGTTCCATTTCTTTACTTTTACAGAAGAATATGTTTGAAGCTGGTGAGGGTAGGATCCTTTCCTGAAGGCTGTGGTGAGATAGTAGAGCTTTTTCAGTTCAGATATTCTTGGAGGAAGAGAAGGTGTTCACTTCCCCTGGGGAGCGGAGGAGTCTGAACTGAATGGGAGTGGGACAGAAAAGTAGAACTTCATTTTTTCCATGTGAAATCTATTGTTAGAGATATCTTAAGGAGACTGTGGTAGAAATATTTTTTTGGATGTAGCTTAGTCCTAATTTTTAAGGTATTTAACATTTTTAAGTTAAATTTGCTAAGAATCTGAGTGGAACATCAGTGAAAGTTCTGGGGGGTTCAGCCAGCTTTGTTTGTTTCCTTCAGAAGTGAATGGCCTCTCCATGTTGTACAAATCCTTATCAGCAGGAGCATGATTGCCTGTTTAACCTGCTGTGTAACCATTTCTGTGGTACCTGACATTCCCTCTCCCTGGCACAAACCTTTCCTGTGTAAAATGGCAGAGCACACCAGTGGGTCACAGGGAATCACACGTAGTAACTGGTGGCCCTTTTCACATTTCCAGATGTGACAGTGGATCCCACATTGGCTTGGAGTGGCTGTGATGAGGTATTTAAAAGAAGTGCTTGCTGCACAACAAGATCTCAGAAAGACAGACTTACACACACCAAAAAAATATTTAAAAAAAAAAAAAAGGAAAAAAAAGATGAAACTGTGTGAAATTTTGTCTACGGACAGTGAGAGCAAGTGGAAGTTTTGACATAAATTCAGGTTTCCAAAGAATCATGAGTATCCTCCCAGAAAAACCTGCCTTTTCTTTTGCATTTTTATTTCTGTGCTTTCCTAGTTCCACATAAATCAGGTGTCAGTTTTATCTGGGGAAGAGGAGAAAATGCTAGAATAGGATTCACTGTGGGAGCTTCAGGTTGTTTTCCCACTGCCTCCTACAACAGCACCTGTGCAATATGGGGAGAGGCTTCCCACTGCTGCTTGACTCGAGGTTTGGCAGACAGGTAAAGATGTGCCCACAGCAAGACAAGGAAGGGGTGAGCATTCTCCCTCTTCATAGCACTGCATCCCACTCCATGGACATGGACATGTCCCAGCAGAGCAGAGGCTGCTGGAGGAAAGGGATTTCCATGTTTTCATCCAGATTGCACCCACTCATGGAAACAACCAACATCCAAATAAAAGTAAAGTTCTGTAACACATTATGAAGCTGTGTGAGAGTTTGTGTTGAAACACCCTCCTCTGGAGAGCTCTGAAGCCCAAACTGTGAGTGTTCTTGAATACCTGGTACTCAAGAACCTTTGCTATGATGTCTGATGACTCCCTGGCATGGAATTTGTGCGACAGCCTTGCCCACTTAGGGTAATACAGCCCCCTTTTCTTGCCCTATAGACTGATGTCTGGGAGCAGGAGGCAACTTTATTGGAACAGCAGTCCTTGCTATGGGACATCCTTGTGAATATGGAAATACTCAATGGAGACTTGAGCTGCAGGAAGCCTGACACATCTTTTGCTACCCAGGATACAGCCTGGGGAGGCCTCTGGGATGATTTTGTCCTTGTCACTGCCTCCAGTAGCTTGTGCTGGTGTGTGTGACCGCTGTTAATGCCCCTCCCCAGGGGACAGCAGGAGAGGCAGGATGACACTGGGTAAAGCTGCCACAGAGGGAAATTGCACTTAGAGAAGTGCTTTGGCACAGCACTGGCAGTGAGTGATTTGCTGGCCTGGAGACAGGGGAGAGTGGAAAAGGCAGGGGACTGGCAGGGAGGGAACAGAGAGGTGAGTGTCATGCAGCAAGGAAGGGACTTGACAGATCTGTGCTGGCATTTTGTGTTTATAAACCATTCTGTGACTGATGAACTCCACAATAAAATCCCTATTGACTGCAGAAGCTGCAGAAAAGACCCTTTTTGCTGGGGGAAAGAAAGCACAAACAAAAGAGGGAGGGAGTGAATTCATATTTCTCAACTTTTTGTCTGAGAAATGTCTTCAATACAATGTCTTCAATACTTATGAAAGAAAGAGCTCTCCATCACTTGGCTGCACTGGCTCACCATGGCACAGAATGAAGGTGACCAGTGCAGGAAGAGCCATTCAGCCCTTCTGAGCCCCAGGGAGTTTCTCTGTGTGCCATTTCCTGTGTGAGGCCAGAGAGGAAGGGGGGGTGGGCTCAGAGGGGAGCACAGTCTCATTTCCAACAAGCTGCAAGGATGGCCTCTACCACTTGTGTCATGATGGGCTTCAAACTGGGGAGTAGATCTGGGATCTCACTTCTCATGATCAACAGTGACAGATAGTCCCTACTCACAAGGGCATTTGTGATAGAAATTATATTTGTGTTTGTTCAAACAAGTACCAGAGAGGGAGGTGTTACTGCCATGCTGGGGAAGTCATCTCAGCCTCATCCTCAGCATCATCCTCACCAGCTGCTCCACTCCCAAAGGCAGGGATTGTTCTGAGGATGAGTTGCTGGGATTCCACATCCTGAGGAACCAGTGAAAAAGCAGCAGCCACAGTTCCTCTGAGCAGTTTCTCTCTCTCCCAGTCACTACCCTGGAGGCAAAATCCCCTTCCTCTGGCTCCAGGGCAGAGCTAAGTTACACTAATGCCTTTGGTCTGCCATCAGAAGGGAAAGAGCTGTGTCAACACAGAAAATACTATTCACTGACAGGTTGTTAGAGACAAAGGAGACACAGTCAAGAGCAAGAATAAAAATAGAAGTTCTCAAGCAAAAATATGTGCGAAAAGAGAGATTGATTGTTTAAGTCACAAAAGAGAGAAAAATGAAGGGAAAAGTAAAAAGGCTATTAAATCGAATATGCCTGCCCTTTAGAATAGCACTGATAAAGGCTGAGGATGTGAAGTGTAAAGGTTGTGACATATCTAACTGAAAGTCCCATCTGATAATTTATGGTTGGAGAACAAATAGATCATTTGGTTGATGTGGATGTTGATTCTAGGCTATCAGGTATTAGAGGGCTGGAAGGAACACATCACCAGAAACATGAAGCAGGTGTCTGCAGACCATCCAGCTATGGAAAAAAATAAGAGCTCTTGTTTATTACTTTGTTTGCTTTGTTTGCTTCCCTATCCCCTCCTGCTTGCTGCAGAGAAATCAGCTCAAAACTAAGTAATGCAATACATATTTTGTGTTCCCCATTACAACTGGCAATATGAGAAACAATACTTTAATGATGCCTTAGATTTTTAATGAAGATGTCTGTTAGGCTTTATGGTATAAATGTAAAAAATATTTAGGGGTGTTCCTTCTTCAAATATAGCAGGTCAGGTTGGGTCAGAGAAGAGTGAGCACAAGTAAAAGAAGCAAAAATTATTAGAAAAACCTGGATAGAGACAGAAATAATCAAGACAAGGATGATTATGCTGAATGAGCTGAGTCCTCTACATAGATATACTAATATTGTAAATTGCGTCAGCCTGTGCAGTGGCCCAGCCTCTTGGTAGCTGCCTCTGTTTCTTTTCTATCAGCTGCAGAATCAAATACAGCCATCAGGAAACAGACACATGCACTGTCATTGCCAGAGTGCCTCGTACCCTACTGGCTGGAGCCCATCAAAATAGCTGGATCATTCCCTCACTATCTCACAGTTCCCTAAATCTCCACAATTTTTTTGCTGGTGACTTTTCAAGTCTGCACATACCTATTCTCCAAATCAAATGCAACTTTTCCTTGGATTGTTTTCTTTTTTTACTGAAGTGTTTACTTTGAGGCCTATTCTGTGCAATTGTCTCTTCCCCCTCACCCCATCAAATAGGGAGAAAATGCAAACCTGTATAATTTACAAACACAGACTGTTGAATCCTTCTCTATGCTGTTTTGCTTGAAAGCCTATAATTGTATTCTCTAGAAAGCCAAACTGATTTTTCTCACCCTGGAGAGCATTGTGTTGTAAAAAATCTTATCAAGTCTTCAGCACTTGATAATGGGAATAACTTTCTTTACCTGATGTAGAAGAGATTTACATTATGTAATGTATGTGATTACTATGAAATTATGTATTTATAATGGGAAATCATAGCTTTCAATGAGACACTTCCATTACAGCTTTTCCAGACTCTCTCATGTGTTTGTTTTGGAGCAGGTAGTATGCACAATAGTCTTTTACTCAGGGTCTCAGAATCACTGAAGGAAACAAATTAAATGGAAATGTGTACCCCTTCTTGTCATCACTGAGGTCACTGTCTGGGATTCTGCACCAGCTTGTCTTTACAAATTCATGAAGGAAAGCCTGATGGATATGTAAAGCACATGACCTAGTGAACTGAACTTGCCTCTCATCCAGATACACCAGTGATTTCCTATGTGGCAACATTTGTGTGTAATTATACCTCTCTAAATTGATACTGTGGTTTCTCACCTTCATCTGCCTCTGAGAAGGACAGGGAAACACTCTGGCCCCTCCAAGTGTTTGGTGTTATTGATAAAGGCAAAGCCTCTTCACTCCTGAGTGATGGGTTCTTCCCTAAGGCCCTGAGCAGCAGAGGGTGCTCATGATATCTCTGTCTGACCAGCACTGCAGTGAAGGGTGCTGTAGCTCAACACTGCACATGGGCACCCTACTGCATTGAAGGATTAAGTGTCTGCTACCGTTTATACCTGTTTTGATCCAAAGAAGCAGAACTGTGTCTGAAACCTGTCTTAGTGTGCAAATTCATGCATATGTGTGTGTGTAAGACAGAGAAATTATGATTAGCACACTCTTCTTCCTTGGATGACTCTAAGGATTTTCTGCATGGTCTTCTGAAGTGGCTGTGAACTTTCACATTTCAGAGTTGGGATTTACCTGGTGGTCAGTGGCTTTTACTTGTTAGTCCTCTGGATTTTCTTTTCTCTTTTCATTAGATGGCATACTCTTTGTTCTCTTTTCTTTCTGTTCATTTACAAATAGCAGGGCTAACAGCCAGAAGTTGCCAGAAAATTGACTTGGGTCTTCCTGAACTAGCCCAGAAAAACCAATGTATTGGCTGAGTTCAGCATTAAGGTGTTTATATATTTTTTCCTCCATTATTTGGGGTGTAAGCTGACTTCTCAGAACAGGATATTTCTCCTAGCACTTAAGCTTCTTACTTGATCTTAGCTCTGACCAATTTGGTGTGACAGATATTTGGTGCAGAAAAAAACCCTAGCTTCCTGGATTTTATGAAGTTGGGCCAATTTCACTGAAAATACCTCCCAAAGGAAATGATTCTCTTCTTTTGGATTCTTCATTTCTGCTATGAGTCGTTCACCTCCGGGAACCCATTGTTCCCAAAGTTGGAAATCTCTGCATCTTTCAAGTGACTTCATGCTTTTGAAAGTAGTAACCCCCCTTACTTCACTCTGCTTCTAGGACTTACCCAGTGAAATTCCTGGTGGCTTCCTCCCCTTGCATCATTGTAATCCTGTCACAAGGGAGTGCTCAGCTGCTGAGTAATCCTGCTTTGAATTAGGGTGTGCTTCCCAGTATGAACTGTGTTAGTGTCTCAGGGAAATAGTGCAAGACCTCCAGAGAAAAGAGGAACTTGCTCAAGGCATGTTGCCAAAGTCAGTGGCCTTTATTTCCAAAACAATAAGAAAAGGGAAAAAAAACAAACCCAAAGCCACCATGGAGAAACCACCAGACAGCCAGCTCTGCAAGAGAACTACAATTTCAGAGGAAGATAGAGTAACACCCTGACTACTGGTTGCAGCTTCTTTCAGCATGAGAGGGAAGTGTTACTTGTCATTCAATCATAAGTGATAACTGGAAAATATATGTTGCAGTATCAACCCATTTATAATGAAAAACTTGTGACTGAATAATATCTCCTGGTGATACAAGCCAGGCACCAAGAAGCTCCCTTTATGTATTTGTGCTCTGAGGTCAACATGTTTGGGTTATTACATCCTTGAACTTCCTTACCACTTTCAGTATTGACAGATACATTTTTTCTGCTTAAATCTTTGTCCTCCTACAGTCTTTTCCCACAGTATGCCTATCCTCCTCTCCATTCCTCCTCTTCTGTGGCAGGCTTTACCTCTTGCTCTCCACTGGAATCTCAACAGCCCTTCACCCGCATCCTCTCCGTGTTATCCTAGTATTGGAACATCTCAGACCTCTATGGCAATGCACTTCAAATTGCTTTTCCACCTCTGCCTCCCTCCCTAATGTCTGCCTTTCTAGGTACTTTTGCCAGTCACTTCATTGTGGCAAAACCCCATGTTTTTTATTCATGATTCTCATCCATGCTCTTTAGATGCATTACCTTGATTTTTCTCCTCTCTATAACTCTACACCTTCAGGATACTGCTAAATGTAATCCCCATTCTTTTACAACTAAAATTTAGTTTTCTACTCCCTACTTCCCACTCTACTTCCAAAACCCACTGTTTCAGTCTGGTGATTCTCAGGGTAAGGTTTTGTTCAAGCAATATTTTTTTCTAGAAAAGTAGAACAAAGTGTTTGGGTGTGACTTTTGTGGAAGCCCAGAATGAACCTTCAGACTACTAATTAGGAGGAAATTTTAATAAAATAAAACATAAAGAAACCCAGAAATCTTTTTCATTTGAACACAAATTAAATTTAATCCAGCGTTAGAAAAGAAATCCACAATGTAATTTTGAAGTTCTTTTTTTATAGCACAGGGTGTTGTAATAGTTATAACCCCATTCCCAATAATAAGCTGTGCAACAGATGGATGTACCATAAGAAGGAATGGGGAAGTTGTTTTTTCTCAGTCGCACTAGCTTGGTTTGAACTGTGCCCCAAGGCCTCAGTTCCTACACCAGCAGATGTTTAGGTCACTGCCAGATAGCTCTGGGTCTGGTTGCTTGTTGCACAGTGCCATATGTCAGCTGCTGTGCCTGTGCAAAAGCTGAGACAGGCTTTTGCTTTCTCTTAATGCCTCCAAGGTAGTTCTCCCCTTATGCCAGCTATGTTTAGCTGAAATTTCAGCTGTTCAGCTTTGCAAAATTGAGCTGAAGAGAAGAAAAAAAAAAAAAAAAAAGAAGGTGGCAGTTGAGTCAAATGGGAAGCAGTAAGCAGCAGGGAAAACATCCCTCTATCCTATTATGTCCAGATTCAGATGAAGGCTTTGAGGCTGCTGCAGAAACAGGAGTGAAATTAATGCCTAGGGACTATGCTAAGGGCCAGCTGTGCAACATGCCTGTGGATGCTGTTCTGAGCTTGCCTGAGAGACATCTCTGACAGTCACCTCTGCTTCGTGCTGTCAAGGTCAGCTCTTTGGTCTTGGGATGGGGTTTGAAGCAGAACATGAGGCAGGGGTTGCCAGTGAACAGGTAAAGGTGGGAACTGCGATGTACTCAGCTCTGAAAGGGACTTGAACACTTCTGGGGCTGGGAGATGTGAGGAAGAGGGAAAAGCAGCAGTGCACTGAGTCATTACTGCTTGGAAAGTGCTTGGTTAGGAGAAGGCAATCCCCACTCTGCTTGCTAATATGTTGTCAGTGCATTGTTACAGACTTTGGGAAACTCAAAAAGGAAATCTCTTCTAAAGCTCTGCCTGTGCTCTTCACATGCAATCCCTCATTATGTTTTATGAATTCCTCAAATCCCAGCAAGAATCCCAGCAGTAGCCAGTGGATAACAATGGCCCTGCAGCCCACTGATGCAAAAGCAGTGGCTGTGTGCCCCACGTTGCCCACAACCCAAAGAAACCACTTCCTGTTCCCTCTTATGCAGCTCTGCTGTATATCCCCTATTGTAAGCCACACCAGCTCTCTCTTACAACTGAAACTGTTAAGGACATTTCTATTCTTGCAGTCCTAAATAAGTCCTCCACCTCCTGCAGATGTCCCCTTCAGTAGATCTGTACGTCCTACTCCATTAATTCAGTTTTATTATCTGTATTCATCCACAACTTTCAAAAGCCTGATGGTAAATTCACTTTTCCTCCCTCCTACTCATGCAGCTAGGTGCTCCTAGAGAGGGAAAAATTTAGATTGGCAACTGCTTCCTGAAATGCTTCCTATTATTTTGCTTGTCTTCCTGTAAGTGTGTTCAGAGCAAATGTTTAGTACGCAGCAGATAATGTAGTTACTGATAATGGATCCTTGATGCTGGGGGACTTGCAGTGATTTACCTCCATCAAATTAAATCAGAACAGGTGTTGCCAGCTCAGTTCCAAATCAGAAGGTGAGCAGGTGCCACTAAGTTGCATCTGGCAGTGAGAGAAAACAAATCTCAGCCAGAGAATTGTTGAATGAGATGGTTTTTAATTTAGCTACACAACCTAAGCAATTAGAAACAGCTTTCCAAGGGTTCTTCTGCACACCCCTCTTGAACCTATTTGAGAAACAGTGGCAGAGGGACACTGTAAGAAAACAGTATTTGGATTAGGGAACATTGCAAATATTGCCTCTGCCACTTGAGGCATTTTTTCTCTGTTCAGTAGGGAGACATTAATGTAGAGATGCTTCAAAGTAAGTTTCCTCATGCTGGAAAGGCTGAGGAGAGCAGATCACTGGAGCAGAGAAGAGAGAACATTGTGATAAGTTGCAATGATTCCACAAATTGTTGGATGTGGGTCCATTTCTGCATTGCAAACAGCCTCCCATTAGAATGAAACTTCATTGCAGAAATGGAGCATGTTTCTTAGGAATGCTCTGACACTCCATCATAGCCTGTGGGTGGTTTCAGGGCTAAACCTGAAATGAGACATGTTTCTTCCTCAGAATACCTTGGACCATTACTTTGGTAATCAGCACAGTGTCTCCATATTTGGCTAAAATCAGTGTTTTTGAAAGCGTGGATTAAGTCCTCTCCCAGCTGTATGTAAAAGCATTTTTGACTAAGTCATTTTCAACCAAACAGTGCTCATCCAGGGCAGTAAATCACACAAACAATGTTAATCACTTTTCGTCATGTTAATGGTCTTAAATCGCCTCAGAAATTGCTTCACCTAATTTTATTTCACTGGGGCTCTACAAGGGGGTCCAGCTGCAGGTGAGCACTCTCAGAATCAAGACTCAATTACTGCAAATACCTCAGTAAAGGTAAGAAGGCAGGTCCTCAGATCATCTAAATCGGTGCAGTCCTGCTGGTGTCTGTGATGTGCTGGTGATTGATACCAGCAGGGCTGGTTGATACAGGTAAAGTAAATGGTCTACAGTTTTAAATACCTGCTGCTAATGGGTCCCGTGGTAAATCAGTGGCTGACTTGTTAGTTTTTCTTTAAAATGGACTCAGGAGGTACATTAAT
>VXBR01004845.1:344920-378780 GCA_013400215.1 Cisticola juncidis | reverse complement strand
AAAAAAAAACCCACAACCAGCTTAGCAAAGCAGTGGCCAACACAGGTACCATAGCAGTCAGCAGAGTTCACATTTGCATTTAGACACAGGGCCTGATTTTTTAGCAGAGAGATGCTTGTGCCACTGCTCCAGGGGTCTAGGTAAGGGCTGACCCCTCCACCAGCCGTGTGCTACTCTGGCTGACCCAAGCTGAAGATTGAACCTTTTCTGTCTGGAATCTCACCAGCATGGCTCTGGCCTCTTGAGAATTAGAGCCTGCAATAACTTCTTTTTACTTTTCAGCCATGTTAGAGTCAAGAAACAGATGGCCTTGAGCACCCTTCCAGTGAAACTGGCAGAAGAGAAAGCTACTGAACCTGGATGGGGATGAGCTTCCTCACCCTGTCAGGGTTTTAAAGAATTCCAGTATTTTTTCTATGTCCAACCAGGGATGAAAGGTCCTTTTAAAACTTGGATGAAAATTTCCAAAATAAAATCAGGATGGGGCCAAGCTAAATATTTTACTTTAATAATGTTCAAAGAGTTTATTTGGATTGTAACCTTTCAAAGCAGTTGTCTCTTTTTAGTACAAAAGGAATGTGGGGGTTTTGCTTGTTTCCTTCAATTAGAAAATAAAACTTTTCACTTTTAAAAATGTCAAAACAGCTGTCCATCATTCAATGGTCCTTTTGCAGTTTTTTTAAGCTGAGAGACTACTTGAGATCAAACTGTTGCTATCAATCAGCTTCAGTTTTGACAGATGACTGGGGTTTTTTCAGTGAATGTGAAGGGAAAAGAAAATTTTAGCCCAAAAATTCCTGACCACTGCTAGCAATTTTTACATCAGTTTTGAAAATCTTCTGCTCTACAAAGGTGTCAGCCTAGTTAAGTGTGGCTATACTAGGCAGTGGAAATGCAGGAAGTGTAATTTTTTTTCTTTAGTTCATTTTTAAATGAATACTTTAATCTTTTTCTTTTTTTCTTTTATCAGTGACTAATATGATTTATAGAACTGCTAAGTGATTTATATTCTGTTTGCATGATTTAATGTCCTGCGTGAATGCAGTTTGGTTGAAAATGGCTTAATGAAAAATGGTTTCTTTGTAGCATAGATGGAGCTTAATCCATGTTTTCAAAAATCATTCTGATTAAAGCCTTATAAGGATCAGATCAAGACAGTGTCTGTTGCCAAGGTATCTGCTACAAATATGGTTCCCAGGGAAAAACTTAAAGGCTTTATGTCATGAAAGAAGAAAGAGTTACTTCTGCAATGTAGTGTTGATGAGAAAATTTTATGGATTTCCAGCTCAGACACCAACAAAGCAAGCCTTTGAGGGGAAAACAGGGAAATAAAACCAGCCTGATTAAAAAATTAGGAAAGCCTCCAAAGACCAGCTCAACTGATATTTTATGCCAAGTAAGACCACTGCCTGTGTCCTAGATTTTCAAATTCTGTACCCTTGGCCCTGAGGAGAGGATGTGAAGGCCCTGACCACATTCTCTGGCCAGCTGTCCTTGGATGGGTGTGTGAAATTTTCAAATAATTTTGGGTAAGGTTTTATAAAATGGGCTTCATATCCAATGACTTTTAAATTTAATTTAAAATTGCCTCATCTTCATTTGAGTATTTGTTTACACCACTTCTCTGCTAAATGCCTCAAATATTGAATAGATCCCTGAAGGTGTTTAGGCTCCATGAGATGAAATGGAGTTAGAGTATTTATAGCTTTCTTTCAGTTGGAGACTGTTCTACAAGGCAGGATTTTCAGACCCAAATATACCCTACACTCAACAAAGATTTTACTTTTTCTTGGTGGTACAAGCCAAAGTTTTAAGCACAACTGAGCAATTTCCATTCTTCAGCTGTGTCCACTGAGACTGAGTTTGATGCAGGGGTGTCAGCACAATTCAGTGCTTGATGCTGGCATGTTTTGTGATCATTCCCCATGAACAATGTTTTTTACCTGCTGGCTTCATTTTCGTACACCAGCTTAGTGATGCAGGTAAGGGGTTTTTTGTTTTAATTGTTTTGTTTTTTCATTGTTTTCAGGTCAAGCATGGATACAGCCAATATAATCTGTAATTCAACTGATCTCAAATAAACCACATTTCTGTGTATAGTCTGATAGAAAAGTAGCAGAAACCTCTTTCTAATGGATGCTGCAGACTGTCAGGAAGCAAAGATTCCGGAGCCTGGCTATCCAAAGCAGGAGGAGCAGTATCTTCACAGTATTCCCAGCTTGCAGTGGCTGCCCTGTTGCACCTCTTTGATACAGGCTTTGCAAGCACAGTGGCCCTTCTAATGCCACAGCCTAAATATTCTGTTTTTTTCTGGACTTTGCAGAAGAGAACTACAAGAGTCTCCTCCTTTCCCACACCACTGGTGAACTTGTGACCTCTCTGGGTACAGCTCATTGAGTGTGGGTGTGTTGTTCTGACACACCCTTTAAAAGTGCCTTTAAAGCTGAGCTTATCTGCCTATGTGCAAAAGAGGGATCCACGTTTCCAGATGTTTATCAAACATCACTGAGCATCCAGAAACCACAGAAAAATGGGCCCCATCTGCTTTACCTCAGACTTTCAAGGTGGAAAACAAGACATAACAGGGGAAATGTGGAACAATGGTACCTTGTCCTCCTGCAGCCTTCTGCCATCCGTGCCACACAAAGGCAACTTCTGATCAGACTTGTCAGAGTTGTGTCATGTGTGACCAGGGTGTGACTGCATGTCCAAAGACACCGGAGCAGACAACACCACTGATCCTGCCCAAACCCTGTTACCATGCTGCAAAAAAATAAATGCAATGGTCTAGAAGCATCTGTTGGGGGTCAGCTGCCCACTAACTCAGTAACCTTTAATTCTTGCTTCAGCTCCAGGTAATGAAGGGTATCCTCCCATCCTTGGAGCACAGATTTCTGCTTCTGCAGCAGTTTGGAGAGGGGACAGCACTGTTATACCTGTCTGCCAGTCATACCTGCTGCTTCTCCAACCAGCATCTTGCTCACCCAGCTGCAAATCAGAGATGCTCTGCCAAAGAAGAGTAACGTGCAGCAGGTAACAGGAATAGACCAAGGCTTCATGACTATTGTTTTTTTCACAGCCTTATAGCTTACTTTGCCACTTGCATCTCTGCAAAGTGATTCAGAGCAAAGCTTGCAGAAACAGTGCTAAGTCTGGGCATTTAATGAGGTGGATTGGAGAGTGATTATGCAGAGTTCAAATGGTAAAGAGAGGCTTGTATTTGCACTTGCTTCAGGTGGCTCTCTATTTTTTTTTGCAGTCCCTCACCCTTCAGCAAATGCATTTGAGTGACTCTTGGTGCACAGGAAGGGAAAGCTGCAGTCAGACTGTGGAATTACATTGGCAGGTTAGACATCTGAGGCATGTTTGTGTGGTCAGGGGAAGTCGGCCACATAGGTGAGTTTTCCACAGGTAACCAGGATAAGCAACAAATAGGGATTAAGTGTCAAAGAAGGCATTGTCTCCTAAGATGGCTAGTGAAGAAAGTGACTAAACAGTAAAAGAAGTTTAAAGGCATTTATCTAAACATGCAACGTATAGGCCACGGTTCAAGAAATGCCTTCAGTGGAGTTGCACACCCGCTGATCTCTAAGCACATGTTTAGATATTCTCAGTAAGGATGAACATACCTGCCTCAGTGCTGTCCTGAGGAGAGGCTTAGATGATGAAGGAAATGGTGAGATTATTTTCCCTGCGGCAGCAGAACTTTGATTCACTTTTCACCTTCTTTTTCAACAGTCTGTTTATTTTCATTGAGCTATGGTTTGAATTCCTGTGTTTTGGCAATAACAGTCCTGACCGTTCCTCGTTCGTTGTGTTGTTCTCCCCCACCACTGCCACCTCTGAAGTTAAGTCTGTTTTTTGTACTTTCTGTGTTTGCAAGTGGGGGAGTGGAGGAGTTGCTGACAGAGGTAGCCAGTGATAGTTACTAAATGTGTCTGCTTGGTTGAAAGTAAAGAAGCATATAACAAATGTTAAAGGGAACAAAATGGATTATTTGTTATTCCTGGGGGGATTCTACCCTTAAAGTGATGCCCCAGAAATCCAGCTGGAATGTGAAATAAAAGCCAAAGGCCCCCCACAAGTGTGTTAGCAGAGAAAAGTTCCTCACAGTGAGGGCCTTTGAAAATTAGAACTCAAAACTAATATTCCATAAAGGAAAAATTCTCCTAAGAAAACAGAAAGCAAGGAAATTTAAGGCATAATAAGGACTGGTCACAGTATGTAGGTTGTGCAGGATCTATCAAGCCAAATGCTGTTGACACAAGCCCCTGATTTTTTTCACTGTGCAAATACACATGCTCACACTTTATTTGGAGTGGCCTTAAGTTTGCCTTGAGATCACCAACTGAGCTTTTAAATTAACACAGGATGCTCACACTGCCATGGGTCATCCTAATGGCCTTCCAGAAAACTGCTCTTTGCATACAGAAAAGGATGTGGCAGTGTTTTCTATTTCTCTTTCTGTCTCCCTGAAAGGCATCAAGAAGTTAAGATAACATTAGGGAGAGAAATATGCGCCAGTCAATATTCTGAAAAATTATATATATTCGTATTCTGGGTATTTTTCCTATGCTCTTGAGGTTACCCTATCTGCCGCCTTCTCCCTCCTCCCAACTGATCCTCATTGTCCTACATGTCAGAGCACTTTCTTTAGTAAAGAATAATCTTGCTGTGTTGATTTAACACCAGCAAGGCTCTGCCCCATTAAACTCAGTGAGAATTCATTAGTAAGATACAAAGCACATGGGTCTTTCCTTTACAGGCCAGAGGATCAGCATGTCCTAAACAAAAGCTGTGGAACATAGACCTGGAAAGTTATTCTAAAAGTAGACAGAGCATTAATGGGAGTTGTACTGACTCACCACTTTGCTGATATGCCTCAAACGTCCTGCTGTGTGTGAGAAAATGGACCACCTTTGTGTTTGCTGGGTCACAACCTTCCCCTTTGAGACAGTCAATGAGTTTACCCGATGTTGCCAATTCAGATGTCGTGCCAGTGACCTGACAATTGGATTGGCCATGACAATCCTCATGTAATGAAGCTTGTCCCAGTGCCCTGAAGTCTTTGAACACAACCTTGTAATGGGTTTTTCTTCTGGATACAGTTCTCTTCTTAATTATTTTCTCTCAAGCATCCATGAAAAGCATTCATGCATTTTCAGAGGGTGGCACAGAGTGATGGAAGGCACATAAACTACTTGTCTCAGCCTCCATGTCAAGTTACACAACTGGGAGGTAAAGGGGAGAAAGTGCATTCTTCCCATTGTATTATCTGGTGCCTCCCATCTATGCCTTTTTAAAAAGTCTTGATAGTCTAGGTTTGGCTCTGCTCCACTTAAAATATCTATTGTACATATTTGATTTTGAGAGAAAGTGAAAAGGTCCAGAAGATATCTGTGCAGAGGGTGCCAGTGACTGAGTACAAAAGGGGTGTCACATCTGCAGACACACAGATTCTCTTCAGGCTGGAGTGAGATTTGCTCACCAGATGAACCCTAATGGTCATGACAGTGGATCTGGGCACATTCCTCCCAAGCAGTGAACTGACACTATTGATCCACTTTGTGTGAGTCATGAACAAGCCTTCAGATTGCAGGGATGTTTTGTTATGGAACAAATTCAATCTGTAGACAGAGCTTTTACAGTCCCTGCTCTCCATTTCCAACCAGCTGATGACTAATCTGGACCATTAGAATTTGTAAAGTAAGAAATACTTGCATACTTATGAACTTAGTGCCCTCAGTCCAACATAAACAAGGGATATGTGTGCTAATTACCTGCAAGTAATGCTATAGTAATTTATCAGTTCCTCAGATTTGCAAATTGACACAGACATTCCAGAGAGAAAGACAGATTAACTGTCCACTTCATCATAGCTACTTTTAAGAGCCTTAACCAGCATATTATGGTTGTGCTGTGTGGAAGACACGATACCCCAGAGCCGTAATGACACTTTATATGAAATTAAGTGTACTTCAAACTCTTCTTGTGCATCAGCTGAAATTTGTCATAGAACTTGACATGGAAAATATCCTGCATAGCAAAATGCCTTCAGTAATATAAAATTATGGTACCCATTCAACAACCTTTCAATAGGTCTAAAGAAAAAGGTTTAAATCCACTTTTTAGTGTTCAGAATTGAGTTGTTTATGTGTGTTTTTTTGTTAATTAATTAAAATCAGTGTGTCTTCATCTGCAGAACTCATAAATGGATCAGAGATTTTATAATAAAACAAGTATTTTGATGGTAGATGTCCCAGGAATGTTAAAGTGCTTAAAGAGTACTTGATGGTTATTCAGTGAAATGCCTCAATACTCTGCCAAATCTGTAATGAATCAACACCTCAGCATGAGATTAGGACTATCCATATTCTACAAAACCTGAAGTGTGTTGTCCTTTGGAGTAGACATAAAATCCATGGACACTGACTATTGGTCATTAAAGAACCCCAGGAAACTTTAAGCATAAAGATCTTGTAACAGATGGTCTGGGTAAAGAATTCTAACTCATGTCTTATATTTCTCTGTTGGTATAAATCAGCATTGTTGCTGTGGCTTTGGTAATACAGCAGAGATTTGCACCAAAAATCTTCCTGGCCCTGGCTACCTAAACAGTCCCCTGTTCTTTTAACTGGATGTGTTATTTCTTCTCCCTTCTTCTACTGAAAACAGAAAGCAGCTTTCAGTGTCTGCATCTATGGGTGATGGGAATCAAGGAGGTTTTTGTTAAACGTCTCCTTATTCCTTGTGGTCAAGTTATCTCCCATTTTCTTTATGGTGTAGGAACTTGCACAGGAAAAAGTGATACAAGCACAAAGGCATAATCACCCAAGCTTAAAGCAAGTTGTTTTTTTTTTAATGCACCAGCAGGGAAATAGAGTCCTGAAGTGAATGTCAAGTTCTACAAAATCACAATGTTGGGCATTGTAATACTCAGTCATCCTGGTGTATATAATTCAGCAAATTGCAGAGCAATGCATAGCCAGGCTTCAAGTCTCACTTACTGCTACTGAAAAATTGTTTCTCATAAGAAGCTGGATCCATACCTAAGTACTTGGTATTATGCTGGAGTATTTAGGATGTACAGTTAATTTCAGGGTAATAATTATAGATAGAATCTTAGATACTATTCCTGATAGCTGAGCTTAACTTTTCAATAGCTGGTACACCTCTGATGAGGTGATGCCCAACTACACCACTGAGAACCATCTGAAAATAAAGCCACCTGCATGCAATTTGGTGCTAAACCACAATTCAGCATTAAAAGTGTAGCCTTCTGAGGCTTCAGCAGTGTGGTGCCATCTGGAATTGTCTGCCTGTGCAGAAGTTCCTAAAGAGTTTTTCCAGAACTTCCAAAGGGAATAAGTAACTTAGAGGCATTACCTGCAGCCTGGCTTAGACCCGCTTCACAGCACCAAGGGAGTTGACCCTTTAAAAAGCATATACAAGTCATAGGTTTGTGTGTGCTTATTCTATTCCTTTTCCCTTGAGTTTGTTGGAACCCTGGGGACCCTTCTTCTGAGGCAGATTCAGACACAGCCATTTAAATCAGTAAGATAAAGCTAGCCAGGACTGATGTTTGTCTCTAGATTTTAGGCAGCAATTTACAGTTAAATGTGTCATAAGTAATATCAGTAATATCATCTTAGCACTTCTCTTGATTGTGAGTTGGCTCACTTTAAATCACCAATCCTGTTATCAAGGCAGCATGTGCAGCAACAGCTGCAGTGGATGCTTCCCATGGTAGGGCTTCTTTTATATAGCCTTTGGTGATCAGGACCACCACACTGTCTCACAAGGCCTGCTTTCAAACAAGCAGAAATGGGAAAATTATGGTTCCAAAAAATGGAAAATCGGCAAATGCAGTCCTGGACTGTTATGAAGTTCTGGCAGTAGCAAATCAGAATGGTACTCTAAGGGTGCATCACACTGGTTTCTCCAGGATAGTGTTTGGCAGCAGAAGGGAGGGAAGCTACCACCTTCTCTTTATCACATTAACTTTTATACCTAGTTATTATAAAATCCATCCCAAGAGCTGCTTCAGTGGCACAGAAGTTGCTCATGCCATTCTCCTCATGTATAACATTGTTCTGTTGGGGCCAGTGGACCTTCCGGAGGAGAGAGACGCAGTTCACCCAAGAAGCCTCAACATCAAGTGACTTTCACAGTGTTATTATTTCTATTACTGTAGTGCCTGGCAGTTATAGTAATAGAACAGACCCCACTGTGTTAGGGACCTTAAAAACAGAGTATAAAAAGACACTGTTTTCCTGAAAGAGTTTCAAATTAATTATCCTTCTTCATTTCAGACACAGTCTCTGTACCTACAGCAAAGAAAAATCTTGTTTGCTTATTTATTTTGCTTGATTCAATTTAGAATAGACAGCTCAGTTTATTTTTCCATTAAAAAGATGATGCCAAGCTGAGTGCTAACATACATGAACTACAACCCCTTTGTTTTTAATAGGGGAGGAAGGAGGTAAATGGTTGTGATTAATTTGGCTCATCCTGGTTGAAAAACAATAAAGATTTGTCTTAGCTGGCCATAAGTAGAGTGGATACTTTAAACACAAGCAAGCTACCTCTCAAGCTGTGGGTGATAGATTATCTGGGATATGGTAAGAAAAATTAGCCAACACATTTACCATACCCTCTAGGAAGGCCTGTGATTAAATTTAACATAGCTGACCTTGTTGTCCTAAGTCTAATGAGCCAGAATGGATAGAAATGTCCTTGATCCAGCTGGTGGTTTTTAGTGTCAGGCTCTAGTCTTATATAATTTATCCACTTTAACCCCAGTACTGGAGCAATTGCTTAATGCACTGGCCTGTCACCTTTCAAATGGAATTTTTGGTCTGCTTGATGTAAAGTGAAATTAGACTCAACTGCTTGCTGAGGCAACGATACATGGCTTCAGCTTAAGACAGCAAAGCCAGGGTTTTACTCTGAGATCTGTACTGGTGCAAAGGTGAGGGCTGAGCACTACCTAATACACTGAAATTTGTTTCAGAAGTGGAGGGAAGTATCTTCAATACAGCTTCTGCAGGAGCTGCCTGTTTGAGCAAATGCTCACTTGTGCTGTGATAATTCTCTTTTGTGGCTGCTCTTTCAGATAATATATCCAATTTCTACAAATTTGTGCCTGACTTAACCTAAGCATTGTGCATCGTGTATCCAGCACATGCTACCCAAAACAAGCAGAGGCAAAGAATTCTCAAACAAAAGGATTACAAAATGCATTTTTGCTGCCTGAGTTACATTTCCAGTCTAGAGCTGTAGTCTTCAGTCTGTTAAATCTGTCTCTACAACCATGAAACAAGCATGCAACTTTCTGTAGCAAAATTTTACAATTTTTCTGGCGTGTCAGATCTTTCACCGTGAAAAGAGATTCAACCCTTCCTTACCCAGATCCTTTCCCAGCTGGCTTTTCCCAGCCAAAACTGGCCAAGGACCCACAGGTGGTGTTTAGCTGAGACACAGCAGCACATATTGGTGCAGCTCTGGGAGAATCTCTGCAGAACTGTGAGGGAGGGAAATCAAATCCCAGCAGATGCCCAGCCTTTCCTCTGGGCAGCTGGGACACAGGAAGGGGCATGGAAGCTGCCACTCAAGCCACCAGGAAGTGTCCCATGCTGACACTTTCTTGTCCTCAGGGGCAGCAATGCAGGATGTACTTAACTCACAGTGTGGAGGATATTTCTTCTATCAATGGAAAAAATCACACCTGTGTTTTTATAGCCCACAGGAAGCTAATAGAGTGAGGAACAGCACTATCATGGCCACTTACATAATTTCTTCTGCTTCCTACACTCAAGACCAGCAGAAACCTTTAAGGAAACCCTTGGTTTCTGTCTTGTTTCCCTGTCTCTTATGTCTTGATAGGATATTTCCTGAAGAAGGTAAAGGTAGTTTTCCAAAAGGTTTGATCCAGGACCCCTTCCATTAGCTAGTGCAAAATCTCAAGGGTGTTTTTGTTTTTGTTTTGGGGTTTTCTTTTTGGTTTTTGTTTTGTTTTGTTTTGTTTTGTTTCTTTTGGAGTTGTTTGTTTGTTTGTTTGTTTGGGGGTTTTTTTGTGGGTGTTTTTTGTGGGTTTTTTTGGGTTGGTTTGTTTGTTTGTTTTTTGTCCTGAAGCTGGAGTGAGGATGTCCCTCAGTTCCTTGCACTGAAGCAAATTTTAAATGCCTTCTGAACTTGGGGACATTCCTATTTAAAGCTAAAGATGTTCACTTTATCATTACAGCAGTTGTAAGTTTTCCAGTGGGGTTGCATTTAAGCCATAAGCCATCTCCTGGACACTTTGTACACCAGATGTGTCACAAGGAAAATGTCAACAAACTTTTCAGCAGGGCGAGTCAAAGCAACAGTAGATCAGCTGGCTACTAGAAATAAATATAATTTCTGAGTATATGTCTATGCTGCAGCACTTCACAAAGCATATTAAATGTTCATGCATCCTTCTTGCTATTCCACATTTTTGGAGTCAGTACTGACTCAGTGTTAAAATCAGGTTCTTCCTAGTGCTTAATTACTGTCTGTAAATAAGAACACAGATTTGAATAGAAGAAAATCTGTTTACTAGAATAATAAGTTAGTGTTTTTATTTAAAAATCCAACTGATTTAAATGAGTTTACACTTATATATTTCCATGCTTTTCTGCCTGCTGCTGGTCATGTGATGGAGTGTGTATTCATGTGCACATATATATGTGTGTGTGTGTGTGTGTGTGTGTGTGTGTGGTTGGGTTATTTTTGAGTCTTTAGCCTCAACTATTTGGAAACATTCAAATTTGGAAAACAAGCAAATTCCCTTAGATTTTTACAGAGTATAATTGCCCAGATCAGTGCCTAGATGCATTGTAGCATAAAGCAGGGATCAATAACATGGTAGAAGCTACAGGGAGCTGCCTCTGACTGTTGCCTGAGCATGTAGCCAGTATCTGCCCCTGGAGGAGTCCCTCTACACTCTGTCTTCAGTGGATGCAATATGAGATACCCAGTGAAACAGATAATTAAAAGACCATATATTTCTTGCCTCAGGGATTTGTACTGTTTGAAAGTAAAAGAAGGCAGAAGTGGGAATCTTCACAAACCTGAATGGCAAGAGAAACCACTGAGAAACACCAAGGTGGCACTCTCAAGCATTAAAGGTGGTGACTGGTGACCTAGGATGAAATTCTCATTGATGGAAGCATGGTCATGTCATCAGTTCAGTTGAGACAGAATTGTTCTTGTCTTGAGAACATGATCTTCTTAGAGTGGACTTGAGGCATTTGCAGAACACTATTTTAAAGATATTTAGGTGTCTGATTCAATTTTTAGATGTAGAAATGGCTCTACATGTCTCTGACCCTGCAGTTTTGAAGTCATTCATGTTTTATCATTGACTTAGTGACTATGAGATTAAAGTTTTACAGCAGAAGAAAGATGAAGCTTCCAGTATTGATATTAACATGCTATTTACTCTCCATTGAGTCAAAATAACACTTGTAGAGCAGGTTTGCTGCTCCTATACTTTTTTGTGTAGTAAAGCTGTAGCAGGAACAGGTATGTTCAGCTTCTTGCATAGGTGCAAAAGCATAGGTGTTATTACAATAATTAGCTTTCTCTATTTTTGGGAATAGAAAATACTAGGAACAGTATCGTGTAAGAGGGCTTTGGTTTTCAGACAGTCTCAGGCTCTGGTAGCTTAATTTTTCTATGATTTTTTTTCATTATGTTGGTTATGGAAATCCAATTTTTGTTGCTGTTGTTATTCTCATTGTCTTCCCTTGGCTTGTTCATTTTGCTTTTTGGCAGTCAGTAACAGTAGTGCACATCTTCCCAGCAGTTTTCTTGAGCCTGGGTTTAGATAAAGCTTTGAGAGCCTGATCATTTTTATTCTTTGATCCAAGTGGGGTTTCTGTCTGAAGCTGAAGAGGCTGTTCTTACCCTCCAAGTCAGACTCTAAAACAGTGCAGTAGGGTTTCCATTCTCATACATGAGTTGAGAAGGACCTGGCCAAACCTCCTTAATTCGGTGGAAAGACTCTCTTTGAGTTCATCCAGAGCTGGATCAAAGACAAATGAAGAGGGTATTTTTCCTGCTAGGCAGCATTTCAGTGTTGATGCTGTAACTGTCAGACTGAAGGAGATGATGGAAGGAGGGGTAGTGAAAGTAAATGTCAAAGGGATAAAATATGGGTAGAAGTAATTTAATTTTCCTTCTTTGTTGGGTCAGTTCATTTCATCTGGAAACTGAATACAAGCTCAGCTCACAGATCTTTGCAAAATCTTACAGGCATAATGTGATTTGGGAAAATAAGTGATCCACATTTTCTTGATGTGACAACATATGGGTATTAGCATTTTTTCATTTCTCCAATCAATATATGTAAAACATGCAGAAGGAAAACAACTCATGCAATAGGACTCAGATTATTTTTTAATACTGTCAAGATTGTATCAGTCAGCAAATGAGATAAAGAAAGGATAAGTCAATTTGAAATGACATTGGACAGCAGTGAAGCAGACTCTCTTCTCCTCTCAATTTGTGTCAGTTTTTGGATTTCTTTTGTAAAGAAGTCCTAGTATTTTAGTGAGCACATGGAATGGAAGGAGAGAAGGAGAGAAGGACTCTGGATGGCTTCTCTGCAATCCCTTTGCAAGAACTGCTCTTTTAATTTCGCAGAGGTTACCAGCATACTAACTTTTTTCTTTTTTTTTTTTTTTTTTTCCTTTTTTTAAAATTTGAATTATGAAGAGTAGGAGCAAAGGGATCTTGTTCAAAAATCCTTTTACTTTGCTTCTTGGAAAGGAAATTTTTCACAATTAAGAACGTCTAATTAAAAAGTCTGTCTCTGTGTGTGTGTGTTGTGTTGTTGTTTTTTTTTTCCTTTCCCTTATTCACTTCATACATCAGTTTCTCTGGCATTGCCACAAAAGATGAAATTTACTGTGTAATTGGTTTGTGGCATAGGAAAAAAGGATAGTGATCTGTATTAATCTAATATTTTACAATGTTCCCAAGCATTTGTCCATCTGAAATTGTTCAAGCATGGCAAAAGAATCGAGGGAATATAATTTGACTTTGCTCTAAAGAAAACATTAGAGCACTCTCCTGCTCTCCAGCAAACAGTACAAACAACAAACAGAGGCCAAAAAATACTAAGATACAATTAAGGAGATACAATACATGTATCTCAAACTTGTAGTTAGGGCTGACTTAAACAGAATTTAATATACCAGACACATTGCACTGCAAGTGAATTCTCATTTCACCAAAACACTAACAGATGTTTAATCAATAAGATGGACCATAAAGGGCAGCACAATTAGTAGGTCTGAGAAATGTTCTCCTGTGATGTTAGAAAGCTGTAATTATGGACCAGATTTCATAAGTGTTTTTCACAGATGACACATAGTACCAGTATTCTAGGTTATAGAAAAGTCTGCATGGCACTTTTAATACAATTACAGGAACAATGACACAACAACTCTGATCTTAGAGAATCTTTTTTAAACAAATATCAAAACTGTCACTGACTTCAAAGAGAAATAAAAAGCTGAATTCAGCTCCTTGCTTGACCCAGTTCCTTGCTGCATTTTTGTTGCATTTTTGTTCAGATGGGCACAGAAAACAGCCTCACTCACCCCAAGTTGCCTCCCCTTATACCTCAAGGTAGAAAACTCAAAACTCTGCCATCCCCTCCTCAGGATGGGAGGTCACGTACAGCTGATGCAAGACAGGATCCTGCCAGCATGAGACAGGACAGAAGGGAACAGCCAAAGCAGATGAAAGCATCCTGAAGGTGCTCTAATTTTCCTTGAGGAGCAACACTTCTAGGTCTCATCAATAACATATTTTTATATTACATACTCCAGTGTGATTGGGACTCCAGCTAATCAGCAGCCCATCATAGTCCCTCTATTTAGCTTCCATGGCAGGAGGGAGAGGTTCCCTGCTCCTGGAGAAGCACAAAAAGGAGAACTATTGAAGTGATTTTTTGAGTCCTTGAGTCCTTGATTTTTTTGACAGTGCAATCACAATGTTGAGCAGAATGGCAACTGGGAACATCACTGGGTTCATGTCTGTGGTGAGAGGTTTTTTCACCCTATCTTCCCCTCTTAATTCCCTGCCTTGTCAGAATATGACTAGAAAACAGTGGAGGAAGTTCAAGTAATCAGTATCCTTTTAAAAATAAAATAAAATTAAATTAAATTCTCTTTGTGCATCCTGGTCTTGAGTTTCTCCAGCAGAGAGATGCCATTAGTTAGACAAGTGTTCTCCCATCCACACCACATTCAGAAACATAACCCTCCTAAATTGCTGGGGTTTCAAAAATGTCGCCTTTGTGCATGAATTTGAAGTTCCATATTTAATGGTTTAAACGAATCAATGCAGCAATGTTGAACAGTCTGGATTTGCCATACTTAACCTGTAATTACAGCTCCTTACTGAAAGTTATAGCTGGGCTGCAGCCCTTCAAATCTTAGATTAATCAGACTCAGTTTAGCGTCCCTGCCTATAAATTCTGGAAAGTTGGATTTATTTCGATATAGTGAATCATGAAGGTTTTGGCAACAACCTGAAGAGTATCTTTTTTCCATGGGAAAGTGAAGGAAGAAATATTATTGGATGGATTGTGTAGAGGGGAATAAGTCCCCTTCTAAGGCATGTTCTACAACTTAATTAATAAATAGTCCACTGATTGGCTGGTGCACTGATAGGTTTCATTGTAGCTAATGAAGCTTCATCAATGTACGCCAGATGAGAATCTGAAAAATAATCCTTCATGTAAGATTTATAAATAGTGCAGAGGAAATATGTTGTCAGAAAAAGTGAACAGTAGCCCTATTAATGCATCCTTTTAATTTAGCTATTCCCAAGGAGCATACATCTCATTGCTCTGGGCCTGAAGTAGTGGGGGTCACTTTATCCCGTGATGGATGTCCCAGGAGCATCCCATAACAATTCCCTGCAGCTGCAGGCCAACCCAGAGTCACACACGGATCAGTCAGTGGGCAGCAGGGCTGGGACAGGTAACAGCACCTGACCCTGCTGGGCTCAGCTCCCTGCACTGCACCCTTCTCCTGGCCAGCAAGGAGCCCCACCACTCCCTGGGATCAGGACCTTCATCCCCACCTCCTGTAGGAGTGGCACCTAAAGGAGGGGGAACCTCAGTCATCCAATAGGTACGTGGAACAACTGATACAGGAACAGGTGGGGAGGAGGACTGTGAGGAGAACAAGGGAATAGAGTACTGTCTTAGAGAACAAACTGGGAAAAGCTTGGACTGTTTAGCCTAAAAAAAAATGAAAGCTGAGATGGGATCTGATTGCTATCTATAAATACATTATGAGGGTAAACACCAGAGAGGGAGAAGAGCAAATTAAGCCAAAGGACAATGTTGGCACAGGAACAAATGGGTCTAAACAGGCAATGAATAATTTTTGGCTGTGTAATAGAGCAAAGTTTCTGAGCACTGGAAGATGGAGACTCTGGAGCTGCCAGAGGGGATAAGTTGGAGCTTCAATCCTTTTGAGACAATGTAGCAACATGGCACAGAGACATGAGCCAGCTGTGAGCTGGTCCTGCTAACCCAAATTGTCACTTTCCACCCTCTGCCTGCCCCTTCTGCATCATCAGCAGGTGAAGGCATCTGTCCCTCAGCTTAACCACCTTGTCTGCTCAGTCCTGTCCCATGCACTGCTGTCTTTCACTGGGAATATCAGTAGTCTTCAGGTGTGAGGCATGCTTGGTTTGGGTAAACACTGTGCTGTCTTTTTTGTATTCCCTGTAAGAATACTCAGAAATTCAACTTACCCATGAATGAATATATACATATTTTCAAATAGGATGCCTTTTTAAATGGGATCAATTTTCTCCAAATTGAAGTAAAAAAAGTCATAAGGTTGAAAAACTGATGAAGAGTTTGATGTAATTCTGATGCTGATTTGTTTCCATAAAAGCCTTTCTGGAAGCAGTCAGACTAACTATAAAAATATTTTTGGATTATTTTTGATTGTTTGTTTCATGACCTTGCATTTTTTCTTTCCAGTCATAATCTAATTTAATGTATCTCATGAGAATAGACTTAAATCAAATTTTTGTGTATGGAAGCATCTTCTAATATTTGAGATGGCATATACTACTTGGGCAAAAGAGCTGGGATTTTCCTATCTCTGTTTAGCTTCTTTGACAGTCTTTGCCATTAATACCTACAAGTTTGTAATTGCTTATATGTACTTATATGTGTGTCCATACATTTAGTTAAATTTTATGTGTTAAATTTTTCTGAATGCTTTCAAGAAGACACAAACTTGTTCTCAACTGTGTTTCAAATTTTCAACTATCAGCAAAAGATACCAAAAACCAGTTCCGATTTCAGCACTTTCTTAAAGACGTCAAGTCCCAGTTTTATTCAGTAACCTCTCTGTCTTGGGTTGAAAAATGTAACCAAAAATATGTATTCTATTTTCATCTGTTGAAAGCAATTGGGGGATATTGTTCTTCTCTCCTGTTCTATCCATCCTACTCCAGCACCCATCCTCCTCCCAGGGACATCACCTGTGAATGGGCCATTCAAGGCCTCTCACATGACTGACAAAATCACCTCATTCCATTGGGAGATGCTCCACCCAGTGGGAGGAGCCAAAGTCTTTCCACCAGCATAAAACCTGCAATCCCAAACACTAATGCAGCTGGTTTTCCACTGAATCCTTGGAAGGAGACCATCACCATCTTGCCAGCACTGGACCCTTTTCTCTACAGGATCATCTTTACTTCACAGAACAACATCTGTTACTCCAGGAAGACTTATTTGGGCTGCTTCCAACCCTGACAACAGGGTGTCAGGTTGTACCTCTGACTCTGTCAGGGTTTTCTAGGATTTTTGTTTGTTTGCTTGGGTTGGGGTTTTTTTGTTGTTGTTTTTTGGGGTTTTGTTTGTTTGGTTGGTTGGTTGGTTGGTTTTTTTTTTTGTTTTTTTTTTTTTTTTTTCTTTTTGTTGGTTTTTTTTGTTTTGTTTTTGTTGTTGTGGTGGTGGTGGTTTTTTTTTTGTACTACTGCATTTGTATTTTTTTTATATTTTTCTAGTAAACAATTGATATTCTTATTCCCATATTTTTGCCTGAAAGCTCCTAATTGCAAAATTGTAATAATTTGGAGGGAGGGAGCTTGTACATTCTCCATTCCAAGGAAGACTCCTGTTTTCTCTAATAGATACCTGTCTTTCCAAACCAAGACACTCTCTGGACACATTAGGACATTTACTTTGTGGGGTGTAGGCACAAATTACGTCCCGCTCTGCCCAAGGACGTCCTAATGCCCCAGCAACTCTTTTTCTAGTAATGTGTCCCAAGACTTAGATTTGCACCCTGTTAAAAAGACTAGATGGAGAGCTGTTCCCACTCCTTCCTGTTGGTGTTATTCCATTTTGGATAAACCACTGGGTCCCTGATGTTTTAGCATTCTGACCAGCAGCTGCAGAATGGCTTGTGTTCCCCCACCAAATATTTAAGTAGCTTATTCAAAGTGGAGCAGTTTGAGCAAACCGGCCTGAGGGAGGCCAGCTTCAGTATGCACTAATAACTTGGGAGTTGAGAGAAAGACTTACTTGAGAGGTAAGAAACCTTGGGTCAAATCATTACTCTGAATCTGTAAAGTGCAAAATATTAATAAAATGACCTACTTAATTCTGGTCCCTATTTTCACCTGTTGTAAATGCGTTCTTTATTATTATTTAATCAAACCCATATTTTTTCCCCGGCTCAGCTGCCAAACTGAACATTTCCTGCTGATGTGTGATGGGTTCACATGGAATATTTCATGATGCTGCAGTACCATTTTGTCCCAGAGATTGCCTAAGCACAGAAGCTCCATGCCTCTGCATACATTGCAAGTCTCAGGATGTGCAGGCTGTACACCACGCTGTACAGTAGACAGACATTTGAACTGGTTTTAGTTATCTCGGGTACTGAAGCAGAATAGCCACATTAGCATGATACAAAAGTAGAGTAAATTAGCCCTGGAAATGTTGCACCCATTACTGTCACTACCAATTACAATAATTAATGTTATTCATCTCTAGGCAGCGGATTAAAACTGAACTAACCCATTAGTAACTGAATGTCACTGCAACTGGAGGGTTGTTGGATTGCCTGCGTGAAGGTGGTGATTTCATTTCAGTTCCTACTGGCAAATGGCCATGTTCTTTAAATGAATAATAAATGAATACACAACAAGCAAAATCTTGGCTCCCTGGAGCTCTCCATTAACTGAAATGGTGCAGGACGCAAACACATCTGTGTCAATTATTGAAAACTTTATCATGATACCAGATAGTTCTGGGTTTTAATATAGAAAAGATTGGAGGATAGAATGGATCATGGAGACTGAGGAATTCTATTTCTAATGTAGAAAACCCTTCTAGAATAATGTTCACATACCCATTTATAAGTTTTTAGTAGATGAATGAGGGCCTGCTCCACTGCTGCTTGTTTGCATTATTTCCCGTTTGTTTATTAAATGATCACTTACAATGAAACACAGGACACAGTCTGGGCAGAAATCACCCCTCAGTCACAGTACATTGCATTACTATAATGAGATTATTTTATGCATTTCTGTGTAAGCACACACTAATCAGTTCTACAGGACTATTCCAAAAAAATAAAATAGAGTTTAAGTTTTAGAGACCCATTAGTTGTAATTTGCTAAGCATGGGAAAGAAAAACTTATATTCAGTCCTATAAATAGCTACTGCAATTAGACAATAGACAATCTCTTCAGCTGATTTACTTCATTTATCTATAGGGTGTTTTCCAAATCTGATGTTTTTTAATCCTTATACTCTTAGTTCCTGTTTAACATATCCATTGGCAAGCTGACATGCTTTGACACCTCACCTCTCAATATGGTTTCTTCTCACTTGCCCCTTGGTGAATGAGAAACAAACAAGGGGAATTAAACTGTCAAAGGAAGAAATCAAGACTCATGCAATTTATTAAAGAGAACTATGAACAAGCTCTGTCTGGAGAGGGTGTTTTGTTGGGGTGGCTTTCTGGGAGGGTTGGGTTGGAGTTTTTTTGTTGTATTTTTTAACATGAATTTTTATACACAACGTACAGAACTAGGAATGGGCCAAAATTTTAACCCTAATGTGGAACTGACAACATCTAGCTACTAGTCAGCAGAAAAATAAATATTTGTTGTGTGTGTTGCCAGAGCCCATAGCCAAGAAGAGAAGTTAACCTTATGATCTTGATAGAAGGGTGCTGAATGGGAAAGAATGACTTCTCTGAGCAATATACTATAATAATTATCACGTTTTGGATTAACCTAGAGCAGAAACAGCTTCCTTTGCATAGCATTTCTTGGATGCCTTGTATGCCACTCCTCTGGGAAAAGATAAACTCATATGGAAGAAAATGTAATTTATATTTTCTTCCCAGCTGTGGCACCCAAATTCTGTGGTTTTGTCCTCTTTTTTGAGCTCCTCAGCATATAGTCATGTCCTGTTCCACTCTAGGCTTACTCTAGGTTTACTCATGTACACCAAGCAAGACACTTTCAAGTGTGGAATTTGGGGAAATATCAATAATGCAATGATTAAAGTACAAGCCTCTCAAATGCTCAGACTTCCAGGTTGTAGTCCACAAAGTCTCAGCACAGGATAAAGGTGTAAATAATTATTAGACTCCTACTGCTTCTCAGAAGCTTATCCCTGCATTTTGCCTACAGCATTAATAGAGACACAGCTTTCTAATTTCATTATATACATTATGTTACATTTCAGTCTTGGTAAAGCAAATTAATCAGCCGTGTCTAAAAATAATGACCATGGCTCTTTAAGCTAACTGTGCATCCCATCCATCTAAAATATAACTCCTACAGGTTTGCAGTATCGCCCATGCTCAAGACAAGCAAGATGTTCATGCTACAACATTTAGACTCTGTAATTCTTTCAATATGTGAGGTGCTAATCTGCTAAAATGCTTTTGATAATAATTTTTTCTATGCTTTATTTGTCCTTATTAAATTACTGAAGCCCCTGGGCCAAGACTTTCGAATATTCGCCTCTGTCCTGCACAATCCTCTTTAGCTCTGGGAGTTGACCCATGGGATGGAGCTTTAGATCAGAGTTTTAGATACTGATAAAGATTTATCTGTGTCAGTCAAGGTAAGCACCATACATCTGTCCAGGAGGCTACACAAGAGACAAAGGCCCTGCAGTGGGCAGCTGCACAAGCAGCAGGGAACATGACAGTGACAAAGTTACACACATCTCTGGTTCCAACCAGAGGAAGATGGCTTTAAACTCTTTGTGGGATCTCATTTGTGGAGACTGCCAGTATGGAAATGGTGTGTCTCCCATGTGCCCTGCATTCATCATCTCTGCACTGGTCCTGAGAACCTTCAAGATAGATCCAGCTGATAGACAGTGGCATTGCCTGTCCCAGTAAGAATATATTAGATTGTTGTAGGGGAGATTAGAGCAAAAGGGTATTACTTTTTCTCCCTGTGTTGCAAGAAAAGGATATGCCTCATAGTTTGTGCCAATTGGAGAAGAACTCTCCTGAGACTGCTTTCTATAAAGGAGTTTATTTACTGTCCAGCAGAGGAGATCCCCAGCAGTCAAGACTCTGGACTCAGTTGCGCTCTTAGTGCTGCCAATCTGGTGCTGCAAGTTTAGTAAGCTGCAGAGAAGTCTCAATGGAAAGATATGGGTAAAGAAAGACAAACTGAGGCTCTGTTGAAGACAGGGAAGAAAGTTTTTTGTTCTTAATGAGGCAGTAAATCCTGCACTGTACAAACTGCAGTAGCAATAAAAGCACCCCATATCTCTACACAGGGCAGTGGCATAACTAATGTGTGGGAAGCTTTCAGTAATCCTTTCAGCTGTTTTCATCCCTGCAGACCCCAAAATGTAGCTGAACTTACAAAGTCCTTGTTGGGATTTTCTTTTGCTGTCTCCTCTTTTTATGAGACACAGCTGGCACTTCTATTCAGCATCCATCCCTACACCAGTTGCAATCCTTACTGCAATCTTCCTGACTCCATTGTCTCCCTGTTTTCTGTTGTGCTGCTGTAAATGAATTGATTTGTGCAATTAGCACTGGAGCTGTAAAACACCTAATAACAGGGAAAACAGGAGCCTGTGAACTGAGGAAACTGGATTCACAACCAGGTTGGGTGGTGTCATGTTGTATTTTCTTCATGAGCAAAAGTAAAATATACTCACTGCAGCTTCAAGGTATTTGGATATATTATAACAGTAAAAGCCTCAGCCAGATGATTCTGTGAGTAGCTGGGAGGTACCATTGATAGTAAACTTAACATAGACTTTTCAGTGTTCCTTTTTACTTCAGTGTAATATTCTTGATAATCAGTAGAATTGGTGTTTGAAGTGGTCATTGGCTAAAATAAAACTTTACATAAAACCAAGACTGTCCAAGGACTTTTTTACCTCAATAAATGGAAATGTTCAGTTTCTCTCCCAGTGAAATATGTCAGTCTGGGCACTTAGCTGGCACAATGGAAACAATGTGAGAGAACACACAAAGTGCAATTTGACTACTACTAGGCATACATTTGAAGCCTGCAATAGTTAAAGGAGCCACAAGCTATATGTAAGTTGTACATCAGTGATACAAATAGCATGTGGCAGAGATCCAAACACATGCAGAAAATGCAGGGCCACAGCTCAAAAGATGGAATTCAGCTCTATTGTGTTGTCATCTGAACACAACAGTGTTTGGTTTGGTGAGGATGAGGAAGCTTGTGCTAAAATGCTGTTTTGACCTTTAGAGAGGATCTCAGACTGACATATTCAGGCATGGCTGTCTGGACTTAAACGATACACTAAATCAGATTTTTTCATGGTTTTCCATTAAATTCAGTGGGACTGCTCAAGTATGTAAATGTTACGCAGCTGTATGTATAGTGTCAGGACCTCAGACATGATGGACAAGTTCATTATTAACAGATAAATGTATTGATGAAACTCAACTTGCAGTTGTAAATTTTGCATTAGTTTTTAAATATACAGACTACTCTCATTCTAATTGCTCTAAGGTAACAAAGCAAGTCTAATATTGATGACATATCTGTTCACTTTGTTTTGACATTGTGGAGATGAACTGATGGAGACAATGTGATGAACTTTTTTCAAGCACCAATAACCCTTGTATCTTAATGTTGGTATATTGCAAACATGGAAAGCAAGAATTTGAGCACATGCACTTTAGGGCTACAAGGTTTAGAACCAAACAACTCTTAGTCAGTGGTAGAGATACACACACTCCACACAGTGTGAATACTCGCTCACTACTGAACTGATATCTCATGCTGTAGTACAGGACCTTTTGAAATTTTCTTCATTTCTGTTTTCCTCTTTGTCCTGTGCTATCACACAAAATCCATTTGACTAGAGTTAATAAGGATGCATGGGATGTATATTCCTAGATTGAGCCATCATTTTTATGTCAAACATCCATTCTGTTTCAGCTTTTAAGGAGAGAAACAACCTCATGTGTTTAGCCTTGTACTAACCCACAGCTGGCACACTCTGCCCCTCCCAACACCACGAGGTTAAAAGATGTTCTGATATTTATTAATGCACAAAGTCACATTCTCATTTATCTCCAGACCTGAGTCCCCATTATCATGTCAGCTCACTTATTCAACCTGCAATCCTTACAGAGAGAAATTAAAGAAAAAGCTATAACAGAACAAATATCCCTTAATCAATTGCCCTCTGACACCTCTCACTCAGAGGTTGGCGCTTGCGAAATGAATTAGTGTAATAAGCTCAATATGTACAGCAGATGGCATGGACATTATAATAAAAGTAGATGAAATAAAACCTCAAATAACTTGTCATGATTTAAGGCTATTGATCCCACTAAAGCATTTCTCTTCCTTCAGGGATAGGAGTAAAGAAGGAAACATTAGCTAAGTCCTTTCTTATATATTGTCTATATTTTTTTCCCTTTATACTGAGGTGTAAAAAGCATTGAATGTAGAATATCTCTAAGCATTCAGGTAAAACCCCTTTTATGTAAAAGTTTAAATAAATTTTCTATCTATTTGAAGGAGTTTAAATAGGATTTCAAACTGGTATTTTAAATAAAACTGCTTTATGAAGTGATTTTTTGGAGGGGAAACTACATGTCTAAATCTCTCATCTTTATGGGGCATATCCATCTGCATCAGTCACATTGCATTATGTTGTTTCACAAAATGTCATAACATCTCATAGGACATATTTTTTCTGAAAACCATTTTTACCTAAATGGTAGGGTATGCTATTCACAATGAAAGTGAGATTAGCTGGCAAGGTATGACAATATAGAGCTGAAGGGAAAACAGAAAAGCCAAAGACAAGAAACCTAATTCAACTTTCCCTTAAAAATAATATATTCTGAAGAAAGGGAGGGAAAAAAATCTAAAAAACAATGTTTCTGCACGTGTATTAGCAGGCGATAAAAAATGTCTAAGCTTTGATTTATGCAAGTTCAATCTCAGATCCCAGCTCAGAAAATATTTTCTCCTAATGGGGGCTGCACATATGTCATTGTGATTGCTACAGTGAGGAGTTTAATTTCCAGATCCCAGAAGATGAAAGAAATAACGTCTATAAAAAGTTTAAGTATAACTGAGTTATCTGCTGGTTACGTGCTTCCCAGTTCAGGGAACTATTTGCACAGCTTAACTCTGTCTTTAGGCTAGCATTTGTTTAATACAACTGACCTCGAAACTACTTCAGCACAAAGGGAAAGTTACACACTAAATTAAAGCTGTCATGCAGACTTAGGACCCTGTTAAATTATTTAACCTATTCGTGTAGCTGAGAATTAATTTAGGTAAAAGCAATTTACCCCTGTTAATTTAAATAACAGACCTTAACAATATCTCATATTCAGCATACAGGTGTGTTACATGTGGGGTTTTCATTCAACCAAACACCACTGAGTTACACACGCATCTGTAATTCTTTCCCTTGGTGAGAGCAGAAAGCCTTCCAGACCCCTGGTGAAAGGAGAGCCCCTTGGAAGGGTTCCACTGACAAAAACATGGGATTACTGATTACTGGAGATAAAGGTGTTATAAGATTATGTAATTTGCCATACCATTTAGGACATCATGTGCAAAATTGGGTGGTGACTGAAAATTGCCAAAATTGGTATTGGAGGGTTTATTAACAGTTTCAACAAGCATCCAAAGTTCCTAACTGAAAAGCAGCACCTTGTTACACTCAGTCCTCTGCCAGCCCCTCAGAGGGTCACCTGCTGAAGGGCAGTGCTTGTCTGAAATGAGTTCTACATTCCCAGGAGCAAATGAAGGCTATTTCAAGAAGGGGAGCGTGCTTTCTTAGGAAATTTTTGGAGCTGTTTTCATCTGCCTTGGTAAAAAATGGTCTCATGTTTTAAAAAAATAGAAGCATCATCTGTACCATTTCATCAGTTTTAATCACAGTGGGATTTGAGATTGTTACAGAATCATCCTGCTTGTTGTGATTAAAGTATTGAGAAAAAATGGCATTTTTTCTCACCTGAAACTACAGTGAAAAACCTTTTTTTAAACCTCTCCCAACCAAAACCAGACAAAGAAAAAGAGGCATGTGACAGGTTGTCATTGTAAATATATAGGAGAGGAAAGTGAATAATCAAAAGAGGCTACAGCGCAGGAAGGCTGAGGCTTTGCTGTGTTCACCTCCTGGAATGCTATTTTTACCTCACCACATGCTGTAAGCCTTGTGGTGGGCTGCCATCGTGCAGGGGAAGTGAGGGTCCCACACTGACATGTCAGCAAGGAGCAAACCCAGCTGCCAGCATTGCCCCAGAGGGAGGGGATGGCCAGGCTGGGCACAAGTGGGGCATGACCCTGGGGCTGGGTGGAACAGTTTGTCTTTGGGGGGGTGTCAGGGCCCCCACCCTGTGCACACAAAAAGCAGTATCAGCACAGCCCACTCCTTGATCAGTGGTGGTGCAGCTGAGCCTCCCAGGCACGTACAAGGAAGACACAGCTGCTCTTTTATCTTCAGGATGGTGTGTAAGACTCCCTCTAGGTCTTTGCAGGGAACTTTGTGGCACTGTTTACAGTACTCTGCCTGTAGAGATGTTTAGGTGTCTTTATTAGCATTTAATTTCATGGAACCCTATGCACCACAGCTTCCAAGCCCAAACACTAAGCTCTTTAAGCTATCAACAAAATTTTGTTCAAGAATTAAAAGCCTGCTCTTCTTTTTCAGACGAGTGGAGTGAAACCTGATCATGTCTGTCTTTTTCATGCTCTGATATACATAGACATATACAGACCCCTTTTGCCCTGGCAGTCCCTTAGGGGCCCCCAGCCCCTTGCCAACACCATGTGGCACAAAGGTGGCTTCATAGGTGGTGCCCTCAAAACACATGAATTGGGTTTGGTCCAAGCAAAACTTCACTTCAAGTTGAAATACTATTGAGAAATTGCAACATGTCACTTCAGAAAGTTCATTTGGAAACAGCAGTGAGGAAACTTGCTCAAGCCATATCAAGCAAGCCTGTCAGACCAGTCAGCATCCCTTCAGGAGGATTTACATAGATTTTTAAGATACTATTTGAGTGAGACCAGGCTGCCTCTGTCTTTTAACCCAGGCCTGCCTTCCATGGTTGAACCCGGACTTTGAAAGTAGATTTTTTGCAAGACTTTGTAGTGTGTGTTTTTTGATTCATTCCCAGGCAATCAACCATATTCCTGCTGTCTCATTTATCATGGTATAATTGTGAACCATGGCATAGCTGGTTATGCAAGGTTTGCAGTGTGAAGAGGGTGTTGTCCTGAAAAGTCTTTGACTTCCAACTTTTTAGTACTTTTTTGTTAGAAGTCATGGTGTGAATATAAGGGAGGAACAGAATTGTTTTCTTTCACTTTTGAATTAGAAAACTAAAAAATCTCAGCAACACACACTAAATTCTATCCCCAGCCCAACAATAAAAAGCAGCTGTAGATGAATCTCTAGGAGATAAAAATTCTGCTCAAATTCTGAATGAAACAGACATTTTTCATTACCATTTTCTTTTTTTCTCTCTTTTATCAAATATTTTCATTATCTTTCCTTCCACATATGTAGCCTTCTGTTTAAAGTTTTGGGGGTTTTTGTTTGTTTGTTTGTTTGTTTGTTGTTTTGTTTCAGTTTGGTTTGGGGTTTTTGTGTTGTTTTTTGTTTTGTTTTGTTTTGTTTTATTGAACGTTTTTGAAAAATTAATGCAAAACAAAACAAGCCCCCCACTTTAACATAACCACATTTAGTCGCACTTTATTGGGGCTGAGGGATGGTGGGTTTATGAAAATCCTTGGAGAGTATCTCCTAAAACATCACTCCCAAGAAACATGGTGGCTGCAAGGGTGATACTGCAGTATGATAAAAGCAAAACAGTTTAGGTTGAGTGCTGGCAGTGATCCAATTGCATCCTCCAGCCCCACCTGAACCCTCAGCACAGCCTCTTTCACCTAGGTAAGTTGTACAGTGGTACAAAAGGTAGCCACCCTGAGATAATACCTACTTTTCCAGAAGAAGATGAAATAAAAAGCTCCTGTAGCTCAAGTAAATGAGAAAATTGTTTCTGTGCTTTGGGATTCTTAAAGGTTAGGAGAAGCAGAAATCACCAGCAGTTAGGAAAAACTGAAAATAAAGCCATTGAAAGAGACAAAAAAAAAAAAAGTTAAGAAGGGCATCATAGCTGGGTCTTGGGTATTGTATAGCTTCCAACAAGCTTTCATGGCTGTTTTTACAATCTTATTTTTCAGACTTTCCCCTCCCACTGTGTTAATGAGGCGGGAACTGACCTGCCTACTTATTTTCTGGCTTCATACTTAGCAACAGGGCAACATGCTGAACAGCTGACTGTGTGCAGTGTATTGTGGATCAGATCTATGCTCTTTTGTGACTGATGATTGTTACATCTCTGAAAAAGTATACACCAAGTTCACATTTGTATTTGCTTTGGGTAGATAATAGCATTTTCTCTCAAGGCAAGCTTTTCTTTCTCCACAGCATGATCATCAGACATCATGCTGAAGTGACATATATTATTCTAATTAACTCCCTTAGATTTAAGGAGGAATGCCTTTGTAACTGCATGGAACTCCATAGAAAATCCCCGTGAACTCCACACATTTCGTTCAGTACTTACAAGCTATGAGCAGCTGTGACAACCTTGTTTGCAGGGCAGCTCTGCTCCCTCTCTTGGGCAAGGAGTTTTCCCCTCACCTCTCTTTCTCTTGCAGCCTGTGGCCTTAGTCTCCTTCCCATTTATGAACATTTCTGGGAAGCCTTGAGTACAGACTGAGGTGACATTGCCACTAGCAGTACATCTCAGAAATAGTGCTTCAGAGTTTGGAGCTGTGAGCTGGCACCACGTATGTGATTTTGAGCCCTTTGTAGGTGATGTTTTTTCTGTTCAGCATGTGTTCATCATGCATGTTTCAAGAGTAGCCCATGTTTGCCTTTGAAGTGTCTCTCAGCACATAGAAATCATGAGAAATATGGGACTGCTGGTGGGAGTTGCAGGCAGCTGATGTGGACACAGGAGGAGATTTGTTTATAAACGATGTGAGCCAGGAAGAAGGAGCAAGTAAGAAACAGAGAAGGATGCAACTCTTGATTTGGAGCTATATTGGATTTGCCCCAGTCTGGACACAACTGCATTTTCCTTTTCCTCTCTAACAAAATCCCACAAGGATTCACCTGGAGAGCACAGTGGGCTAGGAAGAAGTAAAGCCTCAGCTGGAAGCCAATTGCTTTCCAGTTTATGAGCTTTCCAGCTCTTTCCAAGATCAACACGGTAAAACAATACAGCTGCATACCTGCAGACAATATAATGGCAGAGCAAATTGCTCTCACAGAATAAAAGCTGTGTTGCTGTACCAGAAGACGCTTTCAAAACTCCGTGGGAGAGCTGTGTGGATCGCTTTGACATAGACAGGAAAAGCATTTCTTTGTGCAGAAAGTGAAATGACAGCTTTTAAACTATGAAAGCAGCTACAAGTTACATGTATAAGTTTCCTGAGACGTAACAGGCTTTCAAATCAAGTAACAAGCCTTAAACTGGGGAACATAATCAGACATAGTTGAGACGGGAGCTGAACCTAATGTAGAATTTCTTTCCCTAGTGCATACTAAGTTGTGTTTCACATCCACATAGCCTGAAGCTTCAGCATTTCTCAGGAGGAAATGTATGTACAGGTGAAGTTCTGGAAGAACACTAACTTATTTCAACAATTTTCTTTGAAAATATTAACTACTTCCTGACCAAGTTATGTCAAAGAATGTGTACTCGGCTGTGTATAAACGCTCAGAGAATCATGTACAAACCAGAGTATACTCCTTTGGCTACATCAGACAAGTTCCTGAAAATAGTTTCTATTCCTGGTTCTTGCCATTTTGTGTCACCTTGCAGAGGGCACTGGACATTTTTATCTGCTCAGAGGTTAAATCCTTGGAGATCCGGTGACTAATTTAGAGGCACTCTGATCTCCTCTGTCACCCCATAGTGATGCTGTAATCTAAGTAACAGCAGCCACAATCTCTTAATTAAAAGACCACGTTGAGCCATATGGCACTGCTACACATCAAACTGCTGCCGTGTGTAACTCTGGGTGCTGGGTACCCATGTATGTGCTGCTTCAGCTTTTCAACTTCCAGATTCTGAAGTACAGCAAAGCTGATGACTACATTGAATCTTTGTTAAAGACCAGCAGAAAAGATCCCTGAGGAATGCCAACTTCATGTGAAAAATGAAACATCCATTGTGTTAATTTAGTTCAGTTTAACTGCACATTGGGAAGGCATCATTTGGGTTTTTTCTCCAATTAAAGGGTGCCATGTGCAGTGCACCCAACCAGCCAGGAATTAGGGAAAGCTACCCTGGGACTTCTCACTGAGAGTGAAAGTTGCAAACAGTTCTCATTAGCATGCAGCCTACTAAATGAAGTGTAAGTAAGGCTTTGCATTAAGAAAGAAAGAATCTGTGCCCCAGAATACTGATTACTGTGAACAGCAATGCTACAGTGGAAGACATTAGATGGGAGAATGCTTTTGAGAGCAGAGCATAAAGAGGGTCTGGCTGTTTCAGGCCAAGCACTTGATTTTAAGAGATTCCTAATCAGTTTATACCCTAAAACTGGAGTAAGCATCTTTCTGCTTTGTACAATAAAGGCCTTAGGAACTGCAGTTTCTCTTCAAGGCAAGTGTGGTAAAATTCAGGGGTAATCTTGTGCTACCAAGATTGTATATTGTATAACTGAAGCTGAACTTGCCTTGCTTTTGCACTTCAGGATTTTGGTGTGGCTCTTTTGGAATTTAATGGGATGGGGACAGAATTCAGGCAAACTGCCTGCCATGCAGGCATGAGGTTCAGATCTCAGCTTTTTCTCCAGATCTCAGCTTCAGGGGCTTAGGCTCACTTTCCTCACTGATCTTGAAGGGGGCTGTTTTGCTCTCAGTGACAGCTTTCTCGTGAAAGCAATCCAGCAAAAAAGCAGTGACCATCTCAAACTTGAGAGCTGTAGTCAATAAATACAACTGCATACAAATTGCTTCCTCCCAGGCAGTGTGTCCTTGCATCTGTCAGAACTGATGGCTCTCCTCAGATAATGTTGGAGCTCCCTGGTGCTACCAGCTCCCAAGAGAACTGAAACAGAGGGGAGGCAGTGGAGGGAGGCATGCTACACATATTCCCACTCTGCTAAGCTCTCAGACTTTCCTAGAGCCTCCAGGAGTGTCTCTTGCTTGTTTCAAGACCTGATAGACATTTTGGATAGTGCAGTTCAGTGCTGAGTCTCAAAATACATATGCGAATGAAGTGATATATTTGAAGAAGTGGTGACAATGAATTACCTTCTGCATTGTACTTAGCCTTAAGGTTACTCAGGCAACCTAGATATCAATATGCACATAACCAGCTGGGTACTGGAACAATTACTGTTTTCCACACAGCATTTGCCGTCTGCACATTGTTATGAAAGTGATCTTCTGGCACCATCAATCAGTACTTGCCTCACCTACATAACCCTATTACTAGAAATAGAGTCTTGTAATTATTACCTAAAAGCATAGATATTTGAAATACATTGCCATTGTGAGGCTGATTTTTAGCTGGCATGTTTTTGGTTCCTATCAATATACTTCTGTAGCAGAGGATTTTCGGAGCTTCCTTTGGATGTATTATCTAGAGAAAGCTTTTATAGAAAATATTTTTATTAAAAAAGGAGAGTCTGCAAGTCTTGCCTAGAATTTGTTCTCCACCATTTTCATCAGCAACAATGCTGAAATTGAAAGGTATGGTCCTTGGAAAGTTCTGCCCCACTCATTTACAAGGAAAAAGTTACGCACATTAAGTGTGGCTCTTCATAGGCCTCCTGCAATTGCCCTCTAAAGCTTTTCTACATACCAGTTTCCCTCAGAGGCCACAAAAAAAGGGGAGAACAGTTGATGTTTGAAGATATCTAGCTGACTCTGTCCTGGAAGTGTTCTGGTCTGGGATCCAGGTAAAACAGGCTGCATTCTTAGTTTCACAGAGTCATGGGACAATTGAGTGGTTTGGAAAGGAGTGAATTGGAAAGGAGTTCAAAGATGATCTCATTTTAGCCCACTGCCATGGGCTGGGACTCCTTTCACTATCCCAGGTTGCTCAGAGCCCCATTCAATGTGGCCTTCAACATCCAGGGATGGGGCATCCACAACACTTTTGGGCAACCACTTCCAGTGCCTCACCACTCTCATAGTAAAGAATTTCTTCTGTATAGACCTGAATTTCCCCTCTTTTAGCTTGAACCCATTACTCCTTGTCCTATCACTGCAGTTCTTGATGAAGAGTCCCTCTCAATCTTCCTCACCAGCCCCCTTCAAACACTGGAAGGTTGCTACGAGGTCCCCACACAACCTTCTCCTCACCAGACTGAGTTGAGGCTCACCTCAACTTTCTCAGCCTATCAGACAGGTTTGTTTTTCTCTGATTGAGAAAGTACAATAAAAATGTAATAAAGGAAAGTGTCTGTGTAGTTTGAGATGCAACAGGCAGCTGCAGACACCTCAGCTTAAAAAGTGACACCCTCAGCTGTCCTCGGAGAGGGGTCTGTGTTTAGTTCAACCCTGCAAGAAGTGGCAGAATGGAACATCCCACTGTGTGATAACACCCCAATAAGTGGTAAGGGCTGTCTACCCATGCCAGAGGTCCTGTACTTCTCCATCTGTGCTCCAGGGCAAACAAGGTGTATTAATGACACCTGGGCATATCAGTTTGTCTGGAGTATGTTACTTGCTTTTTTTCCCTCCAGAATTCAATAAGAAGAGACAGGTTTATAAGAATTATCACTGAGCCCTGCTTGTGCACATTTGCAAATCTCTCTGGGTGTCTATTTTGAGCAAGACATGGTAAGATAGTGAAACCCTGTCCCAGCTCATTTTCAGGATATGCTTGATTTTATGCACATAAGCAGTCTTATTATGTTCAGTGAAAGTACAGAATTCTTTGGATGAAGCATTGAGATGACTTTCATTACAGAATCTGGCCCACTAACCTGGAAATCTGACATGTGAAACTTTGCTAGTTATCCAACCTTTCTTTCCCTGTTAGCAAAAAAGCAAGCAAACAAACAAAAAACCCACAAAACACACGTTTAAGAAAAACAGCAACAATAAAAGCTAAGATATTTTAGTATTGAGATGTTTTTTAAAGAGGATTGGTAATGTTTCATAAGCATAGATTGGAAAATGCATAGATCGTTTCTTCACTCTCTACAACTCAGTGAAGAAACAAAGCCGTAACTTAGTATAACCTGGTTTCTTTATTTGTTCAGTATTTGCAACATGATGATTTGCCATTAGGACAGTCTGAAGACTGTTTGTAGACCACCATTAGTGTGGATAGACAATAAATGGCTTTGGAGGTCACAGGTTTTCTCAGTCTAACAGTATCTTTGAGCAGACTGATTTTCAGATGGCTGGTAGCTTCTTAATGCTTTAATCTTTTTCTTAATGCAAAACTGGAGCTCCATCAGTAGGGATTTTAGGGAGACTCCAAATGGACAGCGTGGAGCATCAGGGCTTTCCCCACTATAGCTAGAGCTACAAATTGAAACAGATGAGAACAGCCATAGACAGAAAAAATTATTCTGCTATATTTATCTTCAGAGACTTCCTAGATATTGCCATGTTAAAATTTTCCTGGTCCTAGCACCTTTAAGACAGTTTTTGCCTTGATTAAACCCCTTGAATAAAGAAATTATTATAAATGTACCAGGAATGATAAAAAAGAGACACCATGCTTTCATGCATCACATTTTTCCAGTCTTAAATTTAGTAGGGATTGAGTACTCAGGTTTTGTTCAGAGCTGTTAAGTCACAAGGAAAGCGGTGAAAAAGAAAGCAGAACATCAAAAAATAGTATTGTGGTGGTGAAGCAGGTTAGCAGGTGGGAGAGGGAGACCTTGATTGTTGGGAGAGCACTGTTTGATACACTGAATTGTTTGATACATTGAATTGTTTGGTTCTGAACCGTGCAGTTCCCTGTGTTGAACAGCCAAGATGGTGCTACAGGAGGACTCTGCTGGTCTCAGCTGTCAGCAAGAGGTGGTCAGGAACACCCAATAGAGACAGTGTTTGTAAAATTGATCCCAACTAATCATTACCAATGTTGTTTGCTGTATACCCATTCCATCAACGTTCTTCTAGCAGTAACAGAGGAAATTAGTTTAGTTTTGTACACGTGCTCTGGCAGTCATTCATTCATGAGAAAGGGACACAAACCTGTAAAGTATCCGGCCAACCCAGTGCTGCACATTCAGGGCTTGGGCTATACCTTTCTGAAGCTGTGTTGCCTTGTGTCTTTAAATACTCAGAATGTCTAACCCTGTGAATAAAGATCAGAATTTGTAGCTGATCAGTTTTCCTATTGCTGGTCTAATTAGTAGTCTCTATCAGTTACCCAGGTAGGAAATTACGCAATATTTTTTAATTTATATCTCGTACTCCACTAGTATGTTAACTTGAAAATAATAATAATAATTTGAAGATAATTTATGCAAACAAATATTCTGTGCAATCTGATTTTGATTACTCACCGCTTGCTAATATTTTTTACAAAGTACAGGCATCAAAATCACATAGTACTCTTTTTGCTTCCTTATTGGGCACCTAAATATATATATATAACCTTGTGTATTTGGTCTGGATTTTGGCTAACCATAATATGGACATTTCAAATGTTTTACAAACATTTCCAGAAAAAATATTACAAACTTAGAAATTCTAAAGTATTCTGATTATAACACATCAAAATTCTGAATTAATGTTGGAAGTTCTGAGAGACTGAAAGGTTTGTTCTTATTCTGGAATGAAAATCAAAATATTTACAACTGCTGAATGAAGAGATAACACAAAATATCTCGTCTGAGAATTGTGAATTATGAAAATGAATAATCAGCACTTCTTTACTTGTGTTATAACCCTGGCCTTACTGAAAGATTAAAGAACTGCCTGAAAAGCCTGCAAGGAAAAGTAAAGTGGCTAAGTGATCTGGAAATCTGAGACATGACTGCAGTTTTCTTAGCCTTCCAAAATTCCTTCCACAAAGTCAAAAAAGTAGGGTTTCTTAAAGCTTTGGCTGAGTAGAGACTGATTGAAGTGTCACTGATTTCAGCTGTGTTTTGTATTACAAAGCTACACATGCTTTCTTCCATTTAAGCCCAACAATCCCAAGAAACAGAGATGACAGGATAAAGGTCAATGGTCAAAGATGTGAGCTGTTTAGTGAAATTTACTGCAACAGGAAAAATTACTGATAGATCTCTGTGTTTCTCTTTCATTTTCTTTTCTTTTCTTTTCTTTTTTTTTT
>VXBR01004845.1:190310-344856 GCA_013400215.1 Cisticola juncidis | reverse complement strand
AAAAAAAAAAATCTTTGCAATGCTGCTTGGTGTACTTTGGCAGAGTCCTGAGATAACTGGCTAGCCCCTCATCAGATCAGTGAAACTGAACTATTTCTGCAAACATTTTACTTTCAAGTGACATTTTTTTCTTTAAAGAGAACATTGAAATTGTATTTAGAATTATCTGACAAATTCTGATGAGGGATATCAATCCATAAATAACTACAGTTAACTTTATGTTGACTTCCATAAATATTGACTGTCAGTGTAATGAAAAATTCTAGTTTTTAATGTGCATTTTAAATGATATTTGATTGATTTCTACAGGTTCTTTAGAATTTCTGATGCACATCATTTCAAAACTTATTTTGCTTTTTGTGTGGAGAAGCAACATATTTTCTCCAGTAAAAGAGGATGCCCTTTGCAAAAGATCCATTTTCACTTCTTGAGGTAAGGTGAATAAGTGTACTGTTTAATTATTAAGGAAGTGAAAGCTAATGGACTTCCTATAATGTGGGTTCTTATAATTTCCTAGAGCACCCTTCTCAGTATACCTGTGTGTGGTTCATCTCTGTCCTCGTAAATCAAGTCTCATGACAAATTGCAGGAATATTTGGGAAACAGAATGCAATGTTTTAAAGAAATTTCTTTGTGCCAAGATATCACTTCATTGAATAAAATAAGTAAATGAAAGAGAAGTGCAGGAATATAATCAGTAATTTTTTCTATTGCAGTAAACTTTACTTAAAAGCTCACATCTTTGACTATTGACCTTTATCCTGTCATCTCTGTTTCTTGGGATTGTTTTGCTTGAATTGAGTAGAGCATGTGTAACTGCAATGCAAAACACAGCTGAAATCAGTGACACTTGAATCAGTCTTTATTGTGCTGAAGTCGCTGTAGGATATCCCTTACTTAAACTCTAGTGTCACAATAAAGCAGAGTTGATTTCAGCACAAGAAGGAATGGCAATCATATGCAAATATATAAATGTCAGTGCAAACAAAGGGCAATATGCAAACAGATTTGCTCTTGGCAGAATTTGTTTTAATTTTCAAATGTAATAAAATAGAGTAGATTAAAAGAAACACAGAAAAGAAGCAAGATTAACTAGTCATGTCACCTCCTGGCTGAAGTCTTCAAAGTCCTGCTGTTCAGAGCATTGAGATCGTTACCTGAAAAGTGTGAATGCTGCAGCAGAGCTTATGTTAAGCTTTCTCAAGACATTTAGAAAGCATATTTAAACCTAAATGTTCCTGATCCAAATGTTACACAATTGAGTGCAGATCTTCGATGTGAAAACAGTATGCTGGCTTCCATCCACAAAAGAAATTAACGTTCAAACAAATCACGGTGTTGTCTAAAATGCATGCTACAAAAGTAAGTAGCAGATGACATTAAAGCACTCCACAAATGTATGTGATCAAATAATTTCAGAGGAAGCCTGCAAGCACCTCAAAACATGCTAAATTAGCAACATAATAGAAAAATATACAACAAAAGTAGAAAGGAAAATGTGAACATAGTCACAATCCAAAAATGGCAAAATTCAAACAGTATAAACAGGTGGAGAGGGCTCAGCAAGGAGCTCAGTGGATTATTCTTGGATTACTTTTAAATCTGTGTTCAAATCCTCATTTTTACTGCAACTGAAATAAGCACTGATGACGTGAAATTTGTCTGCACTGGAAAGTAATCCACATGCTAAAAACTTCAGGAGTTAGGAGAGTTTCTTCATGTTCTAGGTGACTTACAGTAGTCAGGATCTACATCCATGTGCTGGCCCAGATCCTCCATCTGTCTTTTCACATATAATCTTACCTCGGTAGATAGGCAAACCTGACCATTTTTATTGACTTACAGCATATCTGTGTGAGAAAAAAATATGTAGGAACTGAAAAATGCTTTCACATAACCTGGACAATAATACAGAGCCTGTGAGGATGTTAAATTTCAGATTTAAAGGGTGATCCAAGGCGTGATATTTACGTGCAGTTCCTCAGGTCAAAATGGCTTCTGTGTCAGTGAAGCACAAAGAGAATGCACACACACACATATCCACACACATATCCACGCATATATCCAAGGATACACAGTCTCCAGGTATTCAGAGCAACTGTGGATAGGAGCCCCTCACCCCTGAAATGAGGGCACCCCCAGCCTGCAAGCGGAGCTGCTGCTGTGGATCACACACGGGAGGCTCGGTCCCTGCCGGGGGACACATCCCAGTCCAGGCCCGGGGCCGTTCCCATTGGAACCGCGCTGGCACCGCTCACAGGCAGAGCTAACTCAGGGTTTGCAGCTCATGCCAAGAAGTGATACATCTCCTCCAGCCAAGCATGCTTCCATTCCACCACACCATTTCCCCGGGATGAGGCTGGCCCTCCTCCAGGGAGCTGCCCCCACGGTCGGACAGAGCCCCTGTGGGAGCTGCGGTGCCTCAGCCGTGAGGGATGTGAGGCACACGGGACAGCCGGAGCTGGTGACTCCTGGTGACTCCTGCACCACCTGCCCTGCACACCACTTCTGGGCAAAGCCTCCCTGAGCCACACTCAGGCCGCTCCTTCCTCCCTTCCCTGCTCCTGGACAAGTAAGCACAATGCTCCTGGAGGTACAGGCCTCCAAATGTATTTACCTTGGGGGATTTCCTGACCCTGGTGTTGTTTGCCTGTACCTCCCAGCAGATCTAATCTCCAGTGGCTTTTCTCATATGTGTCCTTGGAATCATGTCAAGTTTTGCATCCACAGACTTGTTTGTGTCCTTAGCAGTGTGGCTGTTGTGTTTTGACCCTCAGCTGTGACTGCTTCTTTTGATTTGCCTTCTCCTGACATTTTTCTGTGACCTAGCATGGGTTAGAAGCTGTAACAGGAAAGGCATAATTAAACAGAAAGCTTACATGTACTGACAAGGAGTGACAGAAGTACCAAGTCCTTCATAAACAGCTATATGGGGCCAAGAGGTACACGATCATGCAGCCTCAGCTGAATTTGGCTTAATATTTGATAGAGTCCATTCAAAGCAGTGTGATAAACTCAGAACATCTGTTTTTCATTGTCACTGTTAATGTGGCTTTTATATGTGACTGGCTCATAAAAAAGATTCTGCTCTAAGGTGTTGTTTGTTCAGCATTGAGCTGATGCAAATGCCAGCTTTTCTACCCCCTGTTGCAACAAGAGCCTGACTCCTTTGCAATGTAGTATTTGGAACTTAAGCAATATTTGTTTATAAGTGCTCCTAGCAGTGTTTCCTAGTATCTTTAAAGTTACTCAATTTCAGGGTTTTCTGTTGGCTGTAAATATTATACAAGTGCTTTTTTTCTTCATCATTTTGCTATATTAATTGAGTCAATCATTACATAGTTATTTTTTCTTTTAAATTTGCTTTCAAAAGTACTTTGCTTCTTCTTTCCTTCAGGAAGAATTTCTTCACTGAAGGGGCTGTCAAACATTGAAACAGATTGGCTAGAGAAGTGATGGAGTCACCATTCATGGAAGCATTCAAGATATTACTGGAAAAGAGCAAAAAGTGACATGGTTTTGTTGACAATGTGGTCTTCAGTCAAAAAGCTGAACTTTATGATCTTGGAGGTCTTTTAAGCCTTAATGATTCTATGATTTTATTCTATGATCCCCTGTCATTTTCTCAAATACTTATCCCAAATCATACCAGGGGTCAGTATTTTGCCTCCTTGTCATCAGCAGGGTTTAACTTCAGCATTCAGTCTGGCCTCCTTTATCAGCTTTCATGTCAAACACTGGTGTAGATGCCTGATAAAAACAGGGGACTTAGTGTTTTTAAAGTGAAGCTGGTTCCTAAACTAAATGTAGCTGCCATTCCCACCCCATTGCCTTCTCTGAACGTTTCACACCTGTTGTCCCTGCTTTCTCCTTCTCCCTTCAGTACATCCCTTGTACCTCCCTGGTGGTCTTGGCACGATATCAGCTCATGTGCAAGTAAAAATAAGCAAGCTGTGTGACAGAAGAGACTCATGGCTGTATGTCAATTTTATTTTGCTGTTTGCTTTCCTATTCTTTAAGAGGGAAAGGGAGTCAGAATTACCCTAGCCAGGAATGTGAGGTTAAAAAAGCACTTGCTTTTCAGAGGGACATAGCTATTTCTGTATAGTTTATGGCTTTGCCATTGCTCTAGAAGCACTCTGGCACCACAGCCTTCTCCTGTTCATGCCCCTTGTTCCATAATCTGCATACTTTAAGCCTTTCAACACACATCATGTGTGAATTACCAGTCCAGCAGCAGAAGTTCACAGAAGGGATTATGTATCTCAGCAAAACTGCTTGCTTTATTCCCTCTTGGAAAAAACATAGCTAGCTAAATCCTATCCAATATTCTTTTCAACGTGGCATGCAAATCACGTAGAGAAAGCTAGGCCATTCCTTGGGTGAACAGGATTTTATGGAACAGAGCTAGATGATTCTTACAAATCAGTAAGAGTAACAAGATGGAAAAAATGAAGTCCCATTTAAGTTATCTGTTGGGAGGAAAAGAGTGAATCAACATTGACAATGTATTCATCTTAATGAGGACAAATATTTATACCAAACAAAATTTACATATCAGAAAATGCAAGAGAGGCATGTAATTAACAAAAGGCAAGGGAATTGGCATAACACTGATAAATTCTTCATTAATAAAATAACTATTTTAAAATGTCAAAATGAGTATATTTTATTCATAAATTGTGTAGAATTTAGCACACTAATTAAAAAAAGACATAGACTTCATAGATATTTACATGGCAATTAAATCCACAATGCCACTGACCCAGCTAAATTAATGTTGGCCCCAACTTAAAAGTAGACAGTATAAATAAATAATTCACACCATCACTAAAGTCTTTGCTTAACCAAACAGTTCAGTGTAGAAAATTCTAGGAATTATGAATTACTTTGATGTGCATTAAAAAAACCACAACAAAATAAAATGCAAAATAAAACACTCAAATGTTTTATTAGAGACTCAGATTCCAATCTAAGTTATATCAACAGTGATGGGAAGAACACAAGCCCAGCAGGTGATAAGAGTCCAGCTGTCTTTTTAAAGCAAGTAAATCTGCTTTGCAGATTCTTAGGCAGCAGAAGGTCTGTGCTTACAGTTCCACACAAGAGTTCTCCAGATCCTCAGGCATTGTCATTGGTTTTGACTGGACTATTTATCACAGAAGAGTTATCAAGCTTGTGCCTTACCCTTATTCTTGTTCCTAGGGAGAAAGGGAAAAATCACAAGCAGCATGCAAAGAACATGAAGAGAAAGGAATAGGCTCATTTTAAATTACCATTGCATGGTATGTGTTCCTGTGGTGGCATGTTGAGTTCCCTCTTTCCAGGAATTCAAAATTTGACTGTCATCAAGGAACAGAAACATACAAAGGAGCTGTATAAAGTAGCTTGATCACAGCTCCCTTGAAAGTAAAATCTTACAAGGAGATAACCACGCTGGCAATGTTCCTGAAGAATCAGCCACTGTCTTTTAGAGCTGCCAGCAAAGTAGGGCACAGCTTCATCCTTGGTCAGGTTGGGAAAGAAGGGAACAGAGTTAGCTGAAGTTTGGGCATGGCCTGTGCACCCAAAGGTAGAAGTGCTGTATGCTGATGCTCTGTATCTGCCTATGTTTAATAAGAACCTCAGGCAGAATCACTAGCAGATGAGACTGACTAACCAAAGGACGCATGTAAACAGAAGTGCTGTGCCAAACACAGGCCTCAGAGCCAAATCAGGATGAGTTCAAGGTGATATAGAAAAGGAGGGTCCTGGAACAATTCTTGTGTTATATTCTTCCCATTACAACGTCCTGTCTTGCTCCTTCGTGGTGCCTGGTACCACACCCCACAGGATGCATGCTGTCCCCTAGGAAAAGAACCATAAAACTGAACAAAAAATCAGCTTTATTATATGCTGTGGTCTGCTTGCACAGAGGTGACTAATTTTTGTAACTGTTAGGGGTAAACATACAGTCAGTGTAAAGCATGCAATCCATTCTCAGAACATCTCCCACCTCAAAACAGGTCTCAAAATTAAATTTAGTTATCAGGCAGAATATCCACACAGAAGGGAATCTCACCACCATATCTATTTAGTATCTGATTTAAAAAATGGACTAGAAAATATTGACGCATTGTTTATAATTTCCACAGGCCAAAAAGGCTGCAGAGGACCATGAAGCAGGTCCAGTCTGCTTTGAGCATCAGGGTTTTTTTTTTCCCTAGCTATGTCCCATGTGAGGCACAGAGCATTATTATGCACATCATACAGAACAGACCATCAACATCTTATTGCTCAGGGTTGCTGGAATGTAGATTTTTTAAATTTTTTGCAATTACTTACAGGACTTAATAATGCAAAGTCCTTCTGAAATAACGATTCTCCTAAAACACTGGATATAATCCTAGGTTCTTCTATTCCAGAAAGATATTGATAGGTTGAAAGATGTTCAGAGAAAAGTAACAGATGTGTTTAAGGCACTGGAGGGACTGATTTATGGAAGGAAATTGCCAGAAATAAAAATGAACATTATATTGAAGCTTCAACCAACCCAGAACGAAAGGGGAGGCCAATGTGACAACAATGTATGGGGGTTTTGAAAGGTGAGTGGTTCATTTATGGAAAGGAATTTGTATGCAGGTCATCCAAGGGCTAAGATAGTGGGATGTAAAATCATGGGTAGAAGTATCAGGAGAAGAAAAGGCATATAAATGATTAGTTAGTAGAGTTGCATCCCATGAGAAGCCACTGAATTATTTTAAACAAGCTTTGGTAATACACTAGGGCTGTACCATAAGGGAAAAGCCCTACATAATCAGGGAGAGAGATTTAATATTTTTGTTCGCTTTCTAATTTCAGTGACTCAGCACCTCACTTCATAATTTCTGCTGTCACAATTATCCTTTTCTCTTGTTTTTTCCAATTTTTTTTTTTTACTCACACATGCCACTCAGCCAATCAGTTACAATGATTTCATACATTATTCAGCAAATGGTTTCACATCTCCTACACATAAATGTCTTATCTGCATGCCAGTTATGTGTCATAGCAGTCCCTGGACCGGGAGGAGTTATGCCAAGTCTCTGGGGAGAGTGCCTGCAGTCTGATCCACCTCTTCCCATCCAAGCTCTCCTCTGCAAGTTTGACTGTTTGAGGTTAGCTCAGCTTCTGGGCCTACACCTCTGAAATGCTTGGTTTTGGGCTTGGTTTGGGTTCATCCTTCAGGACTGGCCCTTCCAGCCACAGTCAAGTATAGAGGGCATGTCACTAAATCATAATCTATCCAGTCTGGTACTGAATATGTTCCATAATAAGCTGTTCCTGTTACAACTCTGCTGATGTCATCTCAGTCTTTCTTGGATTTCAGTACTTTAGCTGCATGATTGAAAGTTCTCATTTTTGGGGCAAAATTTTCAGAATAGGGAAGTCTTCCTGATATTGGATCCTTCTCTGCTTTCAAGCCATTGCTGCATGCAATTTTTCTTGTAATGTACTTTTCCAGTAATGGATTCAAGCAAACATCACTTCAGCCAAGGTCATAATTTTGGACTGAGCAAGGTAACAGATCTGTTTATATGCAATTCCAACAAAAGCTCTTACAAAAGCAGCAGTTTCTGGTATTAGCAGAGCCAGTTGCGACCTGATCTTGCAAGCTCTTCCAGACTGTATGACTTCGTCTGGAGTTTTTGATACACAAGGGAATATTTCACTTCACAGTCCCAGTTAAAATGAGGATTCAGTTCCTGGATGGATATTTTGAAAATTCTTCCAGGAGTAAAACATCAGTAACAGTTTCAAACTCAGTTCTTTATATAACATTTATAAAAACACTTTGGAGGATAAATTAATATCATTGCCTCTATATCACCTCTAAGAATTCCACTCCTTCTCCTGAATGAAAGACCAGTGGTACTTTTTCCTCCATCACACATATTTTTTAACATGTCCCTAAAGACCTCCAACAAAACTCATCTCCAGGAAATCTATTCTGTCATTTTAGTACTCTCAGTTTTAAAACTTTTCTAAATTGCAGCTAACCCGAATATTTCTGGTCATAATGTAAGCCTGTTGCTGCCTGTCTGCCTTGCTGGGGGCTTTGAAGAGTCAACCATGCCTTTGCTCTCTGCTGCAATCAGAACTCACTCTATCTACTGCCAGAGATTGTGCTTTTCTCTGGTTTTTTCATTAACTGCACTGCATTCTTTTTTGTTGATCCCTACATTTCTTGAGGTTTCTGCCCAAAACCGGACAGTTGTTCTAATATTCAGCTGAAGCTTTATGGAATTCTGAATAGAGGTCAAAGTCTATTTCACTTATTCCTATTTCTACCCTCTGATACAGTATTTTATAAAATAGCATAAAAATACTGGCTTTTGTTGAGCATTTAGATCCCCATATCTGTTCTGTAGAAATGCTACCTATAGGGTTCTTTTTGAGCCTGAGTTTATTCATGGTGATGATTCCTGTACATGTACTTTCTACTGGTCCCTACTGAATTACAGTCTCTTTTTATAACTTCAGTTCTATCCCCCTTCTAGGGCATTCCAGATCTATTCTGTCTCCGGACACAGTTGCAGGTTCACTTAATTTGGTCATCATCTCCAGATTTTAATAATCATCCTCTTTTTTCCATCCTAGTAGTCATTGATGAAAATACTGAGTATCACTGCATCACAGACACTTTTAAAACTCCAGAATTGCAATGTAACTTGTCCAAAAAACACTCATGTTTTCTCTCCAAATACAGCTTTCCTACCAGTTTTATAACTCCCTTGTGACACATTCATCCATTCTGTACTCCCCTAGCTTGTTCATGCGGTCTTCCTGAGTTACCCCACCAAAAATGTGTTAAAATTAAATTATATGATGTGTATATTTTCCCTAACCACAAAGGAAAAACATGCTATCATCTTCCTGAAATGAATGAGTTGTTTGGTATGGTTTCTCTCTAACAAATACTCACTGGCTGTTGGCTCATCTTCTTGTTTTCTTTCATCCATTTACAGCTAGGTTGTGGGCTTCATTCTTTCAATAATTTTCCTTCCTTCCCTTTCTATAGTGTTAGATGTTTTGGTTGCCCTTCACCTGTCATTTGCATATATTGTTTTCTGCGAATCATTCCTTCCTACAATCTCTTTTGTGAGCTTCTTTATGTCTTTTTTGTCAGAAGATGTGATTTGTTGGGTATAGACAAGCAGAGATGTTGCGGGACTTGGAGCATGTTCTGTGTTGAATCAATTTCTGCATGATTTTGAATAAGTAGCATTAATGGAGAAGGCATCACAAAGCTGATTTTCCAGGATCATTCTGATTTCCTGATATTTTTATGCAGTGGCTGAAACAGAAACATTTAAAAATAATGATCTTTAAGCCATAAGAATAATACTTTCAGATGACGCTCAAGCATAGCTAAGACTCTCTGAGTGTTCTAGTATATCTTGGTTCTTTCAGTGTCCAAAAGAAAGAGAGTGATTGTTTCCAGGAAAAAGTAGACTCTATACTAAAGAAACTTTCTGCAATATTTTGCTTCCAATAGTTCGCTAATTTCTAGGGAGGAAATAAAAAATCCAGTAAATTGTAATAAAACACTGCCCTTTCAACAATGAAAGTTGTCATTTCACCCCCAATGTTACTTTTATAGTTTCAAAACTTGTTCTTGGCTACATTTCAAATATTTATAGCTCTCATATAGTGTCTCAAGCAAATGGACAGGTCTTGTCAACTTTTGCATATGTGCTAAACTCTGCTATGTGAGGTAGTTAAGCATGGGAGTGTTAGCAACAGCAGAACCCCAACATAAGACTACAACTTAAATCACACTGACAGACCAAAGCAACTGCTGCATGTTTCACAGACACATGTGGAGATCTGTGCAGGACTGGAACATTTACAAGGTGAGAAGAAAGGGAGATAATGCAAGATAATGCACATGGAAGAAGTCCAGCATAAAGCTGGGACATTGGATAAAGTGACTTCTCAAATAAGTTCATGCAGTCTGCACTCATGTTGCTGTTTATTTTCCCTTTTTTTTCAATGGTCTAAAGTAAGCTTGTCCTCTTTTCAGCATCATGAGGCATTCAGAGGCAGCTCCATTTCTCATAACCCACTGCGGATTTTGGAACTGACATTCAGGATAGTCAGATTTCTGAGAGAGAAAAAGAATAAATAAATGTGGTTTTATTTCTTATACATTTATGACATTTCAAAACTGAAGTCTTTTCAGCAATCTTGATAGCTGAAAAAAAGGAAAACAAGTAAATGGTGGCAGATTGCTTCCTGTTGATCTGAGTTTGGCTGTCTCAGCTCCATGGGTTTGAGGAGAGTGAGCTGGGTGCCTGGACTGTCCCTGCCTCAGAGATCTCAGTGGTGCCTGCAGCAATGAAGAATCAGGTCTGCATGACTGATGTGACTCCATCGTTTGGGGGGGCTCTAATCCTTCCTGGCAAATACTTTGAGCAGTTCACCCCCGCCTTAACCTTGCCACAGCCCCTGGCTGTGGTCTTGTTCATCTGTTCTGTTGACCCTTTTGTCCAAACAACTGCTGCCCTCTCTTGGGACGTGGTGCAGCTTGGGCTGAGCATTGTGTGAAGGGTGAACACATCATCCTCTTTTGGCCTGGAGGTGTGGGGGCAGTTTACCATAACGCACTGTTTACTTCATGGCCGCCAGCTCAGTGGCTGGTGAGACTTCTCACACCAGTTTTGGCCCTCACTTTTCTGCCCCTTTACACACCTGCACTGTCCCCTGTGTTTCCTGTGTTACCCACCTCCTCTGCTGCCACCATGTCCCCACTGTACACCTCTGTGTGCTCTGCTGCTGCCAATCTGTCTCCCTACCTCCCTGCAGCCTCTGTCACAGCCTCTCCTGCCTCCTGTTCCCGGCCAGCCTTGTCTGAGATCACGGGCACACAGCAGGGCCCCACTGCAGGCAGCAAGCAGAGCAGGAATCCCCCAGGCAGCCAGGCTGGGCAGGAGAGCCTCCAAGCCAGCCTGAGACGTATCTGCTCCTGCCTGCCTGTCAGGCTGGGAGACAGGCTGCCACTCAGCTGCTAGCACACCATCTCCGCACCAGATGTTCTGCGGGTCGGCTTCAATTTGGTCTGAGCTGCGGTGCAAGCTTCATTTCTATGTCTATGTTTCAAGGCCTTCCTCGTCTGGCTCTGTGAGTCTTATACACCAGTTTCTGTTTTAACCCTTAATCTACCAGTTCTTAACATGCACTGAAGACTCCTGTAAACACTCTTACCACACATTTTCCTGCATGCTGCTGCTTTCCTTTCTGTTAGTCTAATGTCAGTGTACAGTGAATTTCCATTTACTTTCAAACCATGTGAGAGCAAAAGCAGTTGCTGCAAATTTTTTAAGGCAGCTTATTTATATAGAAGACTAAGCCTCCCTTAGATGCCCAAGGACTTGAGTGAATTTAGATGAGAAAAAGGAGTTAGCTGCTTAAGACCAAAAGTCTTCAAGATGTGTAAATAACTTTAGACTTGTCTGAAAGAGTTTTCTAAGCCCATACCTTGCATCACCTACAAAAGTTCTGGTAGATATTTTTAATCCCATGAGGCATTAATTTTTAGGTATCAACCTTCATTTATGAACTCTTCAGTTTTAAATGATCCCAGCATACTTCTGAAAATGTTTTTCTTATACTTTTTTTTACCCAATGTTTGAGGCATGACTTTTTCCCCCTAGTTTGTGAACTCTACAGATGTTTAATATTTCTTTGGTGGTAGAAGACTGACTAGTCTGACAACAGCATATTCTAACATAGTTATTAAATGTTAACCTCTTGAGGTTAAACAATTTCTTCTGATATCATTAAAAATGCCCCAGGAACCCTAATGTACCCTCCTCATATTTACATCACTTGTTTAAGGAGAAAAATATTGTAGTTCTTTCCACTCCAGACACTTTGTGCAGAGCAGTCAGACAGCAGGTCTTTGTTCCCTTAATTCATTTTTCCATCCTGTCCTGACAGGACCCCCTGCCAGAAAACCTCCCCAAACAGTCTGAAGTTTGCAGGGAATTGAAGGTATAGGAGTGCAGGAGAACCTATTGTGAAACACAGTAAAGCAACCTCCCTTTACCAACACTTAGTTTGGAAAATCAGGGCCACTTTCAATCCTCCTGCCAACAATCCCATACCAAGGTGTGCCCAATCCCTGAACAGTTAACCCCCTTAGAGATTTTGGAAGAGCTGCACCCTGCAATGTCAAGAAGCATTACAGCTGCTTGGTCTTTATGACTGCTGAGCCATTTATTGATGTGCCTCTGTTCGGATTTGTGTGTCTCACTCAGATAGGAACAATTTAGCTTATTACTCACCCTCCCCAAAATGATATGTCTACAGACTGACATTTAATGGTTCATTCACCCAGAAGAACAGATGAGATGTCCAAAGCAGTTAAAGGAAGAGGCATTTTCATTTCTAATAGCAGTCAGGATATTGGGAATGGATGACGCATCCATCAGCTAAGTCAAACTGCTGGATTTTCCTGTTGCGGTACAGATTTCTATTATAGCCTCATTGATAGTGTTCAGTAATCTCTCAATGAAGTGCACTGTACACAGTAATTGATGTGTAACCTTTCTTCAGGACAAAAATCAAGTCCATGAATAGAAGCTGGCTGTGTTAGGGCTGCACACCATGGTCTGGGCTATAGCTCCGCTATCTCTCATTTCTCTGGTGCATGCAAAGAGGGAATGCCTGCAACTGCCTGGCAGGAAGGTTTTGTGACTAAGATGTTCTTTTCATAAGGCAGGAAGCATCTAAGTTAAAAAAACTCCTTTTGCCTTTACCTAAGGGCCCCTCAATGGACTGGCATCATGCACAGTGCTTTGGTTTGCACTGTGCTCCTTTGCCACCACACACTACACTCCTTCTCCCATCACGGCATCATGCCACAGCCAAGGCAATGGAGTAAGGCCACATTTCCATGCCCGAGTATATGAAGGTGCCAGTGGAACCTCTGAGAGCATTTTGGGCCTAGCCAGTTTATTCTCACTCACCTTGCTTCTGTACTAAGCATGTAGAGCCTACACGTTGCCTACTTTGAATCTGCAGGACCCAAATTAGCCTTGACATGCTGCAAAAATTGGCTTGAAATCCTTCCCTGGGATTTTCTCATTGTTCCTTTTTTAATCAGGGGTGGGTGGCTTTTGTCTATTTTTCACTCAAAAGAAGTGTTGTAAACTGCATACATCATAGCTGAGAAGAGGACTGTAACAGAAACATGCTTTTTGACCAAATGTTTGTAAGATTGGAAGTCAGCACAAAAAGTACTGCAGAAGTGTTGTTTGGCTGCCTGACAGAGAAAGTGATCACTTTTTACTGTTGCTGCAAAATTACCATATAAGGTTACTTTAAAGTTGTGCACTACATCTAACTTTCTCTTTAAATAGCCAGGACATAGGGAGAGGAGAGCTAGAGGGTGGGGAGACCACACCAAGGCTGTCTGTAATAACATGTTTGATGATGTTTACTTTTTGCTTTTGAAAGATGAATGAAGTACCTTCTCATTACAGAAGGGCAAGAAAACACTTCTCTCTAAAGTACCTGGGGCCAGGATCAACTTCTGTTCTCAGACACTGACACACCATTTCCCTTGTCTTCAGCAGGAGCTGCTTATGCATCTGAAGAGAGCCCCTAGGCTCTACAGGTTTGATAACTTCCCAGCCAAGGAGTGCATGTTTCTCTCTTCTCACTTTTTATCACTCACTCACTGTCCCCCAGATATATCCTTTGTTAAACTGAAAGCCTTGAGAGAAAGCACCCGTCTCTCCAAGGCCCTGCTCATGTGTGTAAAAAGCAATTATGATTCTTCCATGTGGAAGATTTTAATAGACATCTTCTGCCTACAGCTTGATTTGTACACTTTGCCTAGCCTACCTGAGAAGCCCAGAAATGGAGAGTACACAGCCGTGGTTGCGTTCCTGCATGGGCCTGTGCATGGGGGTCAGCACACTATGGAGCAGAGTCCACGCTCAGCATTGTCAGTCTCTGCTACTAAGGGACCTTTTACCCGCCTTTGCCCTTGTAGCTCTCTGTTACATAACCTCTGAATAACCATTAGCAACAGCCAGACCCTTGAATTTCCAGTAAGGCAGTAAGGTATTTCTCTCAGTTGGCAGCTTTAAAGGACTCTTGCATGTCAAAGGTCTTTCTGCCAGAACCACTTGCGTGAAGGGTGGGAACGGCTGAGAGGCTTTCTCTACAACAAAGCCCCAGAATTACCTGGCATTAACGTGGCACTGGCATTTTGCTTTTGGTCACAGGTACAAGTACACCTCTTTTGACAATGCTGCAGTTTGTCACCTACCCTACAGCCGTGCCCTGTTAGATATACGTGTCAGATGTTCCTCTGTTTAACCCTCCTGCCAGTCCGTAGTGTGGGAATTGCTCTTTAAGCTCCTGCCATGGTAAGTCCCTCACTACAGGCCATCCTGTCCATCCTCCTTGAATACAAGAGAGAAAAATTATGATCTTCACGACCAAGAGTTAAGAGCTGTAAATCATGAATGAAACCACACATAAATCTTAGGAAGCACTGAGATTTAAGATGCACCTTAGCTTTCCCTTGTTGTTTTCAAAGGTTTCCTGCTCAATCTTCTGCACGTCTCAGACCCTGTTCTGTGGTGTGGAATTCTCCCTGTGTACACAGAAGGTCCTTATTTTGGACATCACAGAGCCCATAGGTGCTGGAGGGGACTGGAGGGGTCTGGATATGATCAACAACATGGGTGCTGCTTTTCCAAGTTTCTGAACACAAAGCATTCACTGTGGCATCAGTACTGTATATCCTTGTGTGCAGTATGAGCCTGTGCATGTCTGTACTGCTCTGGGATTGAAGGCACAGACTAGTTTTTCAGTGTCACCACAATAATGTTTGTTTCAGCATACTTTAATGCCTTCAAAATTTTGCCATCATTTCCTAGCTGGGGGATCTTTTCTGCTTCACTTGTTATCTATATGACAGTAAAATAAATAGTCCGTTGGAAGTACACAAAGAAGTTTTAGACTTAAAAGTTGGAATGCAGGGGATTTTTTCTTTAAGAGAACATTTGAATTTTGTGTTAGAAGATGTGAGGTTTTGCCAGTTTCTTGTTCATATTCATAAGGTATGAAGTCTGAGTAATACATGAAAAATGCAAGTATCCATGTAGCTAGGAACTGCAAGCCGAGAGTCATAGATAAGAATATGAATAAGGATCCCAGTGAAATGTTTCCATGTTGTTTAAACTCTGGCATCAAGTTACTTTTAGTGAAAGATGTTGCAAACTAAAGTTTTCCAATTTTTTGGAAGAAATAGACACAACACAGTCAGTGACAAAATAAACCTCCCACAGATTGTTCTTTTAGGCTGTCCTCACCAGCTGTAACAAACTAAAAGGATATGGAGCTGAAAAACTTGTTAGCCCATTGAGGCCCTTTCCCACCATTTCTGAAAGTAGTGGGAATTGTGATTCTGCATCCAAAGAGCTGAAGAAAATGTTTTTTGCCTGTTGGCTTATTAACACCTACAATATCCCATCTACTGCAGAATCCAGAATGAGAGCCTGGTCATGTGTAAATGTAAATGTCAATAAACATGCAAACATGCAGTAAATCAGGCACTTTTTTTTTCCCAGTGAACATTTTGTTAAGGATGCTTAAAGATCTACCTCAGACATAAAGGTCTATAGAGTAAGCATGGCAAAGATTACACTCCAAATATTTTCGTATTTGTTCCAAAGCAATGAGTGTACTTTTGGGGTGCTCAGTAGCAGCTAGCACTAGAGCATTCATTGAAAGTTACACTTTTAAATAAATATACAATTTATTGGCTTTGAGGGAAGTTTGTCTGTAACCCAGGCAAGCTGGAAGTTGCTTAGGGCCTAACGCAGGAAAAAGGATTTTCTTTAGAAAATAATCCCATGAGTAATATGGCATTTTTTATTCTTTCTATAATAAATATTTTTATTATAAATGGGTATTTTTATTATTTTTAGATATGACTAAATAGTTTCTGTAGCCTTTTTTTCCTCAGTTTTGCAGGGGTCAGCAAATACAGGAATTTTCCCTTTTATCTGTGTGACAGTTATTACCTTTTTTATTTCCTCCCAGTTCTTCTATTACAAGATAAAGCAATGAAAGAGAGCTTTTGACCTTCGTAGAGCCATCCAGTATTTTGTACACTCCTATCTGCATGACTGAAAGGGCTAACAAATGCCTATTTAAAAGCATTTCTTTTTCGTTGCTGTAAAGGCAAACATCAGTCACATTTAATGTGGATATTACGTGGCAAAGTGATTCTGGTAGAACATGGGCATCAACTGGAAGAAGCTCAATGAGTTTCTCACTCTGTACTAATTTATTTCAATGCTGCTAGAAGACCATTATCAGTATCATGTGTCTGAACAAGGTCTATCTATCTCACACTTCTTTTCTAGAGGTGTAGGAAAGAGTGGTCCCTTTAACTGGTTGACGTCCAGCCATGGTTTTCATGCATTTGTCAGTATGTCTTGTTCTGAAAGTATTTTTTGAAAGACACACCCTCAGTGTAGCATTTGCCCAATCCTCTGAAGAATGACAGTCTTAGAAAATAAAAATCACCTTCAAAAATATTAGGGAACCCCCAGCTGGAATATGTGATAAAAAAGATTCTGAAAAGATAAAATATCCATTTACTACTGTCCCAGATTAATATTTCTAGAAGCTAACAATTTTTCTTCCAAGTTTTTTTTTTTTAAATTTCTCTGAGCTTTCCCGATCACCGTGTAGTCATCTGTCTTTCACCAAAAAAAACATACACTCAGTGTCTACCAATGCCAATGACTTTCAGAAGCTGTTGTCTTGTGGGTGCCATGAAATATTCACTAGACAGCTCAAGCTAGTTTCCAAATATAAATATCTGTCTGTGGATTGCTTCCAGAGGCAGATGGGGCAGAAATCAAAATTCATATGAATCTTATTGAAAAAAAATAACCCTATAACAAAAGAACTTGTTTGGATGACTTACAGAATAGATAAAGGAAGTTATCACTGCAAATGAAGTACACAATAAATTAAATATTTTTCAATTATTAAAAGAAACCATGTTAATCTACTAGGGAAAAGTTATGTGCTAAGGCACCAATGACTGATTTATGCATAACTGGATATAAAAGAGCAAAATAACATTGAGCTTTCAGATGTGAAAATGTATCTTAAGAATAAACGGAAGGTTTCTTGGACATTTTTACAGACTAACAATAGTCGGTGCCCTTACATTTAATCTTTAAATCATAATATCAAAGGATATAGTCTACTTCCTTGAGCTTCAGGAATTCAAAAACATGGCACATAGCCCATGCTTATCAAGGCAAAAAATGTGGGCATTTCCAGAGGATAATTATTGCTTGTATTTGAGACTCCTGTAGTGGGGTGGAAGAAGGCAGCTGCCTTTTCATGAACTCAGGAATGTTGAAAGGTTATACTGGATTACTAAGTGGCTGCACTTCTAGTTCATGATGGAGTAACAGAGGGAGGTGGTGCATCAATGAAAACATTGGTATAATCTGAGGATTGAGACATCTCCATTTTGCCATATAGGAGGGAGGTGACAGTAGTGGAGGAGGAGAAAAGGGTGGGCCCTGTGCAGTGGTAAATGGGCCTGACTTACTGGTGTTGGTCTGGGCAGCTAGGAGAGCTTGTGTTAACAAATATCAGTTCATGATGTTCTGGTCAAAAAAGGATTGCCCTTTAAGGAAGTCTGATCTGTGTTTATGGGTGTAAGTGTTGTGTTTAGGGGAATATGAGTGGTCCAGATCTGCACTAAATATTGAGATGTAAACAGTCCTAGAACTAGGCACCTCCAGCTTCAGTTTCTCTAGATCCCCTCTGCTCCACTCTATAACAAAAGGAGAATAGGATGGGTGAATGGGAGGCTATAGGCAAAGTATCAGGCAGCTAAGACTGAAAAACTTGAATTGTCAATCTAATGAGTACAGCCTCCAGAACAACGCTGTATATCAGTAGGAGCATAACTGGTATCCTGCTCTCAGATAAGAACCATTTTACCACACTGTCATAAATCCATCCCCTTGAGACGATGTGGATACTGGGTGACAGTATCTTGGGTACTCGGATAACAGTATTGGGTGATAGTGGATGGTATCCAGTGTATGAAGCAAAACATCTATCACAGGCATTTCTATCATGTTTAAATTATGAGAGATAATGTTAAGAATACATCCTCAATTATTTATCCTCTACACCTTTTTCCCAAAGCTTTAATTGTCTAATTTCAAGCCATTTGTACTTGCTTCTTAGTCCATACATGTTCAGGACACATCTTTGGAAGGCAAAATTATGGACAGTTTTATAAAAGCAATTCTTGCCAGTGCAACACAAGAAAGCATCTGGCTTCTGAGCTATTGCATCACAGGGAGATAACTATTTTCTTCTCATTGCCATTGAAACTATTTGTAGCTCATACCACCAAACTCTATCCAAGTGTTCAGCATAAAAGAAGAGCTGGCTTTACTCTTACTACATAAAAGAAGAGATGGATCTTTACTCATGATGAAAGTTTGTCATTAACAAAAAAAGTATAAATCATCAGAAACAGAATTAAACTTCCCTACCTTTTTGGGCTTGGACCAGTGTGTCAAGGCTGAGAGACACGAAGATCTTCTCACTTCCTATCCATACCATGCATCTTTGGCATATCCTGCCTGCAGGTGTTTGGGTGTCAGATGGGTGTGTGCCATATATCTCGTAACTTCTGTGGAGCAGAGCTTTGGTCTGCAGACACTCAGAAAGCCGTGATGTTTCCCCATCTGGATGCCCAGTAAAGCCAGACTGAGAGTGCTCCTGAGCTCATCAATGCTGACTGTCAGGTGGAGCGTGTCTCCTAAGGGTGCAGGGGCTGTACTTCCACGTCTGCTCCCCTTCACTGTGGCTCTCTGGATCCATACCAGAAAATTCATCCCCTGGCATTGAGTGAGAACTCAGGGGTGAGGCCTCAGTCTGCATCAGTGGCCGTTGTGCTGGGCATTTTCCAGATACATAAGGAAAGCTTTCCCACATGGATGCTGAGTGTGTATCAGGACTCTTCTGTGGCTGTACCATGTGAAGGTAGATATCTAGTTAAGAATATTGACTCCAAGATAAGACATCTTTTTTAAGACCATTGGTAGCCTCAGCCAAAATGCAGCTTCAGACAGTGGAAAAAGCTCTAGGTAGATGACTGATAATTTTAAAGGGTGAGTCAAAAGTGACTGGTTTTAATGACAACTTTGTTATTTCCTGACTAAAGAAATTGATTTAATCTGAGTAAAACATACTTCCCATTGACCTTAAATAAAAAGGACCCCAACTTCCACTGAAAAATCCCTAGAAGATGAAGACCTGCTTACTTTGCTCCCATTCTTTACATTGATTACAGTGGCCTTTGGTTAAGGCCCTGAGTGAATTTTATGCTAATACGTGCATGCTAAGTACACATTTGTACAGCCAAAGGTTAGGGGGCTCATAACTTGGAAAGCTGAAGCTCCTGCTTTTGTCTGAACAAAAAGGAAAGACTTTGCTTCCTCAGACAGCAGTGGATTTTATCTCTGGCTCTGGATAGCCTGGATAAGCACAAAAACCCTCTCCAGGCTGAACTGTACATAACCCTTCCACCTAGAGTAAGCTGGTGGGGAGGTTGTGCTGTTTGTTTTAAGCAGGTAAGTGCTGGCTGTGCCCCTTCTGCCTGTGGGAACTCTGTGCCTGTGCGTGCCAAGTAACTCAAACTGGCTATTTTTGCTGCCAGCAGCAGAAGCCTTGCTGATGGTTACCTCAGCTGGTGTGAACATCCCTAGCATCCTTGCTTAGCTTGTGCAGCCCAGGTTAAGTGCACAGTGCAAAACCTTCAGCATTATTATCCAGCTACTCAAATCTCCTCAAAAGTCAGTGTTACTGTCATTTGCAGTGTAAGCAAATCCCAAGATTTCCTGTCCTATTTGTGCTTGCTCCTTGGCAGTGCTTCTCTGTAACAGTGCAATGAGTCTCCTCTCCCTTTCAATACAATCTTTTCTTCAGTCATAGTAATCTTCAAAGACTCTGTATCTGAAGAGCAGCCTCATTGGTTTGCCAGCTAGATCAAGGTGGGGTTGGGGAGAAAGGTGGAAGCAAATGTAGATTACACTGGGCAGCTGTGGGAAGGATGCATATATAGTCAGTATTAAAATGTGAAGAGTAAGTTAATGGCATAATTTCAGCATCCCTGGTGGTACAGCTAGAAGGGTTAAAAATAAATAAATAAATCCTTTCTGAGCATAATCTGCTTCATTTGGGTATTGTGTGAGCTATGAAGATCAACTTTTGCGGAGCATGAGAAACCTCAGACACACTTGTGACCATCACAAAGCACAACAGTACTTTTCAGTCTGCAGGAGGCACTTGGTATCCCCAAAAGTCTTTCTTGTTCCTCTGATTATTTAGTACTTGCCGGCCACTAGCTTAAACATTGGTGACTTTGGGATGAATAACCAGAAATGGACTATTTTTGAGGCGAGACAGGGAGAGAGCTGAAGGGATTTCTCTGCAAAGTTTTCCAAACTTGTTTTCCACCATTTCGGTGTTTGGGTGATATGGTGTTTACAGACACTGGTTCAACCAAAGAGAACCATAAAAGGGAAAAAAAAAGCATAATCCATGGATGGGAGCTAGTGTACAACCAGCCTGAATAAACATATGTCAAGACTTATGGCTGGGAGACTACAAATCAATTTCTCAAATGAGATGGCTCCTCCACCTACCAATTATGGTTAAAAAGCAAAGGAGACATCAGAGTCCCCCTAAATGGAAATTATAAATGACTTCTTATGCTTCAATAAAAAGACTTTTCAGGCCCATACTCACCTATCCATCAGTTTTTTCCAGCAGGAAAAAGTTTTGTTGTTTTTTGGTTTTTTCTTTAAAAGAGATAATTGCACCAGATTTCATCACAGTCCTCCTATGGCAGTTTTCTTTGAAGCTAAGCAGATAAACAGTGTCTTCAGGGACTCCATCTAAACTCTTTACACACATTTGTTCAAAATGAAAATGTGAGCTGGCAGCAAGCCAGACTTCCCCCATCTTCTCCCACTTTCTTTCTGACCCCCAAGAGACACCATGGATGTGTACACACTTCATGTGGGCTCTTCTGCCCAGAATTCTGATCATCTCAGAGCTGGGCTCCTGCTAGAGAAAGACAGCCTAGGTCTTCAGCTAATCCCAGGATGGTTTTACGTTTTTTTGGCTACTAAGTTTATTCAGAATTCACCTTTGCTTTCTTAACTGCCTGGCAACATAAGCCTGTACATTTTAGGGTATTATGTGCATTGCCTTCGATTTGAGCAGCTTCTGTTTCCTGTCATTTGCTTTACCTGTAGAGCTCAGTATAAATCCCTGCTGCAGGTCCACTCAATTAATGTGGAAGGGTCACTGAGCAGGCAGAGGCAGGAAAACTAGGCCATCAGTAAAAACAATAAAAATTCAGTAGAAGTTTTGATGCCCTCTGCAAATCAGTGACATTGTTCTTTTAGATGTCAAACGAAAATGTGTTACCATTTAGAAGATAAGCTTAAAGAACAGCTAAAAATCAAACAGAAATTTCTTAGCTACCTCCTTGTCAGCTGAGAGCATCACTGAGACCGTTGTTACCAGCATATCTGGTAAGCTTGCTGCATGCAAATAGCACTTGATTTATTTCACAAGCTCCCAGATAAACCCAGTGATCATTTGAATTGCAGTTAGCCTGAAGCATACTACAGAAGCATGGGGAGTACTCAGGAAACAAAAACTCAGGGAAATATGTGTGAAATGTAATCCTGTTACCATTTGCCACATACTGAATGCATGTGTCATCAGCACAGGAAATGAATAAGCTATAGATCAGGAATATCCCCTCGACCTAGGAGACAAGCTGTAGATGATTTTTCATTGAGCTAACCTCATAATCTAGACAAGCTTTCAAAATGTGTAGACACTGCTCTCCTTATACTGGCAATACTGCCCACCTTTCTTTCCATGCTTCATGTTTATTATTGTGCTTAATTGGCCAAAATGATTTACATGTTTCTGCTTCAATACAAATTCTCCTGGGCTGAGGGTTGGGGCTTAGCAAAGGGATTAGAAATAGGTCTTACTTGATGTTAATGGATTCCTATCTAGTACAAAGCAAGCGAGGATTTAAACAATAATACTACATTTTTCCAATGGAATCGTTCCTGCTTCTTTTCTTCAGTTCCCAAAGTTAAAATTGTTCTTTATATTTCCATTTTCTGTGTAGCATCAAATCATGAGCATTAGTGTTTGCTGTGATGCAGTTTATAATCAGCTTGTTCATTATTTAATGGTGGATTTTTTTCTTTTTCATCCTCTCATATCTAAGAAACCATTTTTAGGTTACATTTTTAGTTTCTGAAGATATAATTGATATAAGCATGTGGTGCACAAAGCAAAAAGCAGATGGGGCTGTCACCTGTAAAGAGATTGAGAACAAGTATTATTTCCCTCAAGGAACCCTCTGTCTGTATGAAAATGTCCATTTTATGCCTCAAAGCTTAAGCCAAAGAAGTTCTTGCCAAGAGATTACCTGCCTGTTTTGGAATTCACTGCCTGCACTGTCTCAGAGCCAAACATTCCTGGAGGTGGGACAGGAAGTTCACAGGTTGGGATTATCTAGGTGCCTGACAAAACCAGCTCTGTGATGGTGCTTCATATTGCCATTATTTCTGCTTAGCAATTAAAGGTGTGATCCTCCCTGGATTCTTAAAGGGGAAACTCAATGGCACTACGTGGTACAGTTGCAGTGCAGTTACAGCTTGCACTGAATCCACTGTTGGTAAAATTCATCCGTGATCTGAGGGTGGCTGAGCTGCCTGACTCCACCAGGCTTGAAGTTAGAACTGAGTTATCAAAGGTATCTGTGTCTACTGTGATAATCACCAAAACCACTGTCCTACTTCTGCTTGCTACTGTTTCCTGCAGCTGCTACAGGTGCATGAGTATGGAGGTGAAGGTCTGCTACTTAAAACAATGCCCCAATTCTTCTGACATCTCATAATGACTACAAGCTCAAAATGTCTGGTTTTACCATGTTTTTGAGAATCCTGCTGCTGTATTTGAAATTCAAGTGAAATTCTCTTTGGCCTTCTTGAGTCTGCACACATCATGTGCCAAGCAGCAAGGGGTGCTCAGGAAAGCTGGAATTTATTTTTGACATACAGCATTATCCTAGCACAAAATTTTCGAAAAACATTCAAACACTTTTTGAGGGTTTTGCACGTTTTTTTCCCTGAAGTTCACAGTGTCAAAATCACACATGTGGCAGTGCCCCCTTTCTCCTCTCCTGGTCATTCTTCCTCTGGCTGTCACAGAGCTCTCAGACAATAATCAGCTTCCAGCTACCTTTCCCTTCAGTCCAGACTCCCAGCTATTGATAAGAGCTCTGACCTTTACATTCAGAGCCCAAGGTGTCTCTGTAGTAATAACAGCTCTTTAGAGAAGGTAAGCTATAGGTAGGGTGATCCCTGCCTCTGCAGCCCAAATGAGAGCTCTGTGGCATGAGCATCATCCCTCCTAAAGGAGGAAGATTTGGCTGAAGAAATCCAGAGCATCCCCTTGCTCCGCTGTAGTTTTCTCCTCTGTTGACTTTTTTTTTCCCTGTGTTATCATGAAAATTGGTCATGGGGCCAACATTACTGAGACAGAGAGTTAGGGCAGCCGGCATTTAATCTGGCTGAGGATGGCATGTTTATCTGTTCTCTTTTCTTGTTTAAACTGTGCTGAGCCATTTGTGATAAATAGCCCTAATGGCCCTGCAGATCAACTATACTGCTGGGTTTTGGTGTTCCAGGAAGGTAGGGTAAGGATTATTGAGGCTTTACAGAGGAGATTAAGTGTAACCCACTTTGAAGGTATGGTAAAGAAAGCAGAAGAAAAAGAGAAAAATAAAAATAAACAAAACACAAAAAAACCCCAAAACCAAAACCAAAGGCCTTAAAGAAAAAATATTAAAAAAAACCCAACAAACACCTGAATTATTTCTTTTTATTTTGTGATTCAGGAGTGCTTAGGAAGAATACACCTTATGATTATACATTTTACTTCTCATTGGCAGCAAGACTAGGAACTCTCTGGAAAATGGCTGTGGCCTGAACTTTGCAAAATACACCAAAAAGGGTTACTAAAAGGCCTCACAGTACTTGATCAATTTAAAATTTGTTTCTTGTGACTGAACTTTTGTGACCTGACATGCATTTTCTTTCGCCATGGTCTCTACATTAATGTTCAAGTTGCAAGCAGGAGGAATGGAGGTAGAGATGAAGGCAAACAGCCAGGAGTACTACTCTTTGAAATGACCCTCCCAAGAGCTTTAAGTGAAAACATGTGTAGATTTTTTAAAAAATGTAAATAAATCCTTCACATTTGTTCTAGGATTCTTACCCTTTTTGTTCAGCTTTGCTTCTAGCCAAGAAACTGTCTACATTCTTAGTCTAAACACATCCTCCTTGTCTTTAATTTTTCATAATTAAACACATTTTCCATAGTGTGTAATCCAACTGGGGCAAGTCTAGATGATTGCCTTTCCATGTTGTTATAAATCGAGGCCCTTGCTGCACAAAGAGGGGAGAACCCTCTGAGCATGCCCAAGTGAAACATCAACCAACACAAGACCCAAAACAGATTTAAATGTCTCTGCAGTTTGCCAGCTCCTTCTCTGACCCCACAGCACTCGGCTGTAACAATAAACATCTCCTGCATTTGCTGCAGTCCTGCATGTGACTGGAGGAGGTGCACTGTTTGCAGGTTGTGAGCAGCCCCTAGGCTGCAGTGCATATCTCCTCACTTTGAGATATGTAGGAGTGCTCCTAGAATGTCCCAAAAGAGAAGGGTGGCTTGCAGAGTCACCCTCAGTTTTTCCCATGTGGTGTCAGCAATGATGCAGCTTTCTTCTGCATTTAAGTGGCAGCCTGGATATGGCAGAATTTCCTAAAAGTCTGTGACAGACACGTCCAAATTGCCAAGGCATTTCTCATAACTCAGGAACAGCTGACCAAGTGTCCTCCCAAGACTGAAGTAAAGGAAGACATGGATGAGAAACCTTCATTTTTCTGCATTAAAGAACTGACTTTGCTCATTGACCATGACTTGAATATGAGTGGAGTTCTGGTTGAGGTATAGAAACATGCAGCACAGACTCTTAAAATCCAGCCAATAGCCAATGAGAGTTGCCCTTTGCAGTTAGATAACTTCAGTGTTTAAAATATCCAAGGAATTTCCTGTAGTGAGTAGAGAAAAGTACAAATTATACTGAAAACTCAGACACAGCTGTACCTGCTTATCTTAAGTAAAACTGAGAGGTTTTCAAAGGAAGCTGTGCTTTGTGTCTCTTTACACCTGGTCACCTAAACACAGAAGCTTCAAAATAAAGATTTCCACCAAAACCAAAAAAGGAATGGTTGCGGCATTTCAGTGTCATCTGAAAGCACATCAGTTCTACAACAAGAATTTCAGAAATATCAGAAGATTTGAGTGTCTATATAATTTTCAAAAGTCTCTCTAGTTGAAAAAGGACCCTTGTCTTGGATCTGTTTGTCTTCAGTTGAACAGATTCTCTGGATTGCTTTTACCCCCCTTACTATTTAGCTCAGTCTTTTTTTAAACTTAATTACTTTGCTGACATAGAAGATAGTTTTGTGAGTGATGAGGTCTGAGACCACTCCCAAGCAGTTACTCATTTCAGATACTTCTTCTTCAAAGTCATGAGTTGTAAAATTTGTAGGATCATAGTCCTCCGAGGAAAACAATGCCAGGCAATGCTCAGCACCTTCATCCTGCTAAGAGAGTGAGCAGCATCCTTCAAGCGTCCTGACAAAGAACCAGAGGCTCTACTTGGCAGAGACATATGAGGGACAGAGCAAACTTAGCCAAAACCTGCTTTCTCAAGTCTTTACTTATTTAGGACAAGCACAACAGCAGGTCTTCATGTATATTTGCTGTGTGCTTTGAAAGCATCTACTCACCCCCACTACGTGACGGAAGAGCCCTGTGATCAGTGTTACTGTCACTGAATCAACTAAATACACATCATGTAAACTTAGACCACCATCCTTTTGAGATTATTGCATTTTTCATTTCTTACATCTTTTACAGATGGTCTGTCTCCTGATATTTTCTTTGATTCTTAGCTTACATCTGGAGTTTTGCTTAGATTAATTTTCCTGCTGATATTTCTTAATTATTTGTCCTGTCCCGCTCTAACTTCACAACGATTTCTGTTGTTCTGCTTCTGTGGAAGTTACATGGTATATAGTAATATAGCCTATTTCTAATATTTACCAGGCATCTCTTCAGAGTGAAGGACTTTGCCTTCTAAATTTTGGGTTATTTGTTGATTTTCATATGTCTTTTACGATTTCTTTAGGAAAATGAAAAAGCATCCATGATGTACAGTTTGGCATGCTGTGTACAAACACTGGGTTAATCAGGGATCAAATGATGCAATGTTTCAAATTGAAAAGGAAAAAAAAAAAAGAACTTTGTGCCTGGAGAATTTACCATCCATCATGATGTCTCTGCACAGCTGCAGATATTATGTTAGTCCTACTAGCAACGTTAACATCCAGCAAGGTAGAGGTCATCTCTCTCTCACACTTGTCAGACTTGAGACCATATTTGAGATACAGCTCATATTTGATGTCCCTGTTTGCATTGCTTTCAAAATTTTCAGTGCAAACACAAGCTACAATAAGTGCCTTTCTTTATGTGCAGCTCCCCTTTTTACCCAACCCTGCTGCTAAGAAACCAAACAGCCACTCCCTGCCCCATGAAAGGGGGAAAGGCTGCTGGAGCAGGCTGCAGCCCTGTGAGAGCAAACAGGAATGACTCGTCAGCTGGCCTGGGTGTGCGGTGGCAGAGGGGATGTAATCCCACTTTGACACCAGGTGATGGATTTGAGACCTTTGTAGATCCCTGGGTCATTTCACAAACAAGCAGAGCAGGTTCCACCCTTGGTGTGAGCCAAACATGCACCTAGGTGTGCTGAAACCCAGGGGGCTTCTGCTTAGATCCCAGCACTGATCAAGCTTCCTTTTTTCAGTGGCCATTAAACTGAGCACAGTCTCCAGTGCAGGCAGCTCCTAAACTGCTCAGTGGCAGAGAGAGAGTGAATACCAGAGGAAGGGATGCTCTGTTGTGCCCCTCTTCTCACGGGTTTTCATTAAACTGATCTAAAATCAATGACGTGACATGGGGGAGGATCTTGTATGCCTTTCCTAAAGTTCATTAAACCAAACTACATGAATTAGGTGATAGAATAGTGTTCTTGGCCACTGTAGCTCTGGTTCTACCAGCATGAGGAGACAGAGATCAGGTCTACTGATCAATATTTAACTTGGTTTGCTGATCCAAAAAGACAATAAGGAAAAACATGACTAATGTGATGGTAGAGAACAAACAGAAACCCAGGACAAATGGACATGAATAAAATATTTTCCAGTCCATCTTTGTCTCTGCAGGTGTTGGGTGTTCCCAGTTTTCATTCTGACGTGCAAACACAAGAGTTCCCACCTCCAGCTCCACAATTGCCTCATGCTGTGTGCAGTGTCCTGGTCCCATGAAGAACCCTAAAAGAAACCTGAAAAACAAAGTCTGAGGTCAATATTTGAGAAACTGGCTGGTGATGTCAACAGGCAGTACTAGCTTTCCAGGCCAGAAGGAAATGTAGAAAGAAATCAAATAAATACAGCACAAAGACAAAGAGGGGGTAAAACCAAACAAACCAACAACCCACCCACACAACAGACAAACAAGGGGCAAACAAAAACACAGAAGAAGGTGTCTGAAATTTGAAAGGCTCCAAAAGGGATCTTGTTAGAGATGTAAAGTATGATTCTGTTTTCCTTGAAAGAGAAATTAGGCAAAGTCTTAAAAACTTCCAAAAAATTTTCTCCTTTCAAAAAATTACCCATAAGTTCCAGAAGAACACATCTCTTTTTCATTTCATTTGTTAGCTGTAGCTTTCTATGTCCTTTCCTTTACCTAAATCTTGTCTTTTCAAACCCAATTTACTGGATTAACCTTGTTGCTCAGATAGCAAAGTTTAACTCCAAGATAAGCCTCACAAGGGGATTTATGTGCAAAATAACTTTTTAACCTCATGAGCCTCCTCCAGCTCTGACTCAGTCATGGAGAGTCCATACCAGCTGACCTGAAGGCCATCCTGGCTTGGTGCCTGGCTATAACTCAAATGTTTTTGAGCAGTGGCCAAAGGAGTCTGTCAGAAAGCAAAACATATGGAAGCTGTTTTTCTCTGAACTGTGGGGCCTGGAAACTGAAGTAAGAGGTCCAGCAAACAGCAATATGGCTCATCTTCAAAGCGGGAAAAGAATAGTATCTCATCATGCCTGAGAAATGCTGTGGTAGCAATTATTCAGAAAATAAGCATCAGGAACTGTGTGATTCATTGGTATCAGGCTGGTTTCTCAACTCAAAAGACCAAGCTGCTGAAATGAAGGTGACTATGAGTGAATGAAAGCTAATTTGTGTCTTGATTATGATGGAAACGGGGCTTAGTGTTCCTCATGGTGAACTGCAATTGTTTTGCCTAGATCTATTGTGAGTTCTGAGTGGGTGGCAACTCAGAACTGCATTGCAAGCCAAAGTGGCATAGGATGGACATTGAAGAAAGAGCTCTCACAAAGACCAGAAGCAGAAACACACAATTATGTGGGTATGTGAATTGCATTTTTTAGCAAATGAAATATCCCTGAACACCCCTGGGTTCCAGTGTTCTGTTACATCATGACAGAGCAGCCCACAGATGCTGGTGTCAGAGAACTGGCCAATATTCTGGCTGCAGATGGTCTGATTAAAATGGTGTCTGCTTAAAATTGCTAAATTTTGTGATGGGGAGGAAGCACGATGACCTGCCGTTCTGCCCAACTCCAGCATTCAGAAACCTTGAATGACACCTTCCCTTCCTGACACCCTCTCCTTTCTCAATCAATCACAGGACTGACTTAACACCATGAAAGCAGACAATTTCATTTTACAGTCTTTTTATGTGTGTTCTGGTGCTGGAGCATTTAGAACTTTCATTTCCAGGCACTGTGGGTGAGAAACACACTCCTTTAAAAATAAAGTGAGATTTTCAGGCAGTAATCTCTTTGCAGCAGCTATAGTTTTCAGAAAAAAAAAATGTTCAGACTATAATTGCAAAGCCTGTGACTGCTCATAGACTCTCTGTCTGCACTGGGCCTTATGCAATAAAGCCCCAGTCTGGCTGGGACCCCAAAACATTCACAGATTTTAAGTTATAATATGATAAAGATATAAGGTATTTTTTTTCTCTCCAGTTCAAGATAATCCTGTTACCTAGGTAAAGAGATCTGTCTCTAAAACTAACTAGAAAAGCCATCTCCTGCACACCAGTTGCTAACTGGCATATTTCCAGGCTTGCTTTCTTTCACCAGTTAACAGAGCAATAAATGGGAGATATTTAACAATTTAATTCTGCTAAAACCTGACCATATGGGAGATAGTCCTATTTTTTCTGTAATATATTCCTTTTATGTGAAAAAGTAAGATCCAGTTTAGTGCTGGAATCTTTGCAAGGTGAACATTCACTGATGAGCAATTCATATTTGTGATATCTGCATGATATAAAAATACCATTAAAATATACCTCCTTAAAAAGAGCAACAGCCAAATGCTGTCCTACGCACTGCCTGTGGGCCCAACTGCTTTATTTGGTTTTTTGTAGATGGTGTTTATTATTTGGTCTACACTGCTGCCACGACACCATTTGGCTGCCACTGTCACTTTAGATGATGCTGGCCCGAGCTGTCCTGTTGCAGCTGACCTGAACTTCTCCTCAGGGAGCTGTGCTCACAGCCACATCCAAGTGTGCTCAGCTAGGAGCTGTGCCTCAGCTGGGCACAGGCTCCTCTTGGCAAAACCAAGTCCACCTTAAGAGGAAATTCACAGCTGGTTTGATGCAAGCCTTAACTCTTCAGAATTAGCAGTGGAATTTGTCTACCACTGTGACTGGCTGGACATTGAGGATGTGCCTTCAGGAAAGACCAGCCCATGGGCTTCTGATCCATGTGCAGGTATTTTTTTCCCTGCATATCCATCCACTTGATGTACACAGTGCAGATACTTCACCAGGTCTCAGAGCTGGGCGTGCAGCTATTCATGCTGAGTCTTGGCTGGTTTTCTGTAGAACTACTGAACTGATAAAGCCAGGCTGAAAAGTTTAGCTGTCTCTTCCAAGACTCTGTGCGTGTGTGTCTGTGTGTGTATTTTATGGGCAGGGATTTTCTGCAGTGTTTCTCATTTACTTTTGTGATGGGCACTAGGCCAGGATGACTGTCTGCCTCCAACCTAAATGGGCTTATAACTTTATCAAGCATTTTTCACTGATGTTTGGGGATGAGGAAAGTGGACAGGCTTTGCAGCTCCAGAGACCTCCAAGGAAGTGATGACTTGGGCAGTTCTGAGTGCCACTATATGCTATCTGCAGGCCACATATATATAGGATTGATTACTGCTTTTCCAGCATGACAAATTTACGAGGGCAATTTTAAGAACATTTGTATGTTCCTTTGATAGGAGGAAAGATTGAGTACAACTTAGTTTCTCAATTTTCCTTCCATGCCTGAAGAGCCTGAAGCAACCCTACGGCCTGTTGCACCATTTCCCCAAACTGAAATTTTAATTTGTAATGTTGTCCACAGGCCCTGACAACAGGGCCAGTAGACTGCATCACTAAATTAAACAATGGCCTGTTCCCCAGCAGGAAAATTGATTATTAGACAAAAGGGCACAGAAGAGTCAAAGCACATAGCAGTCTTGCACTTTATTCTTTGCTATTTCTTCCATCACAGGTAGGTCCCCTGTACAGCAATTTTATTTTTAAAAGGCCTCCACTTCAGCTGGACTCTACACCTACATCATTCACAAATATATAAGCATCTCCAGAATGAGTTCCTATACCTTCTCATATATTAAATAAAAAAATAAAGGACATTTAAGAAGATACTAAAGGCCTGATTGAAGTAAAACAAAAGTAGGAAAATTTGAAGATAATGAGGCCAGCCTATTCTTCACCTATACTTTACCTAGAGGTCAAGAAGATTATAGGGATCATTTATGGTATCCACTATTGCTGTGTAATATGTTACAATAAAAGAGAACACAAGATGCATTGTGTAGTGGCAATGGGTTGATTTAATCAAAAAGTCTGAACATTTACTTTGAATTTTGTTCCCTTTGGCAATTTATAGAGAGAACACAGGGCCTCCAGCCAGCTTCTCCCACTATGCTGTGTGCACAGAGATGAGGCTGTCTCTTATATATCGTGTACTTTAAACATCAGATGTCTGCCTACCTGTCTGCTCAGGACTGCCAAACCCAAGCACTTAAATAAAAATTTGTGGACTCTTTTTGGTTCACACACTCCCCATGGGGACAACCAAGATAGCAGGTTAAAGGTCACAAGGGCTTATTCATTATACTCCCTTATACGGCACCCGTGTCAGAAGCTGCTCTCTGAGACCTGCAGTACTTGTAATTTGCTCTGAGAAAAAAGGGAGGCGAGCTGAATTTCCCAGGAAAGTTGCCTGTTTCCCACAGCTGAAGCCCAGGGAGAACTCCAAACATCATGGAAAGTCTGGGGAGTCATGCTGCATGCTTCCAGATCTATAGTGCTGAAGGAAGCCCAACACATGGAAGAAGCAAGAGGTGTGTATCTCTCCAGACAACTTCTCTCCTTGCCCCCTGTGACTTTTTGTTCACTAATCNTGGGGGGGAGGATATAAAGAATATGTCCCATTTTTGTATGTTAAAAGCTTAACAGCAGGCAGAATTATTAGTGCCATAGAAAAAACAATTTGACCACACAAAAAATTCTCACGTTCTAGAAGTTAAAAAGGCCTTTGTGGATTTCAGTGGAGTGTGTTGAGGGTAGTGAGAAGTTTCAGGTGCAAATGACTCTCATGCTGTTAGATTTCCAATCTATTAAAAATAATATATTTGTCTTTAATTTCAGAAACTTAAAAGCAAGACAGCACTAATATAATGGCACGTCATAACACAGGGAGTGAAAAACAGGATCATATTTGATGAAAAGTCGCATTTTCAAATCCTTAGCTTATTTCCACTAAATTGAAAGCAAGGAGGGAAGTTAACATCTGATTTGGGTTGACAGCTTTGCAGCCAATACAATTTCCCTTTCTGCTGCTATTTTCTAACGTATTTTTTGCCCCTGAGAGTCTTTCTGTAGCAGAATGCTGGCAGCAGCAGAACCCAGAAGAGGGAACTTGGCTGTTTGCAGCAAAGGTTCATTCTCATTAGGAGATGTCAGCTGCCGGCTGGCTGCTGAGATTTACAGGAGCTGCTTCCAAAACTCAAATGCTAAGTGCCTCTTTCTCTCTTCTCCACCCTACTTCACAGTGGAGCAAGGAAAGTTAAGAATTGAAATGGAGAAAGAAATCTCTTCCAGTATTGATTTGTCAAATAGAGCTGAAAGCATAAGCATAAACAGACAAGCATGCTATGCCCTGCCTGATAGCATCAAACAAAACATTCACTAAACAATGTCTCCTTTCATAATGAAAGTCACTACAGTCCTCATTAATGAGTGCTGTTCCAGGAGCCACAGCTACAAAAATGTATGTATACTTGTGATCTTGTGGCCTCTGCAAGTCTGGTTATGCCTAGGACTACTCATTTTATGAACTTATATTTCTCTTGAGGCCATTGAAGGAACAGGGTTAAGGTCATAACACTGAACGATAATGACAAAGAAATCATTCCAAGGAGATACAGAATCAGAGCCTCAATGACACCTAGTATTTATCCCCAAAAATATCTGCCAGTTTTTCTCTCCTGAAATCAAGTTATTTTTGAGAACCAGATCTGAATGGCTAAGTGCTACTGGTGATGCTTTTGTGATGTATGCATTGCAGTGTGTCCATCAGGCTTTCAGTGAGCCTGCAGCTCTGCCTGGGGATGAGCCAGCTATTATATTCCAGATTTATGCCCTTTGGGGTTTTCCTGACTCAGAAGCACACAAAGTGTATCCTGGGGCTATTTCTAAAATTATTACTTATAATTTCCCTTCCCTCTGGGTCCTGTAATTGGACTGATGCTAGTAAGGTGTCTGGCTTTTCAGGAAAGTATTTTAGAAGAAAAATCCTAACAATAATTTTAAAATGTGTTTTTAATCATATTCTGTTTTACTACCCATCACCATGACCCCATGAAGCAGGGGTTGAGTATAGGGCAAAAGAATTTTGACCTGACTTGACAATGGGTTTATTGCTTGTCAGGTAAAAGGTAAAGACTGAATTTTTATACAGACCTTTTGAATGTCAAATCATCAAACATACATGAACAGAGACATATAGAAAGGTTTATTTTCTGTACTGCACATACCATATGCATGTGTATGTGCATTTTAAGGCAGATATTCTTCCCTGCTAATCTGTCTCTACATGCAAAACCCAGTGCCTTCTGTTGAATTCAGTGGACAGGCCCAAAGGCATATAGATTTTCTTTCTGTTTCCCTCCTCAAATAATGATTTGGCACCTTATAAAAATACATAAAAATACCCTGTAAACAGTCATATAAAATAACCACTCACCTCTGTACTCAAGTGAGAAAAATATAAAGAAGCCCAGAAAATGGAGGCCTGTCTAGCTAGCCTTGACTCCAAGGCACTCTGCTGTGGTATTATCTTTTTGCATGACCCGTGATCCATGAGCCACAAGAGGTATTTTCCCCAGACAAATAATACAGAATCATTTTTCTCCAAAATAATCATGCAGAACTTCCATGCTTCCCAACAGCTGCTGAAGATACTTTTGAGGGCCAGGTTGCTCTGGTGGTGAATATCCAGCTGCTGGAGGTCCCCAGGGCCTCTTTGCATGAAGCTGCCTACACCTCAGCAGTACCAAGGGCTGAGATAAGCTCCCTGGCACTGTCTTTCCCTGCCATCCTCCTCTCCTTTTCCCAATCATTCAAGGTGTGACAAGGGAAGTTTAGTACCATGGGCACTGGCAACAAAGGACTACTTTGTACAGGAAACAGAAGTACAGACAGAAATGTGCACCTGGGAGCCCCTGGCTCACCAGCTGGGTGTCAGCTCTCTTGGATGAGGGAACTGACTAATTAGCCATGAGATGCCAGCTCTTACAACTCCACATGCATTTCCTACAGCGGAGAGACACAAGACATGTACAACACACTTTGGTGAACCAAGAGAGGAGGAGGTCCAGCAGTACACTGAGACTGTTGTCTCCTCAGGGACCCACCTTTCCAAGAAAAGATAGAAATGGCTCAAGCCTGTAGCACTGAGTGCCTGGGCAAGCTGACGATGGCTCCCTTGGGAGCCTCTGGTAACTCTCTCCCTCTCCCTGCCAGGAATACAAGTTAAGCAACATCCACTGTTGGGAGTGGACCTGGCAGTATTAGGTTAATTGTTGAACCCAATAATCTTAGAGGTCTTTTCAAAGATTAATGAATCTATTATGATTCTACAAGTCCTGCAGCTTCATGATATAATGAGGTCAGACCTAGTGTTGTGTTAGAACCATCAGAGCACTAAAACTGGTAATATCTCTCCTCTTTCCATTTCTCCCTGTTTGCCTCTGACCCAGCATAAGATGTACTCAACGCCTTTCCAAATTTTGGATCTAGTTGCCAAAGGAGTGACAGAGGAACTGTCTTTTATCTCACAGAGTTGTTCTAAGTACCCAAAAGATTGTGAGGCATTCAGATAAGAGCACAATGGCAAGATAAATAACTGGGAATCAACATAAGCACTGCCAAACCCTCATGATATGGTGGAAGCACACAGCTCCCAAGGTCCCCATTTCTTTATCAAACACTAATCCAGTACCTAACATTGTCTGGAAATTTGGGGGGTAGGAGGGGGGGCAGGATGGAGGGAGAAGAGATGCTTGCTTTGGGAAAGGAAGGAAACTCTTCTTTCATGGATAGCATGAAAAATGACAGCTATATGACACTACCAAGATGTCTGGGATATTTGAGCTGAGCAGGGAAGATGGATTATTGGTCAGGGTTTGATGAGCAAGCTAAGAGTGTTTGACAGATTTGTGACTATATGATGAAAAATGTATACTTTACACATTTTTTGGATTAGCTTTTCATACAAATATATATGGGGAGGTGGCTTTTGAAAACTTCTGTAAATATTCACCTGTGGTTGTCAACTATCTGTCCAGTCAAGTTCACTGTGATGTGAAATTTCTACTGTACAACACTGGTTGCACGTGGGTTGAACTTAATTAGAGATGTGCAGCAAAAACTTTCATGCTGTTTTTCTACCATTTTTGGAAATAAGGATGCTAATAATAATAATGTTACAAATAAGTTTAAACTTGAGTCTTTCCAAATCTTCAGCAGTGTTTGTCCTTTAAAGGGTGTCATGATGGATATGGCTCCAACACCTGATCTATTACAACTCAGAGAATCTGTAGTCTTAGTTTAGCTCCTTTTATAACTGCAGTCTTTAAAGTTATCACCAGATGTATGTAATTACTCAGAGTTGCTGTAAAATCAGTCTCAGGGAAAGGAATCTATTATTATGACTGTAGTTCTTTTTACAAGATATGGAAGCAAAATTATGCTTGTAGGTTCTATTCTTTGATTAAACTCATTGCTGACCTATTAAAGAAATTTAACTTCTTTTGTTTACATTAGAAGTTTGAATGTGTTTTCTTAATCCAGGGCCTCAAACACTAGATTTTGCCAGTTTATTCACTTGGATGGTATTGTGTGATTGAGGTCATGGTTTTGTTTTCTCACTCAGCTCACCAGCCCTACCCAATGATTAAACTGCTGTATTTTGTCTCAAAATCCTAACGGAATTAATTCCTTTAGAGCGGGTTTGGTAAGGAGGTTGCATATTTTTAATCCTCCATATAAGTTTTGCAGTTAAACCAGAGGGTCTTAATTGTAGAAGACTGGAAAGTAAAAGGTTTGAAAAAGTAAAAGGTCTTTTCTTATCTAAGTTTCTCTTGATAATACCTGAAGTTGTTACACATATAGCTCTGCCCTAAAGCATTTTCCTGGAGCACTTGGAGAGTTTTCAAAGGCACTTAGAGTGGAAGGGGATAAGATATTACTAAGAGCTATTAAATATATCCAGACATGATTATCTAAAGAGTTTCACTTGCATTAAAATGAGATTCCCAGTATGACTATACTTCACGAACAGTTATTCACACACAAGATAAACATTACTGTACACATGTTTTCCCACTTTCCCTGGAAAAGCTCAACTTATAGGCATGACAGAGTCTCAAATGCTCCACAGTTTTATTGCTCAGGCTGTATGAAACAATAAAATATCAACAGAACAAAAATGCTAAAAGAATGCTCTGTATTTTGCCTCCACTTCACAAATGCTATTTCTCTTTGACTTTCCCCTACTTTGCAGTAAAGTTCTCAGGAATCTGCATTTCATTATCGCATCCCTACGAGCTTGTCATTAAAATACACACACTTTTGAATTGTTGTGCTACACACAAACCAGACAGTATCTCTCCCATAGATCTGAAGAACGTAAGCAGGGTGTTTTACATATTAAAGATACTTATCAACCCATACACATTTCCCCTTTCTATTTAACACTCTAGAGTTTAATATATGGCAGAAAGGCCAAATGCATTGCTTTCCTTTTCAGATCAGAAGAGATAACACAAAACTTATAAAGTATGCATGAAGCTCTAAATATAGAACTGGATTTCAGCTAGTTTAATGCTGCTTCCTATGCAACAGAAGTGTGTTTTACCTCTGGTATGCAAAAGCAATACGCACCCAGGGCCAAGATACAGCATTTAAGAGCCAACAATCAAATGCCAGGCACTGGGAAAGCATGGAAGCACTTCACAAAGGTGTTAGCTTGGCTGTTAATGGCAGCTTTACTCTTGGTTTTGACCAATATAAAAATTAAGTAGATCTCCATGGAATACTGCAGTCAAGCGTTCAGAATCTGGTGCACTTAGAGACTATTTTAATAAAATGACGACAATAATGAACTGTAGTTTGACACAGTGTAGGCTATAAACTCAATGGAGTCTGAAGCAAGCTCCCAGAAATGAGGCAGCCAGAGTAAAACACAGTGACTGTTACATGGCCAAAGTAAAGGAAATATCCAGGGAGTAGATTCCAGTGCACTCAGCAATGGGATTAGTTCTAGATAGAAAGGATTCTCTCATTCAAATGCCAGTGAACACACCCAGGTATCTGCTGCAAATCAGAGCAAAACAGAAGCAAATACTAACCCCTAAAGGAAAAGTACNATAGATCTACTTCACCACATATTGTCTGATTGTTTACATAATATGGCCCTTTTTTCTTTTTTTTTAAAAAAAAAAAAAAAAAAAAAAAAAAAAAAAAAAAAAACAACAAAAAAAAAAAAAAAAAAAACATAGAGGAGAGAAAGCCAAACAGGAACAGCTGGACAGTATGTGGGAAGAATCCAAAACTGGATTTTTAAGGTTTATTTTACCCTGGGTTCCACAGGCTGGACCATAGACTTGTGGCCAATGGGTGCAATGTAAATTCTGAAGGCAGAGTAACAGTAAAAAGTTAGGGTGAAAAAACCACACGACCCATCAAAGTCTGACCATTAACTACTGTCAGTTTTCACACTGCAAACAGGCATAGGAAAATACACCTTCTACACCTGGAGCATGACCCCAAACAAGTTACCTTTCTAGATAATAAATCCAAAGCACATGAAAGAAAGAGAATCTCAAAATTTCAGAAGGCCATTTACAGGAGAAAAAAGGGACTGTGTGATGCATCACCATCCTAAGATAATGAGAGAAGCATCATCATCCAGACAGACCTTGTCACTTTAATTCAGTAACTGGAAATTTCAGAGACAGAAACTGGGGCCTGGACATTGTATTCTGGCAGCTAAATGGATTTACTGTGCTTAAGAAGCCTCAGAGCTGGATTCCTCTTCATATTATTTTATGGGGATAGGGCAGTGGCTGGACCTTTGCAAACAGAAAAGGACAAAATAGACTTTTCACTCAAACTTCAGTCTCTGCAAGAAATGCCAACATGCCATAAAAAGAGAAGAGATATCAAAATGAAGCTACCAAACTTCAATCTTAACAAAGTTTTGGTTTAACTATTTTTCCTCAACAAAGGCCAGCTCAGCTCATTGTGTTCCTACAATGCCCTCTCCTTGTGTTTTCTTATTCTTTTAAGGAATTGTCTCCCATGCAAGAAATCCCCCTCTATAGATTGTCACAGCCATCAGATAGCAACAGCTTCTTTCTCTGAAAACGTTTTCATGTCTGAATAATCTCGTGTATGTTAATGCTCAATGACAATACAACCAAAGCCATCTTAGCCAGACCTGAGAGGGGTTAGCAAATCTAAGCACTAGGGCAGGCAAATTAAAAATATGATCAACCAACTAAAAATCTTTAGGAAAATCTGAATAGGAAAAGGGAAGTAGCTGAAAGGGGCTTACACATTTCAGAGAGCAAATACCTCATGAAGGTTGTCTGTGAGGGTTGGGTCCCTACACAGATATCCATCTACAGAGATATCCATCTACATAGAAATCAATATTTGACTTGTACAAAGAGCAACTCTGAAACCTGCTGAGAATGATGAAAGAATTATTTCATGCACCTGAGAATATTTGTGTCTTATTTCCTTGGACCACATTGTCCTGCTGACAGCATTATTTGGGAGGCCCAGTAAGCAAAGGCTGCTTGGAGGCATTATTCCATTTTGACTCAAAACAAAGAAGAACAATGCTTTCCCTCCTAATCCCACTTTCATTTTTTCAGCAGGAGAAGAAATACAGTCTTGATTTAAGACTCTGGACATTTCCATCAGAAAGGGAAGTTTAAAAGTAAAAGAGATGCCAACACTGGAGTTCAAATGAGCCAAACTCCAAGACTCAGGAGCTGACCTCCAACCATACATAATGCAGTGTCTTCCTATAGGAGCCTGCTACTTCTGACCCTCAGTAAACATCATTCTAGCTCAGAGGTGTGTGCTGGGCAGCATAAGAGCTACCTAGCACAGCAACAGCAGATACACCTTGTATCTAACTGAGAAATAAAATAATGAACAGATATCTTTGTTTGAGAACTGGAGTGTTTATACCAATCCTGTATTCAGGTTCTTTTAGATATCCTTGGGGAAATTAGAAAAATTCAAGAAAAAAGACCTTGATGTACAGAACTGACTGGGGTAGGTATGACATGAAGCATGGTGGGGCAGGAAAGAAGCATCTCCAGCTGACCCATTCACCCATCAGAATTCTGCCCCTCCATTTCCCTAGAGATGAGTGTGCTCTTTGAACACATGCCGTGACCTGGCAGAGAAATGGTTTAAACACCAGCTCAGAGTAGCAACACATACTCAGAGTAACAAAAGTCTCTCAGATTATTCAGTCTCTGTGGATGAGTGATGATGATGAACATAACTGGCAGCAGGAACCTGATTTCCTGCAAGCAAAGCATGTAAGTGAGCAACAGGGAAGGTATTCAAGTCCTGGAGCCGTAAACTGTTCTTCTGGATCAAGTGAAGGCTATTCTTGGTATAGACTTCAGGATAAGACAGAAATTGTATCCCACTTTCTTCCATGTCCCCAGTCTTTAGATTAGATTTGGCTGCTAGCAACAACTGAGGGTGGCTGGAGATTTCTTGGCTGAAATATTGCACTGCTTGTTAAAGGAGAAATAATGGATCTGATATTTATTGCCTGCATTCTTTTCCAGACCTTTGAACAAGTGGTTTGTTTCTTATCTGTTCACAGTGACACTAACCAAGGATCAGGGTATGACTTCAGTTTCAGCTTTGGGGTTTTTTTGCACAAAATATTTTCAAAAGGTCATTTAGGTATTTTGACGCATATTTTGCCTGAACTGGGCCATAACCTAAAAATTGTTCCTATTTTTACAAATTTTATGAATGTTATTTATTATTTCAAAGATAAAGATGTATTTTGGCACTGCTGACTACAAGGCTTTGTTTAAAATAGATTTCATTGGCTGGTGGTTCATTTCTGTGCTCAATCATGGAGGTGATAGGAAAAATTTTGGCAGCTCTTTACACTGAGACAACATTAAGTGCAATCAAGAAGTGTTTGTAGTCTTTTCAGTTGCAAGAAAAATTTCATCTTCTCCTAATCCCCTTCCTAAAAATACGAAGCTTCTTTATAAAAAATCATCTCTTTTCATGAATTTAAAAACTAGCTGAAAATCCTGTTTTCTATCAGTAAAGTGACAAAAAAGTTTTGAGCAGACCTAAGCTTTGCCTTGTTTTAAAGTGTACCCAAAAGCTTGTTCTTACCCTTCTTGCTCACCTACAGCTTCCCCTTCTTTCAAGGGAGCACGTGTGTTCAAGCAGCAGTTTCCCTTCCCACAGTAATGTGATGAGCTGTGGTTGCCAACACTCAGAGCCCCCCGTGCAAGCACACAAGGTGCTATGTGGGCTCACAGCTGCAGGGCACAGCCCTAGGACTGCATGACCCCAGCAAATGGTGGGACAAAGCTCAGCAGAAAGCACATTGCCACTGTCATCACTTTTGGACAACCTTCCTGTGATATTTTCAGTCCTCCTTCACCGAGTCCTCCCTCCTTAGATTGTATGCAAATACAGCTGAGCCTCTTCACCTTGCTCTGTTCTGTTTTTCAGCAATAGATGCAGGCAGCATGCTCAACTCCTTTGGCTCCTGTCATGCCATCGCATTCCTGTCAAGCTGCTCCTCTGAGTCCCTGCTCACTCCATCAGCAGTGACCCCTGCACTGCCTGAGTCAGCTCACACCTCATTTGCTTTCATGTGAAGTGCCTCCTGGGCGGGGATATCGCCAGTGGCAGCTGGGTGAACTCCTGCTCGTCACTGGTGTGCTCAGGCTGTCAGGCTGCCACTCCTGCCTCCACCCCACGCTCCCCACATCCAGCTCAGGTTCCAGGGTCTGGGCTGTGCGTGAGAGAAAATGCAGAAGTGTGGGCAGTACAGTCTTGAGTAGAAAGGGGTTTTCTCACAGCGACTTTGAAGAGCTCCTTCAGCTCTGCGTATCTGGATCTTGTCACTGGGCCTTTTGAGATCCTCAGACTAAGCTATTCTTTTTTTGTCCCTCAGGTCTCTGCTTTTATCCTTCTTTCCCTATGCTTCCTCTCTTTTTAGATGTGTGCTTTGGTATATAAATGTACAGGGTACAAAATTCAGTCTTTTCTCTCATTGAACACATCATTAAACACATCAACATTTGGAGGGTTTGCGTTTTCCCTCTCTTTCATTTGACTTCAGCGAGGCCTGAGTTTAATGCCTCTTTTATTATTTTCTGCTAGATAGAATAGCCTGGTGGTTTGTAGCCTTAGGACAGACATTGTGGAATATTTGCCATATTCACACCGTCTCTAATATCTATATATTTAAATAATCCCCTAAACCTCATTGAAAGCCTAAGGATGCCTAGAGACAAAGATTTCGATAAGGCTGTGTCTGAAACAACTTAGAACAGTGCTCTGAAAATTATTTCTTAATTATATAATTTGTTTGGGATTGCAAGTTGCTCTGTGGAGGTGATTGAACTTTCCATTGCAGCAGACTGGGAAAGTACACGTAGTCAGCTCTGCTGAGGGAAAACTGAAGTTCCAGATTATAAGGGGCAATGTACTAACTTGATTGATAGCAGCCAGTTCAGAATAGGCTGGCTTTCTCTGCTACTGCTTCTGCTTCTGTTTCTGTCTTTGTATTTTCTTCTTTCATGTTAATCAGTACAGTCCCTGAAGATTGTAAGTGCTGTCCTCTGAGGGGGTGTTTCCTGTGGAATTCAGAATATGCAGCATTTGTTTGACCTCTGCCTCCTGTTGTACACGGTCATGCCTCACATTTCTTGTCAGCCTTTCTTCATGGCTAATAAATTCAAATATTAGAAAAAAAACCTATTCTTCCTTTCTGCCAGCTTGTCTTGCTTTATGCAAAGATGCTTGTGATGCCTCAAGGACTGTGCTTCCATGGATAATCCCACAGGCTTCTTGTTGGACTTAGGCTAAGTATTTCCTAAGCTATGAAGAACTGACCTGCAGTTTAACACCAATCTGGCACTTTTGGAGTGTATCACACTCACACACAGACACACAGAGCTCTGTTTGCTGGGCATTACTGCTAAACCAGTTTGTTTGTACTGTCTGTGGGTCAGATTGATGTCCCATTCAGTATCTCTCACTAATATCTCAGCTTGCTGGTTTATGCATCTCTAATTGTGTGGCTCTCGGACACAACAAAATCATCCCCTTTCTTTCCCTCATATGTATTTCTACCCACTTCCATGTGTGAATACATGAATGTTTAAGGATTCCTCTGTTTCTTATCTGTCAGGCTTTGCTGAAATACTTACCTTGATTATTTTTTGGTCAAATCCGCCTAGACTGAAGTTTTTTGATGGCCCATGACATTACAAACTCACCCATCATGTACTTCCCATATAGTATCATTTACAATGGCCTGATGTAGCATAGTATTTTAGGCAAATAGATTGATGGGTTTGACTTAAATAGAAAATTAATCAGGCTATTTCTTCCTTGGATGCCTAGATGCATATGGAAGTCTGCACCAGAATAAGTTTTCAAATATTTTTAATAATAATAATAACAATAATAATGAACTAGTTTCTTAATGTATGCCCTTTTATAGATATTATATAAATATATATAATATAAATATATACAAGCCTTTCTGCATAAACTGGCTACTGATTGTCAGATTGTGGAAAAAATGAAACTTCATAAGCAGCACAAACAAGAGAAATGAAACATGCCTGTCTCTGGCTTTGTTTCTCAGGGCACACTGCATCAGTACAGACTCACTGGTGCCTGATATGGTTTGAGCTCACACTGCAACATGAAGACATTAGCAGGGAGCTCTCTATCAAACTGTCCATATGCAGTAATTGTGTAGGAAGAGAGCACATCTGAGACCTCTGCCCCTTTGTCAAAAATCACCAGTTGATTTAAAAGGCAAAGCCTGATACCAAAAATAAGTAGACAATCTGAGTGTTTAAACAGTATTTCATTGGGAAATGCAGCTTAAAAACAAGACCAAGAGAAAATACACTGTGTTACACCAAAGTGTAATCTTTTATCTGGGATCAAAACTATGCTTTAAAGTAAGGTCTCTTGCTAGAGATTTTCACTCAGCTGGGCTAACTTGTTCATTGAACTCTCCTATAACTTCTCTTTCACTTCTTGTCCGACTCATATTTGACAAATTGTGCAGTCTTTTAGGTAATTGACAATCTGTCTATTCTGTGTCCTGCAAGCATCAAAATGATCACCTTCCATCTAGTCTGCTTTTAAGAAACATTTCCCACTTCAAAGTCCACGAGCAGCATTTTCCCCATGTTGTCAACAAATTGCTCTCTCATTTAACTTCTGACCCTTCCTGTTGCCCTAAAGTGATGCTACAAAATAAATTGTCCTCAAAAAAATTTCCAGAAAGAGTTTTTCCTCTAGCCAGCCTAAAGATGCACCTCTGCCTGGTCTTCCACTTGCCTTCCTGACATTAGTTCTGGCAGATGTGTCTAAAAGAGGCTGATATATTCAGTGTGCTGGAGGTAGGCTGCATTAAACAGAGGTGTCATACAGCTAGCAGGACATAAAGGGATGTGCCATTGCCATCTTATTCCCAGTTTGGCTGAGTGTTGGTTGTAAAAAACATCTAAGAACAGCAGTAAAAACTTTGCTCTCCTTCTGACCAATACCTCAACATAGCATTAGTATTGGCACTCATGTGGAGCTGTTAAATTCTATCATTATCTGCAAAGCAGAACCGGTTTTACTACTTTTTTAACCCTTTTAAATACAGGAAAATTATTTTTTTTAAATGTATCAGTGCAATGAATTTAAATCAGGGGTTGTCAGAGAACTGAAATAAAACCTGTTGATCTTATCTGTTGAAGTTTATATTCTAAATAAATTTCAGAGTCTGGCTAGCAAAAAATATAGGCTAGGAAACTTATTCGGCTCAGTGGAAAGCAATGTCATGGAGTTTTTTCCTTTCTTTCTTTCATTTTTAACAGGAATAAACCACACCTCAGAAGCACTGAGTCCTGCACAGATGTGTGTAACACCTCTCTGTCTCGGGACAAGGCATGCTGGAGCAGAAAGGGTTTCTTAAGTGCTTCGTTCCTGTCAACTTTCAGTAGGATTTGGGCATCTCTCTAGATTTCTCCACGTATATGTGACCTGACACTTGTCCCTTTCTGCAAACCCTCTGCTGCCTACTGCTAGTAAAGGCTGGCTCACCAAGGGCTCTTGGCTTTGCATAAGAAGTTTGTACAATTACATTTACAGCATAAGTACAGCTGTCAGAGGACAGCTTGCACTCTACACCTCCAGGGACCACATTTGAGAGAGGCTGGCTGGACAAGGAGTACGTGAGAGAAGGGATGCACCCACTTTCTTCTGGGAACCCCAGGGAGCAGCAAGTTCTTCCAAGAGGCCGTGGGGGTGAAAGGAAGAGAAGCAACCTGTGAGAAACTCAGACAGAATTGTGGCTGTCCTCGTATTGGAAAGGAGGTGATGCATTTGTTTGCACTTCAAAACATACTCATTTCCATCTTGACCTAAAAGTAGTGGCTTTGCTGATCAATTTAGTTGGCTAGAACACCTAGGAATAAGTCTTGTTTTGAAAGGAAGGAGGAGAAAACCTCCTCTTACAGCTCGAGAATACAAATTCCTCCCCACTTGCCACTGGAGAACACATGACTCATTCTTGCAGCTCTCCTGAGTCTATTGCTGCTGCACAGCTGTCAAGATCCAGAGCACTTCTAACCTTACCTGAAAGCAGAATGGATAGTGAAAAATGCCCATAATGGTACTATCTGTAAATGAGAGAACTGGGGGTATAAATCAAAGGCTTTTGACTCTCATTTCGCTGAAGCGGAAAATAGAATTGTCCAACTTGAAAACAGAGAAAAAGAAGAACAGAGCAATGGGTATAGAGGAGATGGACAATAGATTAGCTTAAGGATTTAAAGAATCACTGCAGGAGCTCACACATAGGGCTTTTCAGTACACCTGTGTGTGCTTGGAGGTATATTCTGCTCCACAAGTACTCCCTGCCCCAAGATTTCAATAGAGCAAGGATGAAAATAACAAAGGGTTCTGCTATGAAGACAAAAATACAGTGCCAAGAGAAGCAAATAATATCCTCTCACAATACTAATTTCTTCTGCTTTTACATCAGTCAAGAAACAGACACTTTGTACAGATTTTACCTCATTAAAAACCAGTATTGTATGAAGAATATCAAACATGCACTTCACATTTAAAAAGTGTGAGAACAAAATCTTTCTTTTATATTACATCAACATTGATATTAGCTTTTAAAACCCTCGGGAAAATCTGAGAAGTTTTGCAAAAGCTGCTTCACAAGAGTTGTACTGTAATACGCTTGTTCTTACATACATAGCAAGAACTGTGATATAGATTTGTGTGCCAGCAAGATTACATTTAAAGAGGGATTTTTCTTTAGTCCAGCTATAGCCTTCTGATGGTCTTGTGGTAGATTATAATTAATGCATAATAAGTCCTATCTTCACCTACAAACAGTAATGATAAGAGCTTTTTTTGAATCATATTTCAGAACCTCCCAAAGAAGAACACAGTAATACACAAAGTCTGCCTGTGCCTCCTTTGGCTTCCGAGCTGGTGCTTTCACATCAGCCTGTTATAAATCTGCCTGCCAAGAGCTGTCTTCCTTAACCCTTTGAGATATGTGAGAATATACATTATTAATTGGTTGTATCAGGGCTATTCCCTTAATCAGTGCAGAGATATCAATATATTCTTACATTCTTTTTGTTCTGAAGTTAAAAAAAAAAAAAGTACAAGGAATATGGAACAAAACTCCAGTGTATTTGGGCATACATAGATATTTGGGCTAAGAAATTAAGCTCAGCTATCCCCAAAGCCTAAGCATTGGTTTCTTATAGATGTTGTGGTAAAGGTATCCAAGAGAAAAGATACACAAGTGTCTGAAAAAGCTCAGGCGGAATTTCTTTCCCTTCAAAATTTATCTTTCTCAAGCATTACTTATCACCAATGAAATATTACTTATGACTATTAAATCTGCAGAGTACTTTGAATCTCCATTGTCAGCATGAGTCATGTTTCATCAGGAAAATAGCTCAATTTTTAATAACTGCTCAATTTGCTCCCTCATTTTTCCTTCCATTTAGAGGCTGTAGCAGTACTTCTCATGAAGTCTATGCATCGAGGACACAGATGGTGGAAGGGTTCCAGTACCATGACTTTAAAATTAATTACAGGGTTCAAGATACCAGTTCTTGTAGCCAGATTACTCTATGCCTCCCTTACATTCAGGGCATTCTTTAAAAAATGAAGGATTTCACACTTATGAAAAAACTTTGAGGAAATTATTTATGTTTAGCCTAAATTCTCACAGGCTTAAAAAAAAAAAAAAGAAAAAAGAATAAAGAAATAAAAAAATAAAGCAATGGAAAATAGGGACACAAAATTGCTTGTCTGAAGGAATTTTCATTATATTTTGAAATAGTGTACAAGGCAAAAGAGAGTCTAAGTATCAAACTGTCCCTTCTTAGAACCACAAGATAATTTAGGATAGAAAAGGTTTCTAAGATTGAGTTCAGCTATTAATCTTGATCTGACCCAGCTTTGGATCTGACCCAGCTTTGGATCTGACCCATAATGTCCCAGTAGGTTATGGTGAACGGATTCCAACTGAACATACAAGACCATAAAAATACCCAGATATATAAGATTACTTACAGACATCAGATTTTGCCTTCTTGAATATCAGTGAACATGATGAGGGATTTTCTCTCATTAAATAAATGCTTAAGATGCTTATTGTGGTATTTTAATTTTTATTGACATTAAAATTGATGCTCTTGATTTTCAGACTGATAAGCAAGTGTACTGGACACCTCCAAAATATATTTGATAACCATTAGGCTTCACTATCAATTGGCAAAGAATAATGTTTCCAGCACACAATATGATTTTTATATTGCCTAATATCAGTGTAGGATGTTCTAGGGTAGCTTTTTATATTCAGTCTCTGAGGACCTGAGCTAGAAGGGCTTTTCTGGCTCAATTGTCAATACAATGGTGCTCAACCGTGCTATAATGCACCTAGGGATTAATTTATTGCCATTAACAGATCCATGAGGGAAATACAGGTGGCTAGGAACAAAAATTACCTATCAGAAAAGGAAGAGTATTAAAACCTTTTCGAGTAATGAAAAGAGAAAATAGATTGTAAGTGAAAATGACAATACTGCTGGAGAAGACTATCTGTTATGGGTGACTGCTGACAAGCAGTACTGTGATGAAGCCAGTGATGAAGGAAAACCAGACAGAGATATATCTCTGATTTAAGGGATGAAATCACTGTAACACAGGAAACCTCAAGGGAGAGTAATCCAGCTATACTGGAGTGACTTCAACTTGCGTAACCATAAGTAAACTAAATTTAAGCTAACAAGGGCAGGTATTTGTAGTAGTGTAACCATGGCAGCAAAGAGCTGAGAATAAAAAAGGCTCCACCTGCTCAAGACTTGCATAAATACTTACCATTTGGCCCCACAGAGCCCTTGACTACCATAATTACACCTCTAATAATATCCAAGCTAGACATGCTGCACATAATAACCACAATATAGATGCTTCTTCAGACTAAAACCCCCTTAAAAGGATCCAAAGCCATTTGGTGTCCCTATCAGACTTTCCATTGATTTCAGTGAACTTTGTCTCTGGCCTTTTAATGTTAAAGATGAATGTAACATATTAAATTATTGAACAGAGTACTTGGTCTTAATAAGAGCAAATTATTTTTTCAGGGCAATAAAACTGATTCAGCTGTAGTGGGATAACAGAGAAAACAGACTCAGGGAAAACTAATTAAAGCATTTTGACTACTAGGACTAAGTTTCTCCCTCCCTGACACAAGAAATTATTTTCAGAACTTTTATAAAACATTTATTCTCATATGAAGAAGGTAATAAAAGTGATACACTGTAGCCTTTTTCCCTAGCCAAGATCAAACTACCTACATTCTATGAAAGGGGGCAAATTGCCCAGAGTGTGTCTCTTGAAAACAGAAAAAAATTGTTTGCTATTGAAATGTGAAAGTCTATTAAGTGTTGGGCTGTGATTGCTTTCCAATTAGCTTTCACAGAGTTCTCGGGAGAAAAGAAAGGAAAGGTGGATCCCCAGCTTGCAAGACAGCTATTAGATTTCCATGCAATCAAGGGTCACCGGAGGAGCGTGCTTTGCTCCATCATCCAGACGTTTTTCTATTAAGGAGAAAAGGATTTCTAGGAGGAATCGAAGGGCAAGTCTAGAGAAGGTGAGTTGTTCTTCAATTAGTCAAAGCCATTGCTGGCTTTACTGAAGGTGAGCACTCCCCAGCAATGGACACAGGCCATTGCAGTAACTATGAGTGGGTACCGAGGAGGTGATTGAAGGGGTCGAGTGGGGATGGTTATGTTGAGAGGGATGAATTTGGCACAAAGAAGCTTTGGAGCCTGAACCAGAGCAGTGTGTGGCAAGCCAAACGAGTCTGTAGAAAGAGAAAAGTAAGGTGTTAACATGATCAACAGAAATATGAAACAAGGCCCTTCCTTACAGTGACTACTGTGGGTACTTGAAGCCTTGATAGAGAGGGGTTAGATCTAAATAATCATTTATGCTGGTATTTAACTGCAGATATGTGAGAAGCCCTGTTGACATCGCCAAGACAATTTCAAAGAGAAGAACAGATTTAAGTGCTTTGCTGGATGAGAGCCAGAGGCAGCTGAAGTTAGCACTAAGATCATTTTGGAGAGTTCTTTTTATTTCTGAATTCTCAGAGCACCCAGACCTCTTTCTGGATAGTCTTGGGAAGGATTATCAAGGTAAAGCAGATTTAAAACATGCAGATTTAAAAATATCTGTGACAGACCTTGAGACACTAGCTGAACCCTTTTCCACAGACAAGAGAGAATTTCCTTTAGATCTTCAACAGAAATGTTGTATTAGGCTTTTAAACAGCTTTAGGGGCTCTTTGTTGATTTAGAGGCTGTTTGTTGATTGAGACTTTTAAAACAAAATATCCAGGTAGATTTTATTTCCCTCATTGGAATTACTTTATAATCTTCCTGATCTTATTTTTCAGGTCAGAAGAAGGACTGGGTCCAAAAACATTTTCTCAAAAACTGGATTGTAATAATAAATACTAGCCAGGTATACCAGAGAGAATTATTTTTTTTTTTATGCCATCCCTTGTTTTCAAAAGGTATTTGAAATCAATTATCACACTGGGAAGGACTGTAAAGATGGGCTTCAGTTCAACAGAACTGACTACTGTTTTTCCTAATCCCTGGAAGAGATATTTTCTCCTTGGTTTTACAAAACTTTCTTTCAGACTGTGCTATTTGCTTCCAGTTGTTTTAGACAACCAAGAAATCCCACTCCAGGCATGGTTGACTACAAAATTTCTACTGAATTCACAGGAGTCCAGAATTTTTTCCAGTAGAGTTATTTCCTAACCCCTGGGTCAAACTAATAGAAAAGGACAAATTCCCAAACTCTAACGTGGTCTAAATTGTTATGGACAGACCCTTGAAAACCAAAGGCCACTTCATCCATTCAGTTTTGGAATGATGAACATTTCCAGTCTACTAACTATTCCAACTTGAGGATGTAATGCAGTGCTGAAACATCTTTTTACCACTCACATTTACTTGAAACTGTCTCAGGTCTTACTTGGTTGAAAGCAAGGACTTTGCCTTTTTCCCTGCCATTTCTTAAAAAATAGGCTTCCACAGGTTCTTACTGAAAATACAGTATTCAACACAGGCTTCACAAATCAGTTTTGTTCATGACTGAAAGACAAGTATCTGGAGGACTTTTTCAACACTGTAATGCAGCACTCTGTTTACTGTTGCAGTTTATGAAGAATTCAGGACATAGACGGTGCATATGCTCAAAACAAACTCTTGCACAGTGAAAAATCTAGTATTCCTGCTCTCTGATGCAGATTTAGAATATATTGAAGTCTATTCTCCATCACTGCTTAGCTGGCACTTCAGGAATTTTTAACTAATTGACAGTGTTGATTAGAAAGAACAGCATTATCTCATGTTTAGGGGAGCTACAAAATTCCAGCCTCAGCATTCCTGTGACATCTGTGTGAGAAAACAGGGACAACAGATGAAGATGGCTCTGGGAACCTGCTCGGAATATTTGTATTCAAGGGAAAGGTTTTCACTTGGGTTTATCTTTGTGTCATGATGAAAAGCTGCATGATTAGGGTAGTATTCTTACTGGGACACTATTTCTAGTTGCTTGTTGCTGCAGTAAGTGTTCAGTGGCCCAACAGCATAGCAATTTATTTGCTCAAAAAGGATGGAGTTTGGTTTATTTGACTGGATGGATTTCCACAGGTGTTAAAAAAAATGGCTGCTTAGAAGTACTACCCAGTTTGTCAAGATATTAAAGTTAGATAAATCTTCTTGCCACAATTGTACTAATGGGTTTTTACATCAACAATTAAGTTCTAAAAGAAAGAATTTGTTCTGAAGGGGTGTCCCTTTGGCACACAAAACATCACATCCTGCCAAAGATCCTAGTTGCATGTACACTGGAACTCATTTTCCTTCCTGACTTCTGAAGCTTGGCCATGATTTATCCCCAAGGGGCTTGGAACTTGCCAGTGTCTCTTATTGCCTTGCAAATTACAAAGTTGTCTAACAAACAGTCTTTCCTCCCTTTGAAATCTGTAAACACTGTATTACATAGACATTTATTTTAATTAGTATTTTTAACGCTCCATGTTCAATTAATTTGTTGTGTTACTTGGTTAGTATTTTCAGCAACTCTCCCTTAAAACTGTTCATTTGGAATATTTTGTTCCTCTGGAGGGAGCTTTTCCCTTCACCCCTGTGGCTCCCAGCTCATATCTGTGGGTAGCAACAGTGCACGTACATGTTCTCAACTCCTTGGGAGGTGAGCTTACACAACTGTCTTTTATACCTGGATCAGTGCTCCAGCTGGGGCTTCTAAATGTATTCAGTCTCCAACATTTGCTTCCTCAAAGAGTCTCTCTAGGCCTGAATCACTTCAGTGTTTATTCTCTTTAAAAAATAGGAGAATTTTTTTTTAATTATTAAGGTTTCGGTTGAAAGTGAGCACTGTGCTTAATACAGAGTTTGACATCTTGCAATAATTTTTGTGAGGTGCCCTACAGTGAGGCATCACCTTTAAAAACATTAAAAATTTTCTTCATTTTTAAAAGTTCAGAGTGCTCCTGGATTCCAGCAGCTTTGGTGGGAATGTTGAGTCATCTCTGGCCTTCCATGCAGTCAGGAAGATTTTTATGACAGAGTTTGGCCTATACATTTAAGCAGAATGATCAAATCACATTCTTTTTGAGCCTGGGTAAGGATTTCAGTTCCTCAGTTTAATGCACTCCAGTCTGAAACCTTTGTTCTTAACAACTGTGAAAAAAGGGAAATGTTCAGGAGAAAGTTGAGCTTTATGCTGCAGTCAAACTCGAAGTGATCTCCAGAGATATCTTTTATTTGTATGTTAAGCAGAATGCACATTTATGGTGCTGTATAAATAATAATAATAATGCTATCTGTTTATTCTGCAAAATTCAGCAATGAAAGTAAAAATAACCTCACTATGTGCTTTCAGTGAAGATGCATAGCTATTTTTATTTCATACAAACTTGTTCTTCCCAAGTTATAAGGTACTCAGTATTTAAAGCTATCAAAGGAAAATAAAGCAAAACAAAATCTCAAAAACTAAGGTTCTGACATCATAAAGTAACTCAGCTCCATAAAAGCATGTGGCCATATAATCCAGCAATGTTCTTAAGTATTCCACCTTCAAATCACTGAAGAGTTCTACCTAAAAATGTGGTTGATGGCCAAAGGAATTTATAAAATTGAGTGTAACCATACAACTCAGGGAATTAGTCATGAGACAAGGAACCTTTTACCCATAAATCAGTGTGAAACCATCTCAGTTTCAGTAAGCAGCCACACTAGTTAGGGATTGATGGTCTATAGGGATCAACATTAAAAGGCAATAGCTACCACATTGTGGTATAGAAGATATTAAAGCTATTTCCCGTACCCAACAGAGGAAATCAAGAAAGCATTCAGATATTAATGTCAGCCAGCATTTGTGAAATGAATAGGCTTGACCTCAGTCCCCTCTCTTTTCCAGCAAAAACGAGAAGCTGCAAAAAGTCTTCTTATTTGTGACCTTGAAATCACCAATTCTGTGAATGATTAACTTAGTGCAGAAGGAGGACAAGAACACTGGTAAAAGGAGGAAACACAGAGTTGTGCAAAACTTACCACTCATAACAACACCCTTTCCATGGCTGAACAGTTGTTTCAAGCTCCTAGGCAGCCAATCCTGCTCTTTTATCACCTCTAAATATAGAAATAGCATGTAAAAAAAACCTCCTGAAATATTTCAGGGAGAAAACATGAACTGACACCCTGGGCATTAATCACAGTATTTTATATTACTCTAGAATGAAAGTCACCACCTTTAGATACTTTCATTTATCATGCTTCCCTGTTTAAGCCATTCACAGAGGATTTGCAACAGTTTCCTCATTCCAAGTCTAGGAAATTGCAACCAATGCAATGACCATTGGAAACCCCCAACAGAACAATTTTAGAAGCAAGGACTGTATACTGCTGCAGGAGATTTTAGTGTGGTTAAATGTTGGCAGACACCAGCCTCCCACTGAGCAACACGTGCAAGAGCCAGGGGACAGAAGTTTACTCTGGGAAGACATGGGGTTCACACGTTTTTAAAACTGGCCACACTGATAATTGGTCTCCTCCAAAATAACATACAGCAAGCTCTGCTGCATTAACACCTCATTTACATAGGGATCCTAAATACTGAATTCAAAGAGAGCTTCGCTGAAGGCATGACTTTCCCACTGCAAGCAGCAATCCTAGTGACTCCAGGAAAATTAAACTGATGTCCACCCTAGACCAGTAAAGGCCTTAAGGAGTCTCTGAGGATGCTTCAGCTGTGGCCTGGGGGCACAGAACAGCCTGCAGTGCATCTCTCAGGCTGATGGTCAGATGAGATATTACCTTGTGCTGGGCTACATCTTAGCAGACCCCCTGGCTAACCCCGCCCCAGAATGACCCTTCTCAGCCCTAAAAGCTTCTTCGTAGGTCAACCGTGCCCCTGAGGACACCGCCCAAATGCTGAAACAGAGTTTGTGCAGCATGGAGGATGTCTGGGCATCAGAGGGCAGCATGTGTGGTGCCTTATGAGCCAGTTCCAAGCCATCAAGCCTAATTGCTGCCTAATAGATGGTTCTAAAATCAGATTGCGTTTCCCTGGGACTGATGGAGGTGCTGTTCCTCTCCTGCCACTGTGCTTCCCAGGTGGCTGTCTCTCCAGGGTGACAGAAGGAGCTGGGTGCCACCTCCTTTTGGGTCTCAGCTTCTGCAAGGACAATCTCACACAGAGCTGGCCCTCCTTAGGTGCCACACATTTTGGGGAGGCAATGGGTTATTTGCACAAAGGGTTACACCTCACAAGCCCTGTTTGCATGTAACACAATTGATGAGGTCTTTTTTCCTTCCTTACTTTAACATTTTTAGCTAAACATAGCAAGGCCACATCCCCCCACGTGACCAGGGCTGCTTACTGCATCTTGTAGCATCTATCCAAATCAAATACCTGCATCACTTCTGAGAGCTTTTGCTGCAAAGACCTCTGAAGCCTTTTTGTCCCATTTAAGACCTGTCAGTCTTTTGTTTCTGTCTAGCCCTTCCTGGCCCTGGGTTGAAGCACATTATGAAAAATTCCTTACAGACCTACATTAGTATAAATTAAAAGGTAGAGGACATTATCCTGTGTAGAATGTGATTTTTTATTCAAATAATACTATTAGCATAATTATCTTTTTCAGAAATTAAATGAACATTATTACACTTGATGTGCTACAAATTATAAAAGTAAAATTTCACTTGTAAGGTTGCACAGTTCTCAAGCAATTAGCCATATTGCACCCAGCAAACCAAAATTAAACACATAAATTAAACCAGCGGGAGGGATAATAATGTTAGAAAGGGGGTATAGAATTTGTGTGGTTTGTTCATTCTGAAGCTCCAACTAAAGATAGTTCTGACAGGAACAGGTCAGACAAGTGGGGTTAACAGGTTCCCCCACACTTTTCTAACTTGACAGAAAAATTATGTGGACTCCTTTCACTAGGGATAATAACATAATCTAAACAAGTAATTTCCTTGTGTGCTCCAAGCATAATCTTTCAATCTGCCCCTAATTTTTGCCATACATAGCTGTTATTGGCATTTTAATCAATAGGCACATTGGATCTGAACTCAGCATTCACACTTTTTTTTATGATTATTGGATGCTTGCAGTTGCATTTATGTGCAGCTACCTACACAAAAATATACAGCAATTTATAGACACACCTTTTATTCTGGAGGCATTAATTATTACAACTGCCAAAATTTATCAACATAAAGAAATATTTCCATGATTGCTAAAGCATTTAGATGACAGCAGTAATTTAAATAGCTTGGAGAGACAAGTGAATGCTACTGAATGGTTTTTAAAGGTGTGGCTCACTCACAGAGTTTACTGAAATTCTTCTAAACCAGCTTCAGCATAGGAAATGTCCCACAGAGAGGTTGGATTAGATGACATTCAGTGATCCCTTCCAACCTTAACCATTCTGTGCTTCTGTGATAGGCAAGCAAAGAAGGGTGGGGGGTAGCTGTGGGCCTGATATTTTGGGGTCTGGAAGATTTTAGCCTGCTAGCAGCTGCTAATTCTTTTCCCAAGGGAAAATCTTTCCAGACAGCTTCTTCTCAAAACAATCTTGGCAAACAACTGTCTTTTCCCAAAACAATCTTTCTCCAGGTGGTGTTTTGCCTTTCTGGTTCTCAGAGAAAAACATTTTGACTGTTTCTCTAGTTTAACTGATGGGACTGGGGAGGTGTCATTCCTGTTCACCAATCATGTTAAGTCTGTATTGGAACTTATAAAAATAGAGAATTAAAGCCTTTTTTATGCCTTTTGCATTCTGAAATATTTGGAGTCCCGTCTTTTATTCATGTCCTGTAGCGACAGGTAGCCCTGTGTTTTGATTGTTAGAGAAGAGCCACGGTGGCCAAAGGGCTGAATGTTTATGAGCATGACTGAGAGGGAAGGCCAAGAAGGCAGAATCAGGTTGGGAGTCTGTCACAGACCCGATAACCAGGATGAAGAGGCAGACAAAATGTTCTGTGTGCAGCTGGCACAGCTGGTGAGTGAGGCAGCAAGGGAAGGGATCCCCCTGGACCTGCTGTTTGTGAGTGGGGAAGGGCTGGGGCCTGGGGCTCTTTGGGCATAGTAACCACAATTTTGATTCTTGGAGAAGTAAGGAGAAGAATTATCAACTACCTTGGATTTCTGAAGGGCAGCCTTTGGCCTCTCTAGAAAATTAGTTTGCAGGGTCCCTTGGGAAGCAGTCCTGAAGGGAGAAGGAGTCCAGGAAGGCAAGACACTCTTCAAGAAGGAAATCTTAAAGGAGCAGGCTGTCCCCATGTCCCAAATGGCAAGGCTGGCTAAACAGGAAAAAAATGCTCTTTAAAAAAAGAGACTCATGAACGTTAAAAGAAAGGGCAAGGAACATGAGGGGACTGCAAGTATGTTATGAGGTTATACCAGGAGAAGATCAGAAGGATCAAACCCCAAGTAGAACTTAATCTGGCTAGTGTTGTAAAAGTGAATTTTGGAAGCTTCTATAAATACATTAACAACAAAAGGAAGACTAAGGATAATCTCCATCATTTATTGGCTGCAGGGGTGACAAAAAATGACAAAAGTGACATAGTGACAAAAGCTGAGGAAAAGGCCGGGTTGCTTCATTTCTTCTTTGCTTCAGTCTTACTATTAAAGACCAGTGGTTCTTCAGGTACCCAGCCCCCCCAAGCTGGAAGAGAGGGAAAGAGAGCAGGATGAAGACTCCTTAATCCCAGAGGAAATGGTCAGCTGCTCAATATGCCACTTAGGCAGGCACAAATCTGTGAGGCCAGGTGGCATCCATCCAAGAGTACTGAGGGTGCTGCTTGAAACGACACTTTCTGTCATTTACCAGCAGTCCTGGATAACTGGGGAGGTCCCAGTGCACCAGAAGTAAATGTGGTATTCATCTGCAAGAGGGAGTGGGAGGAAGATCTGGGGATCTACAGGGCTCTCCACCTGACCTTGTGCTGGGGAAGAGCAGGGAGCAGATCATCTCGAGTGCCATCACACACACGCACGGGACAACCAGGGGGTCAGGCCCAGCCTGCACAGGGGTGTGAAGGGCTCCTTGGCTGATGTGATCTCCTTTCATGACGGGGTGACCCACCTGATGGATCAGGGAAAGGCAGTGGATGCTGTGTACCCCAGCTCCAGCAAAGCCTCTGGCACCACGGAGCGATGGAGCTGCTGAAGGGGCTGGAGGAGCTGATGAGGAGCAGCTCAGGGAGCTGAGCTTAGCCTGGAGAAAAGGAGGCTCAGGGAAGATCTTCTTGTTGTCTACAGCTACCAGAAAGGAGATTGTAGTCAGGTGGGGGATCAGTCTTTTCTCCCAGGTAACAAGTGACAACATAAGAGGAAACAGCAGCAGGTTGCGCCAGGGGAGATTTAGATTGGATATTAGGAAAAAATCCTTTGCAGAAAGGGTTTCCAAGCACTGGAACAGGCTGCCCAGGGAAGTGATGGAGTCACCAGGCCTGTAAATATTTTAAAGATGTGCAGAAGTGGTGTTCAGGTACGCTGTTTAGTGGTGGACTTGGCAGTGCAATGATTGTGCTTGATGATCTTAAAGGTCTTTTTTAATCTAAAAGATTATATGATTATCATACACATTTTATACAGTTTTTCTCTGAAAAATGGGTAAAAATCCCCTCTTTTCCCTGCCTGTTTCATAGTGCTTTGAAGAGGAAGAAGATGACCTGCTTACCATGAAATGTTCTGGGGTTTGGGTAGTTTTCTAGCAGAAACCAGGTTATTTGCCTTGGCCTGAAATATACTGAATTGTTTGGAGGCTGACTGCTTTAGAGAGCATCTCTCTCCTCATGGTGCTGCAATACCATGGTGGTATAAAAGTGATTTGCCTGTTGGGAGAGATTTCAGGAGAGAGGCCTTTTACTTGTTTTATCCTCACTTCTCTGTCTTTTAGCATGCCAGAGTTTTTGTTTATTCAGTTTCTTATGTCACACACTCTCCTTATTTTCTTTTCTCTTCACTGGAGTGCCTGTTCTAATATCCAAGAAGGATTTGGTTTATAGGGAATCTTTGATTCATCTTTGATTCTTCACATGAAGATTATGTTGTGAGTATTTGTGTAGTCCCTACTAAATGGGTGGAGTTTTGTATGTATTTGTAAAAGCATCCTGAAGAAGAGGAACTTCTGATAAAATAAATGCAGATGTGTTTAAAACAGTTTAAGTATTTTTGCTGTAAATGTTTGGTGAAAGAGACAAAATTAGTTCTTTCCAGTGTCAAAACTGAGCATAGGAAGAAAGAAAAAGGAAAAAAAAAATCAGAATTTCTTTTAAGTTTCTCTGAACAACTTTAATTCCAAGATTACACAAAGTCATTGAAACAAATTGATCCAATCACTTTTGTTTTCCAGCATAAGAAGGTATGCTTTTGCAGAAACAGAAATGAATATTTCATTTGGTCATACAGGTGTAAAGCCTTCTGGGCAAAGAGCAGTAAGATTAGTGAGTAAGACTGGCCTCAGTCAGGTCACACAGCCTGGGCAAGAGAAATGCTCAGGGATCTCAGAATATGCCATCATTTCAAATCCCACTGAATCAGTGTCATGACAAATATGAGCATTTGCAGCAACGGCACTGACTGAGCTTAGTGTTTACTCAACGATCTACTTCTGCCTCAGGAGTGTGCCAACAGGAAGAAGTGTGAGGAGGAAATAAATTTGGCCTGAAAAAGGACTTTTGTAAAGCCAGGAGGAAGCTGTTGAGTCTCATTGGTGTGGTGATTCCTGAGGTGCTGTATAAAGGGAATGGCAATAGGGGTGTAACTTGGTTCTGACTACCCCAATTTGTCCATATCCTGAGTACATCAGCTTCCAAGTGAATTAATTTAGTCCTTTTCCCTTATAGTGATGTACAAGGGCAATTGTACAAGTTGTTGTGTCCACAACAGTTTATCATCTACAACACCATATTCTTCTACCCCTCATCTACCCAGTATAAGGGATGGTGATGTATCCACTCACATTTCTCAGTCCCTCTCTTCAGCAGTGACACGTATTTCACCTTCTCAGCAGCAGTAATACTTCCCTTGACTAATACCTCCCATCAGCATCCTTCCATGCCTGCCTCATGAAATTTAAAAAATGAAAAAAAAATTTAAAAAGGCGAGAGAAAGAACAAAGAAGCAACAGCAGTAATGTGAAATCAGAGGTGATGCAATTTTGCTAAAGTGTCACATACATCCAAGAAAATGATCAGAAATACTCAAATCAGTCTTATAATTTTCTGCAGTGTTTTATGCAGATAAAACTTGAAGACCTTTACACATTTTTACAAAGAATCCAGTGCAATGCTCTGGTTTGATCATTGAAGAACATCAGTTTGAATGTACAAGGGTTTATATTCCTCTCATTATTTTGAGAAGAGCTGTTTAAAATCAGTCTGAAAACTATACATCCACTATGTTTTTGGTGATTAAAGCATTAATGGTACTAGGTACCACTAGTTCAATACAGCAGGATTTCTGTGTTCCTCTAATGTTTTTTATTTCTCAGGTACAATGGAGAAAGAAAAACAGTTAATGAAGGGTGATTTTGTTCTGAAGTCAGGCAAGGGGACTCACAAAACCATGAGTTCAAGTCATGTAATTAGTATCCCACAGCCATAATAAGGAAAGGAAGAGGGCCAAAATAATGCATACCATATATAGATGTTTCACAACACCTTGTCAGGTATAAATCTTACCTTACATATAAAAAAGTTGTGATACAGAGCTTATCTCATTTTCTGAGGGAATTTTTGTCAGATGTAGATATTCCTGCCTTCTGTTATATTGCTTTAACCATTAGACTATGCTAAGTTAAAGATTATCATAGTTTACTGAGATTTAACTGACTTTTTTCAATTTTTTTTGTTTTAAATAAGTAAGTGGAGGGTATTAGTGACATGTTAATGAAGTTTTTGCCCAGGGCAGCTAGAACTGAAACAGGAATCAAGAGAGACTTTCAGAGTAAAGATAGAGGTGAAATGGAAATGAAAATATATTTTAAAAAATCCTTAGATAATCATATAGTTTTTAAAATATCAGGAGAACTGGGGAGAAGGGGAAGGTCTTCTAAAGGCCATCTCTAGTGGCTCCATCATCCAATGCTGGATTATTGTCCTTAGCTTGACCCTGTGGGGGAAGCCAGACACACTGGACGGGACTTGCAAATGCCTCTTGGACCTCCTGCCTTTTGACCCATGAGGATCTGCTTCTTTTCCCAGAGCTTTTCAAACTTGGGAAGATGACTGACCTATAAAGATTTAACAGGTTGTGCTGAAGGTCCTGAGAAGAATCTCAGAATCATTAGGTTGGGAGAGACCTCCAGAATCATCAAGTCCAACCCATGCCCTGACACCTCAGCTAAACCATGACACCAAGTGCCACATCCAGTCTTTTTTTAAACACCTTCAGGGATGGTGACTTTACCACCTCCCCTGGCAGACCATTCCAGTACTTTATCACCCTTTCTATAAAAACTTTTTTCCTAATATCCAGCCTATATTTCCCTTGGTGCAGCTTAAGACTGTATCCTCTCGTTCTGTCAGTTGCTGCCTGGAGAAAGAGACCAACCCCTACCTGACTACAGGCACCTTTCAGGAAGCTGTAGAGAGTGATAAGGTCACCCTGAGTCTTTTGAATGTACAAGGTATATGAAATAAAAGGAACCAACTGGCACAATTTTTTTAAAAAAGATGCCTTCACTACACATTCTCCCTCAGGCACTAATTTTAGGGAGGAGAAGTATGATATCCCATAGTATTGCATCTGTAATTTCAGAGGAAATTGTGTTTTTATAGGAATGAAATACAATGTCTTTGACATACCCATCTTTCTTTGCCAGTTTTTGGCATCAGTTTAGATTTGGACAGGAGTGAAGTGATTAAAAGCAGCAAGTGGTCTAATCATCCTTCACTCAACCTTCTTAAGGCAATTCACTACTAAGACTACATTTGAAAATCATTTCATTATTTTTCAACACTGCTGAGAAGATAGCAGAAGCATAAGTTTGTCTGGAAGAACTAGAAGAGAGTAAAGCACTGCCTGTAGCCTGAAAAAAGTTATTTTAAAAGTATTCTTGTGTGCTTTCTCAGTATATAGATTCAAAGCACTTTTAAAATTAATACCTCCAAAACAATGAAAATCAATATTATATGAATGATGGTACTCTTTTATTAGCTAATTATTGTTCCTGTAATTAACTGAGAACAACTAATCACACAGATACATCTTTTGAATAATTGACTGATTGAGGTAATGACTAGCTTTCAAATGTATTTGTCACTAATTTGTAATTCACATAGGTAGAATTTAGGCAGTGAAGTTGATGGCTGCTTAGAATCTGAAGTAAGAGAACAATCCTCTGCTCATGTCTGTGTCAGACGGCTGTGATGAAGCAGCTTTTTAAGTGCTCCTTGAGGGAGTTTGCACATTTGCCATTTTGTCATTAGTACACTCAACTCTCTTCCCTCACAGGAGACTGACTAAGGTGTGGTTGGCATCCTAAAAGGGGGAAGATACTCTTCTGTTTATCTGGAATTTATTCATATCCTCTCTGAATTCCCCTCTGGTAAAAGATGCCAAGTTAACAGCCTGAGAAACTGGAATTTGTGTTTGTCCAAAGACGATGGAAAAAACAGAAGCTATCTGCTTAATTCAAAGTTGGCTTTAACCTTGAATATTTTGACAGCAGATTTGCTAGAAAACAATGTTCCAAAGCAATAAAAAACCTTTTACAAATTTTATCAAGTACACTAAATAATTTTAGCCAGAAAAATAGAGGGGAATGCAGTAAAATGGAATATTGTATATCCATATTTCTTAACTATCAGAATTAGATTTTCATTTGATCAACATGTTAGAAAAGGATGAGGAAAGGAAAAATAATTGGCATGAAGGAGAGGAGAGGAATAATGAACTTACAGCACAGTCCTAGTATCCTATTGTAAATTTTGAACTCAAAATATTTTTTCCACCTACATCTAGGTTGACACCACTGACTGTTTTACCAAAACTACAACAGATGATGGCTGCGAAATTTCCATCACCATTTGCCTACCATGGATATCTTCAGGCCATTAAACCTCATGGATGATAAAATGGATGGATAAAATAGTCTTTCATCCATTCTTTCATGGATGAAAGAATATTTCATGGTTCAAATCATGGAACACAGAACTTCACTACAGGGCCAACCACTGTCTGGTGAGGAAAGGACCTTGTCATAGATTTCAGATTTAGATTTGCAACTACAAAGTCAGAGACTATTCTTCAGTGGGATCAGGGAAAGGAAAAAGTGGGATAAATATGGGGTTATTGTTCATCTAGAGAGAAAACCAAGAATAACTTAAGAGGTTGTTTCCTCATTTTGGGATGTGAGTCCCAATTCTCAACAAAAACACTACTTGAGAAATGTCTGGGTGAAGAAAAGAGGCAGTTACATCTGAGACACAGCTACTTCTCACCACTCCTCTCACCATGTGAATGGTATGATTGTGAATGACTGAGCTCTGACCTTGAAACAGTTTTCATTTTTTCCTGGGATGCTCTGATCTGGCACTGCAGATGCACAGCCTGCCCAGATGCCAGGCTGGATGGTGTGAGTGTTGCTTTGCTCTCCCCTGTCTGCAGTTACCAGGGTGGCTCCTGTGCAGTCTCAGGGTCTGCTGCATGGTCAGCACTGTAGCACGGCAGGGCTGCAGGCACAGAGGCTCCTCATGAAGGCAAAGGAAATAGTCCAGAAGCTGACTCAAAGCCCTGGCCACCACTGGCTGGGACCTGCAGCCAAGAGACAGACACCTCTAACTACTCACTCCCCAGAACAGGACATATTGAGCCTAGACTTTGTGTGGTCTACACTTTGCATGTCATTTCTCACTCCTTGAGAAGTGACTCCTTGAGGCAAGTGCAGTTTAGCCCTCACCACTCTTGTGCATTTTGCCTGCCTTTGTAACACTGAAATAGTACAACCTCTCTCAAGCCTCTGGTTTGAGCAGCCTGACCAGGTGTCAGATCAGTTTTCAAAACAGAATATCCAACTTTAAAGGATCAGAGAAAAATTATAAAACCCCATCTGTCTAACCAGACACCAATCACTGTGTTATCTGAGTGTCTCACAAATACAGCATGTCATGGAGAACATTTGTTGCCATTTATCTCAGGAATGGTGTTTGCATATCATCCTTTATCTCAGGATTTTGCAAATTACCTAAAGGCATTTCAGTCAAGGCACAGAGAACAAGGTGAGTGGTAATTGCAGTCATTCAGACCTCGTGACACTTTTCACAACTGTCAAATAACAAAGTTAACTACTGAGCTAGTCCACACCTGTGAAAAGATTCACAAAGGAAAAGGACCTTCTCTTCCTACATTAACCATCCAGTTAATTGTCAAAAGGCTCCAGCTGACCATCAAAGACAATTCTGTGCATGTAAGAATACCTAAAGCAAAAAAAAAAAAAAAAAGCCCAACCTGCCATGGAGACAATGTATAAACTCACATGAGAATTTAAGAGCCTGGCTGTTGGTCTAACCCAAAGTAGGACCCAAAGTAACGACCCCAGACCATCCTCAGTCCTGTAATAACCCTGCACCCGAGAAAACTAATTCCACTTTTTCCTCCTCATGTCTACACTGAAAATGGAGATGACAACATTTGTTTTACTCCCTTTGACATTGTGAAGATTTTTTTTAATTGCTTTCAGAAACTTGACAGAAGACAGTTCTGAGTTTTAATTGACCAGAAACACTTTTTTTCAGATAACAGGACACAATGCAAATTTAATATGTACCAGAAAATGTTTCAAGTTTGGATTAAAGCTACATAATTTGGATTAAAAGTACATAGGATGTAGACCACGGGGATGAGCCCTCCTGCAGGAGGTATTGCAGAAACACTTCCAGGGAACATGCTGTACAACTTCAGAAAATTTCAGTCCTTCCTCCAACACTGACCGTTTTTTGTCTCTCTCCAGCTCAGTTGCACCCCAAGGGGCCAGAAGTGTTTTTTCAAGCAATTATAAATTATTACTTAGTGATGCAGAGTGCCATAAAATGAATGAGTGAAGACATTTGCAAAGAAATGCTCTTATAATCCTTGTGATGGTGCACAATGGAACATTTTATCTACACTCAATCTTCATATTTCCTAAATTTACATTATACATCATGGTTGTATTATAGGCAATACAATCTATTGAAGTATGCATTAATTAGCTTGGCTTTTCTTCTAAACAGAGGTCATATAATTAAATATTAAGCAGTCAAAGGAGTCAGAGAGTCCTTTTTATCATGTTCTGCTCCATAATCTTCATGGTGCAAGGGTGCAAGGACTAGTCTTAGAGGAAGTCAACAGGCATATTACCATTCTCTAGAAGTTACCACCGAGGTAGCTCTTGCAGCTGTGAGCCCAAGTCGAAATTAAACAAGGCCTGTATCTTCAGGGACTCTGAAGGTGTCCCACGTAGTCAAAAGGGGCAAGCTTCTATGATATTGATGACACTTTGTGTGGCAATACTGTTGAGCTTTGCAAAGCAAGGACGAAGGATTGGAGGTATCATCATGCAAAGGAGGTACATTACTTATCCTGTGGGCTTGGCTACTCACTGAAGTAGGAAGGATAAGGAGGAAGATTAATTTATATTGCCTGACCTATTTCACATTAACTGCACAGCCACATTTTCTTGTTTGTGGTAAATGCAAGGTAATCTATTCCTGCTTATAAATTTATATTCATCATAACCACTGGAATCTTGTTTGTAACGATTCCCCAAATGCTTGTTCCTTAGAGGCATCCTCTCACCCCTCATGGTAAACTGCCAGGGGTTGAGAGTCTTTCTGGGGATTCTTCTACATCCCAAAGATATGCACATTTCAGTATATTAGGAAAAAAATTATCCCACTACAGACAGAAAATTTATGCTTCGTTCAGAAAATAAAAGAAACAAAAAAAGGACAAATCAACAACTGATTCACAATTTATGACTTGCTAAACATTTTGCTTCATACCCACAATCTGTTTACATGAATTGCTTTAGTGTAAAAGTCAGAAAGTTAATTGCTCAGTTGCAGGAACCTAAGATAAAAGCTGGTTCAGTAACTATAATTCACTGCAGCCAACCAGAAGTCTGGAAATAAATAACTTTACACCAAAGTAATTCTACTGCTCTCTGATGCTTCACAAGGAGCAGAAGGGGTTTGAACCAAAAAGAGCTTGTTTTACGAAGGATAATGTTCCTGATTGTAATTTATTCCAATCAAAGCTCCCAAGTAGCATAATTTCTGAGCTCTATTTCTCTGAGTGTCCATTTCAAGAACATCCTAAAGCTCTCATCTGTGTTTTCAGAAAAAAGTGCCTGTGCTGGTCTGCTCCCAGCCAGATTCAGCAGTGATATCCTTTAAATGCCACCAAATCACTCCTGACATGACTATGTTTTTCTACATTCCACTGGAGTCCAGGAGCCTTTAAGATAATATCCAGTGGTGATACATCATGTCCTTCCTTTTGCTTCCCATAAAGTGAAATGCCATCTCTATAAACTTCTACTCCCTTTCATGCCCTCTGGGCAGCATCTCACTCACTTCCCTGTAGATCAAGGGTCTGCAGAAGCAGTAACTCCCCAGCAGCCCTCTGCCCTTTGTCAGCTGCTGCTGCCAAATGGGACAGGGGCTCTGTGGAAGCTGTGTGCTGCATCCCACAGGAGCTGTATTGGTGCATGAGGCAGCATGGAGACACAGCCCAACCCCAGGCAAGCTTTCTGCCCTCCCTGTTGTGTGGTTAGGAGCTTTTTTCTTCTCTGCCCAAGAACAGCCTTTCATGGGGACCTGTGGGATTGCTGACTGCACAGGATGGTTTCCAGATTCCACAGCAGTCCCCCTTGAAGCACACACTTCTCACAAAACCAAGGCCCAGGGGCCTCCCTGTACCTTGAAGAGCTGATAGAGGGACCTTGGATTACCATGGTACAAAGATGTCAGTCGTATCCTCTTTGCCTTTGTAACATGTTTGAATGGATCTAGACAAATGAGTTGTCACCTTGAGCTCGTGCACTTTTGTCCCCTTACAAATCCCAGTCACCTCTGCCCTGGCATCAATGTGATGTGCATTAACTGTATTGCAGACCTTAAAAATAACAGTCTAGGTTTGTTCATGAATGCCTGTTATGGATATTGAACTCAGAAAATAGGTAACTCTCAGTTGTATTTTGCCTTTCTCCCTGGCTTCTTTGCTTTGACAGACATGTTTCCAATATCCATTTATCTTACGTGTTTGTACTACAGTAAGTAGGCATAACTGAATTACCTTTTCTCTAGCATTCACTGCTTTCTATACTACCATCCTGCCCCTTCTTACTCATCTTTTCTTCTTAATGGAACAAAGACAGTTGTTTAAAAAACTACTAACAAGATTACCACTGAAAACTACTGTGAATCTTTCTTCCCTTCACTGAGCAGCCTCCACCTACAAACCTTTCCTCAGCTATCTACCTCCCATTTGAAGGAACCATCCTAGCCTGGCCATTTTCCTTTCTCTTCCCAAACATCAGCTCTCTGGGAGCTCAGAGCCACATGATTTTCCAGCTCCCTCATCTTCACAGCAACATCCCACACCAGCCCTGTCCCTAGTTTTGATGACCTTGGGCCAAGTGGGATCCACAAACAGCTAGCAGCATTGTAACAAATAATAGCTAATTAAACGCTTTCATCTTTTTAGTGCACTCTGACAACCAAAAACCCAGAAAAATGTCCATACCAAGTCACCCCAGCAAGGTCTGATGAACTGCATGTGCCCCACCCAAAATCGTAAACAGACTGTGAGGTCACAGGTTTAACAAACCCTCATGTCAGTGAGACTGTCACGATGCACATGATGCTTTCTTCTTGTGAAAAAGAGATTGTTTTAGTGGACTTCTCCAAATAAGCAAAATTATCAAGCAGGAAATTAAGAAGCTTAAGAGACAGGGAGGGTTATAATTATAGAACTGGTACCATCACAGATGTCTCCAAGAGCAATTGCATTTAGGAAAAATGTTACTCAGTGAACATATGAATCCTTGCTAACTCAAGAATATAATTCACTAGGTACCAACTGACTGTCAATGACTACTGTCTGTTGTCAATTTTTATTTATTTCTTCTAACTCAGCTAAATAAATCTTGTTTCGACCCTAATGCATGACTCAGTGCTCAGTACAAAAAGCAGGTTAGTAGCAGCAGTGGCTGCTGCTGAGAAGTACCAGGCACCTCTTTCTGTCTTGCACCCCTTTTGTTGCAGTAACTACTTGGTGTGGTGAAGATAAGAGAAAAGCTATTCAAGAGTTCAAATGCTCCCAGTGAAACTAAAAATTAGTGCCGAAAGCAGCCCCAAATTGAAGACCAGATGTCAAAAAGACCCCTTAAAATCATATGAGGGGGTAGAAAAGAAGCAGAGGAAATGAGAGATAGGAGGATGACCTCTTCTTTCTGTGCTTTTTCACCGAATGATTCCAATAAACCGAAAGCTTTCTCTTTTCGAAAGTAAATAGAAAGTTACTTCAATGGAGGCCATCCCCTAGAGCCACAGGATTCATTCCCTTAAAAACAAATTAAAAAGTAACATCTTCCTTTTGCCAGTCCATAAAGGTGAAGGAAATTAAAGTTACAGGGATTAAGCCTGCTGTGACATCTAGGCATTCATTCATTCATCTCCTGGCTGAACTTCAGTCATGTTGCAGGGCATGGCTCAGCATGAAATTGTGAACCCATCTGAGAAAGGGACAAAGTGGTCTCCCAACTTATTTCCTGTGGGTTAGAAAGGGCATCGTCACTGCTCACAGTGACCAAAGCTGTAAATGTTAAACCCTGAGGGGTTTGTGAAGAATATATAGCCCACAACTTGAACACCTCTGTTGTTTGCTGAGCAGCTGGGGTTAAGCAGCCCCATCCAGATCCCAAAAATTTCATTGGAGCCACATGTACATCCACTTTGAGAGTGCCGCCTGTGACTGCTCAGTCAAAAAATGGTAATGTCAGGAGAGGAGTGGAGAGGGGATGTGCAGGTTCTTGACTCTGCAGGAGAATTTCAGCTTCCCAGCAGCAACACTGGTTCTGCAGGGACCCCCACTCTGGAAGAGAGGTAACTGCCTAATAGGGATTTCAGAGTCAACCTCAACAAGCATTCAACTAAGGAAGTAATATTTATGTCACTGCATCTACTGGAGGGTGAAAAATCTTCATGGGTTTAGAACTGGCTTAGTTAATGATGGAAATCTATCTGCATTTATGTGTTCTTCAGGCGTGCCTTCTCTCAGTTTAGTGTAACTGCTTCTCCACATGTGTTTGTGTGTGTGTGTGTTTATGCATACATAACTAATATAAATTGCACTCATACCAAAATAACATATCCTCTGCCCCTACAGAAGCTTAAAACCATTCTATTGCTTGCAAGAAAATGAGCAAGGAATCCATAGGGTACAACTTGATACTTACGCAATCTTTTGTATTTTCAAATCTTTAAACTATATCTCTATTGGCAATGTATTTTGAAATTTCTGAAATCCACTCATATATGGAAAAAATCTTAAAGAGTTTTCTTATTTTCATATGATCCACAGTACTACACACAAAAAGATAATATGCAGAAATGTTTCTGTGAGAACAAGGAGATACTTCAGGCTGTGCACTCAAGAGAACCACAGCTGAGGTTTAGATTTGTCCTTCTTTTCTGGCAGGGTGTTTACTGCTTGCTGCATCTTTTATCATGGAAAGCCATGTGCAGAAAGATTCCTAGAAAACCCCTTGTCCTAAGTGACTTGGAGATTACAATATATTTTAAGACTCTTCTCAACACCAGGTAGTCCCTGTATTGCTTACAGCTTTGTGAGGCTACAACTATTTAGTGGAAGTATTCCTTCCAATAGTGGTGGTAGTGGTTAGTGCTTTTCTTTATTTGTGGTTAATATGATTACTCTTTATCTGAGTTTAGGGAAAAACATTTTTTTCCCTGGGTTTTTTGGTTGTTTTTTTTTTGTTTGTTTGTTTGTTTGTTTTTTGTTTTTTGTTGGCACCTTCACCCAACCTCAATTTGAAAACTACACACAGCCTCCTATTTTAAAGAAACTGTGGTCCTCACACCAGGAATGTAATTTTCTTCTTCCCACAAATAAAATTCACCTCATTTCAAGAACAAAAGAGAATCTCTCAGTTCATATGAGCAGGGAAAATTTAAGTAAATCCTAAATACCTACCCTACTGGACATGAGCCAGCCCAGGACTAAAGTGTGATTCTTGCAGTTAAGTTTCTGAAAAAGTACTGTAGTTCAAATGTTAAAAAGAAAAAAATAAAATCTTAGATGAGTTGCTTTTTTGGGGGAAAAGCAGGCTAGTGAAACAGAGTGGTGATAACACTGCAGGGTAATCCTGTGGGAAAGACACTAGGAATTTCCTTAGTCCAAACCCTTCTGAAAGCAGGGTCACTGAAGAAGTCAGATCAAGCTTATCAGGGCTGTATCCATTTAACCTCCTTCAAAACTTCCAAGGATGTAGCCTGCTCAGCCTCTCTCAGCAACCAGCTCCACAGCCTGGCTGTTCCCACTGGGAAACATTTTCTCTTATATCCAGGCTGATGTTTGTCTCACTGAAGTACCTGCTCCATTCAACAGTGGGTCCAAATTTTTCTTGTTCATCCTTTTACTGCTAAGCAGCACAGAAGCTTCCATTGTTTTCCTTGCTATCCCTCACAAATGCCAACTCCAGCTGAGCACTGCTTTACTAACACCATACCTTCCTGCCAGACAAAGTTCCTAAACCCTTCCTTTGAATCCCTTCTTGCTGTCCACCTTCTGAATTCTGCCTTTTGCATTGCCCAGTCACCTCCTGGCCATGCTTGACCCTGATTCCCCTCATTGTGCCTGGAAGGAGAAAGGGCAGCATTCAGGGATAGGGGAAGGGATCAGGGAGAAGGAATGCATTGGACAAGAAATCAGGAACAGTAAAAAGCAAAGTTCCTCAAAGCAGAAAGCAATTCTCTGTGTTTTATATTCTGGGTATCTGACTTCATACTCTGGAGCCTGATTTCCTGAAATGCTGAGTATTCCAGCTGCAGCTGAGCTCAATAGGACCTGAACTCTGCTTTAACAGATAAAACTGAGCACACTGGAAAAATCTGGCTATAGGTGCCTCAGACTGAAAAAAGAGAATTTTGTCTGTGAATCTGTAAAATAGGGCTAATAATATCTCTCATTCTCACAAGGGTCTTGTATAAATAAATGCATTCATTGCAAAGTGCTCAGATACCACAGGGATGATCTCAATAGAAAAGCCCAGGAGGCAACTGAAAATTCTTCTTTTAGAGAAGGGTTTGAATAGTGTGCAGCAAATAAGGCTTGAGTCCTCTCATCTGTGTAATATGGAGTAAACAAGAGACTGAATAACTGCTGATTAAGTGAGCAGCATCCATCCTGCATGATGAATGAGGTATGGTCCTTTGGAAAAAATCTATATGCAACTGTGTCAATAAAAACTGTGCCATGATGCATAGACTCAGTGGAGTGGACATTTATCTCCTGATAATCATTGTAATTCTGACACTTCCTGATTTTTTTTTTGTGAAGTGACTCTGCAATCTCAAAACTGTTCTTTTAACATAATTTCTGCACACACTTGTATTTATGTTTATTTAAAATATTGTGGTTTAATACAGCTTCAAACTGGTCTATTTTCGGAATATGGGCTTATTCCAATAATTTTGATAAATCAAGCAATACTGCCACAGTTCACATTTTCTGTTTGTTGCACTAGTTCCTCCTAGTGTACATGAATCCTTCTAGCCTATCAGTGACTGAAAATTAGTTTCTTCTGGGCTTTAGTAGTTTCCATATTTAATCCATTGCATCAGTAATTGCATTAGAAATGTATGTGTTACGTGTGTATCTTGCATAAAGCAGGCAATCCCTGAATTACTTAGGGAAGCTGTATTCATGTCTGCATACACAGAAAAATCCTGGATGATGTGTTTGACATAAACACTTGTAATGAGAAAGGAAAATTGGGTTGTGGGTTGCTAGAAGTAGTTTAAATAAATTGCTTCATTGCTATAGAAAAATTTTAAAAATAAGATGCTTTCTAAAGCAAGGTGCAGTACTGATCTCAGAAAGTAATTTTGCTTCCTTTAAGCTGAAAGAATTTTTTTACTTCCATTCCAGTTTGGTCAGGCAGCTGCATTCAAAATGTGCCTTACTATTGAAATAGAGTGATTTTTTGGGTTACTTGCAGTCCTACTAGGCTTAATATTAGCTTTTGTTTGAAATGGTGCTGTACCATCCTTGTACAACTTCCTGTGAAAAGACAACCCACTGCAGGGGATTTATCCATCAGTTCTTGGGGCAGCTGCTCTAAGCACCTCAGCCAGTTTGCACTGTGACTTTTTACTCATTCCTATTCATAGCTGCCAAAAATTAAGAGGCCTTTGTTCTGTCTGCACTTGAGAACAAGACAAGCACACTGCCATACCAGCAGGAGAGCACACTACTGCACCTGAGAACTAGCACCAGGCTCCACCAAAACCCTTCCGGAAAGAATTAAAAAAACAGTCCCTAATGTCTGCTCTTGCTGCTGGTAATTGCCAAATCGTTAAAGTAAATGGTTTTCCACAAGCAAAAGCAAAAGCATGTTTACATGAAGGTACAATGTCTGAAGACAGAAATGTCATCTACAAGAAGAGCTTTGAAGTTCACACCCGGTCAAGTCTAGCATGAAGAAGGGCAGATGGTATGTCAGCTCCAGAAACAGCAGCAATATTTTGGGATTAACCTGGCTTTTCTGTAACCAACATAGTGCAGGGATTATCAGCTTTCAAGATTTTGTTTTCCTTCCTGTGCTTTAGTGTCACACAATTTCACAACAGCTACATATGGCAGACAGTGCTGTTGTTCCTCCTTTGGATTTTACACCGGAATATTATTGGAAAATTCAAGAAAGAGCTGAAGATGGCTGTCACTCTAGGACAATGGCTTAAGCTTTCCACACCATCCTTGTCATCAGACCAAGAACTTGTGCAGGCACATGGAGGAAAGAAACATTAGATTGATGGGGGAAAGAGTATATTATTATTTTGCTGTCCTGTAACTTTTGTTCCTTGGGAGGTTTCAAGGATCTTGCCACACTTTTACTGACATATTGAAGTCCTGCTGCTGAAATGATCTCTACTCCCTCACTTCCCACTCTGTCACCTCCTGAAAGCTGCTGTCCCTGCAGCTGAGGTGACTTTTGAGCCACCTCTTGACCATCACATTGTGCAGGGCTGTATGTTGCCACAAATCAAAACAGAACAAAATCTCCTTTGATAAGCCTGGCAGTTAACTGCATGGATTTAGGAGAAGCCCCACAGTCCATATTTGGGGGGCAGACCTTTCCCAGAAAAGGGCAAGGCAGAAGCTAGAAGGGGAAACTGCCTGCCACAGTGCAATCTGTTTCTGAATGTACATCAAAGTCTTCAGTGGAATATGATGAGAACATAAAAAAAAGATGAGGAACCTACACAGAATAATAAGATTCATGTGATAACTCAAGACTAATATAACCTAACCTACAAGATCCCATCCCTCCCAAGAATTATGTCACTTTTCCCAGTGACACGAATCACATAAGAAATCATTGCTTTTGTGAACAAGGAAATGTCATTTAAATCTAAGCATTCAGCCTGTTGAGGGGAGCTTCCCAGGGACTGGTAGAAATTAAAACGAGAATAAAAGCATTGAAGGGTTTTGTTTCAATAAAACTAAAATTGATACTGGATAGTATAAATATTCATTTCCAATTTAAAAAATAGACATTTAAACAACAAACAAGACACAAAGCAAGGAAGTGAACCAATCCTAGATAACATCTTTACTCAGCCCCTTGTCCTTAGTCTGGAGAAACATGCAGAAAAGGGGAAGAACTGTTCAATCTAATAGGAGACAATTATAGCAGTCAAGCTTTTTCCCACCCACCTTTCATTCCTTTCCTGAAGGGAAGTGTTTTTGCCACCCAGACAACAGCAGGCAAGATATGCCATCCATTGTTTCAGTAATGATAAAGGTGGGTGGGACAGTGGCTGCTCACACGATGCCATGACAGAGAAATATTCCCTGTCACTACAGCGTGCTGGAAACCTCATGTTGACAACCTGTCTTGTGCCATCCCCTCCTGCAGCCTCTCCCAGGTGGGGGAAGGGGGGCCCACTAGGGCAGCCCTGCAGTTTGGACAGAGGACAAGGCTCTCTCTGGGGCTTGTGGATGTGAGGCCAAATCCCCTCCTGCTTCCAGACCCAAACTGCTCTCCTCAGTGCTGGCTTGAAGCTTTCAGCATGAGGCCCTCCTATCCCAAACATAATCCAAAGATATGAAAATACTTTAAACTCTGCAGTCCTTTGCATGATCCAGGATCCCCTGGGCTTACTGAAAAGAGATGAGGATCTCCCAACTGGAGCTTGCACATGTTTCAGGTACCACACAGGGTTTGCTATAATTTGTAATCATCCCTAGCACTCCAGTGCCTGAGCCCTGACACTTTAGGCACACCCCAGAGCTGGGCTGCACAAGAAGCACCTGTTTGCTCTGCCAGGACAGCTGAGGAGATCTGGGTACCAATGGACAGCCACATCCTCTGGTGCTGGGGCACCCAACAGCTGGGGAAGCTGCGTGCTGTGCTGAGCAGGCTGCACTACAGCTGAGAGCAGCCCACCCGCAGGAGCTGTCCTGCATGGCTTAGCAGAGGTGTTTGTGACATATCCAAGGGAAGTTTCTTGTTATTGTAAGGAAAGACAGCAAAAATCTGTAGAATAATGGATAGATGTTTCAGCTTTGTTTTCTCAAGCTGTATATTCTCCTTCCCTATGAACTACAGGCAATGGAAAGTAATTGGTGACTACTAGATGGAGGTTTTTTTAAAAATGCATATAGCTTAGAAAAGCCTAGGTGCTCCAGTTGACATCCTACTCTAAAAACCTGCACTCTTTCTCCCCTGTCACTGTAGAGGATCCAGAGAAGCAATCCTCTTACCAGATATATTAATTCTAAAATAAGGAACACTTATAGCTATAGAATTTAATAGGGTTATTGGAATGGAAAATGGCATTTCTAGAAAATACATATCTTTGTTGTTGCCAGTCTGTAATACAAAACTGCATCTAGAATCCCTGTTTTTGTGGCAATGTCTAAAAGAAGGTTTTATTTCTGCAATAATGAGAGACAAAGCCATGTAGTTTGCAAGCTGCTTCATATTTTGCATTCTCTGTGCAGAGGTTGCTTTTAGAAGGCACTTCACCTGTACCAAATGCTTCCACAGAGCAACAGCATAATGGAAATTTTACATTCTCTGTCCCTTGCAGGACCTTTCTGACTTCTCAGCACACAGTTCAGTAGGCAAAGAAACAAACTAATAACAAAAGGGAAAATGCTTTTATTTATTTTTCCCTGATCTCTAAGGTGTCACTCAGAACATACTTCCCAAGTGAATAATTTCAGTCTTTATGGCTCATTCAGTTTCAGTTTGCACTCTGCATTTCACCCAGCTCGGGCTCTGTCAGTCTAATGTAAAAGATAACCATTCAAGATACTGGGTTTCTATTCTCCATATATGTAACACTGGCCACAATTCAAGCCCAGAGACATAACAGAGGCTTTTGTGCAGATATTTTTGGCTGATATTAGGAACTGCTACAATGAAGACGGATGGAAGCCATCTGCAGAAAACACACACACACAGAGACAAAAGCAGTTTTACTGGTCAAGGAATCCAGGATCAATGCTTTGCTTCAGCTCTGGATATTATCAGAGCTATGCAGGAGCCAGAATTTCTATCTCAGAGACAGTCCAGGATTTTGAATCTTTCCACATTAGATCAGAACAGAATGTTTGTTTTCAGAATAATCCCTACAAATGTTTTTAATTAAAATGTCACTTTCTATTTTGACATTTGTCAGTTATAATTTTTCATTTAAAAGGAAAATTTGCAGTGAAAACTACTCCAAAATGGAGCCAAAGGGTTCCAGCCTGATCAGGCTGTCATTTCAAAACATTAGAGAAATGATGCCTTACAGAAAGTGAGAAGGTGGCTTCATTACTTTCCATTTTGTTCAAAGTGAAATATCATTATAATCAATATTTGCTGCAAAATGTCCCAGTTATAATAAGCTGATACTATCAAACCTAAAGCTGCTTCCACCAAATGTTTTTGACCATATTAGCTAAGAAGTACTTATCTACACAGGAGGAATTCAGATACCTGATATCCTTTCTGTGCAAATGTTCTTGCTTCTGCCTCTCTCAACCTCATTTCTTATTAAAGCCTCAGGAGGAAGCAAACTAGAAAAGCAGTAGGGAGGGGGAAAAGACCTAACAGGAGAAGCAAAAGCTGACAAAAGAAGAAAATACCTTATTAGGGACACCACTAAAGCTAGCAAGCTGTCCCTTGCATATTCCTCACTCCCAATGAGCTGGAGAGGCAAGTGTCTCGGAGGCATGAGCTGCTCTGGAAAGCACGAGCTGAGCCAAGCTAAGCTGGCCTGAGTTTGTCATCTCATTCATGCAGGCTATGTTCGAGGGCTCTGGAGCCAGTCTGGCTGAGCCCTGAACTTGGTTCAGATGAAATATTTAGTAGGAGAGCCAAGAGGATCATCTCTGCACCAGACACAGGCTCTGGCACTTAGCTCATCCCTGTGCTGGCTGTGCTCTGCCAGAAGGAAGCAGGGCCCTGAGCTGATAACACATCCCACAGGACAGGTCCAGCCAGGCTCCCTGAGACCTGGCAGGGAGGCCCTTCCCTGGCAAGAGGCATCAGCAGAGCTGTGAGCTCAGCAAGGGCTCTCTCAGCTGCCCCACAGTAATTCTGTATGGGACCAGTCCCTGCTTCTCTCTGCCCAGCATCACCAGCAGAGATGCTGAAAGGGGCTGATGTTGAGAAAATGCTGCTTAAAATTGAGATGCAGGCTCAAGTCCTCACAAGAAGCATGGGTCAAATAGGCACTACAAAATGCCCTACAAAAAAAAAAGACAACATGTTGAAGTGGTCCACCTACGTATTTAGAAGTGGAAAACTAATACAGGAAAAAAACCTAAAACATTAATTTTAGAAACAATAATTTACAGAATTATTTATGTCCTAGTGAAGCAAAAGACTCAGTCTTTCCTTCTGCCACTTTGTCACCTGGACCCTTCAATGCCTCTTTCCTGCCCCAGTCTGGACCCCTGTCCAGGCTGTCCTGGGGGGCTGGAGAGCTCACGGGGTTAAAGGACAAAGCCCAGCACTTCTTTCCTTGCCCAGGGTGCAAGCTCTGCCTCCCTCTGTGTCCAGTCATGTGCATCTGGATGGAGGCTTAAGCCATGGCTGGATGGCAGGGGGTTTGTAGCTGCCTCCAGGCCCCTTGCCCCTCTCCCCTCCCCTCTTTTCCTCGCACTGCCTGAGGACTCCAGTGTGGTTCCTGTGTGCAGAACCATTTTTACACCAGCAGGGAGCTGATGCCAGCTCGGTGATGCCTCTTGCTGCAGCAGATCTTGTCCACAGCAGCACAGCAGGGGCAGTTTGGTTCAGGCCCCTACCATGCAATTGCTCTTTGTGTTTTGCAGCTCCATGCCTTGGTGCTGCTCTATAGAGAACTTTGAGAAATTCAGGGCAGACACGATTTTCTTCAGCAGAAGATCCCACTGTCAGGATTCCAGGTTTGACATTGCACTGCACAAGGGCAGTCTGACCTTAGCTCTCAATTCATGCCACGGGTGTGTCAGCCTTTCAAAGCAGGGTCTCTCTGGTTTTTATTCAGATCATGCTTAGTGCTTCTTGGTGGGACAAGAAGAGTGAGGTGTCAGCAAAATGGAGAATCCAGTGGAATATTTGGCTTTCTTTACTTTTAAATGAAACACTTCTGCTTTCTTTTTAAAGCAAAACATGAGAACTGTTTCCTCCCTCTCTGGGTTTGTTTTGCAGTGTTTCAGCTCAGACTGGGACTTGTATGGTCTATTATTAATACAATTTATTAATAGGAGTTAATAATGAAAGCACAGATACTTTAGGGAATAAGATCACTACAATTAAGAGTAAGAGGAGCCTACAAAAGAAAATGAAACCTTGCATTGCTTAAACAGTTTTAATAATAACTAGTGAGTTTCCAGTCATTAAGTAATCTGCATCAGAAAGATGGTCAAAGAAAATATATTCAGAGATAAACTAGAGAATAAAACAGGGCAATGAATGGAGAATGAGGCCACACTTCTTTCCAAATATGCAAATAGATAAACATCAGAACAGTAGATTTTCTTCTGTTCTGTTCACAAAGGTGCAGTTTCCTTATCTGAGATCATTGTGAGGCTAGTAAAAACACAACACTTAATATAAAATCTCCCAAAGATAAACAGTTTGGCCAGGCTGGCTTTATTGTAGTAGAACCCTTCGTATACACAGACATACACACAATATATGTGTGTGTGCACATGCAAAACCAACTACACTTATTTTTCACTCTACTTGCTGTTCCTTTTATACAGAAATGTAATTACAGACATAGGAGAAATGGGGAAACAATAATTTCTTTCCTTTAGCCTAATGTGATGTATTATATGTGTATGTACATGTAAGGATGTTTTCTGTGTGACATGCAGAATTACTTCTGGAGATTTGCTTCAGTCTTCAAGTAGCTTCCATGTATCCTCTTACCTGTGGTGATGATAAGTCCATATTTCTTTGCAAATCTAACAGTACTTATTGCTGTCAGTAATTAAACCCTGGACAGAAAGAACATCCATCTCCTGCAGCTTTGAAGACTCATTTTCCCCCTCTAATATATTTGTTTCTCTCACCAGTCCCACACAGAACAAGACTACAAGTAGAAAAAGAAATTATCTCCTTCCAAATATGCCAATCACCTACTGTGGATTGGCAAGGAGATCTGAAACCATGATGTTGTGGGAGACCTTTGACACAAGATTGTATTCTCAGGCTTTTCTTTTGGCTGACAATGCTTCAAAACCTGAACAATGAGCTGGCTGGTTGGAGCTTTCGCTTTCCTTCCCATCTACTCTCCTATTCAGAATAGAAAAGTCTTCCTATTCAGAATAGAAAACTCCTTGCAAGCTTTGTCCAAGTTTACTGCAGTCCTGAGTCTCCTTCCTCTTGCTTTGGAGGGGCATGGTTTAGATATTGAACCTGCATGGAAAAAAACTCCAGCAACATCACATAAGGCTGCTGGTGGTGGCAGAAGGTTTAACTGCCAAGGTATTTCCATGGCCTTGAGTGACCTTGCCAAGGGAGCAGAACCTTCTGCCCCAAGTAAAGGGCATGGAATTGCATGAGCATGCATCTCAGCTCTTCTCACAGCTGAAATCTAAGGTGCCTTTTTTGTTAAAACCTGCCCAGGCAGAAGCAGAGCCTGCTCTGCATGACATGCACTTCAGGATAGCATCATTCTCTGCCTCTGAACATGGGGGAAAAAGAACACTGGGAATGGCCATTTGGAAACCCCATCTTCTATTCATGGCTAATTACAGATTCTCTTCCATGTGTAATTGTGTGCAGGATCCAAGAAGTGAAGACAAGGTGACACAAGCTTTGCCATGAGCTGGACAAAATTTCCAGGACCCATTTAGTGCTGAGGTCTGGACTACCAGATCTCCACTGTATTTCCTCCTGTGCCAGCCAGACCAAAGTCTGTGCAAGTGCACCCTCCCATTCTGGGGTCATGCCTTAAGTTATAACATATAAAATTCACAGAATTAGGATCCCAAGTTTCCCATTTTGTTTAATGAGATGGGATGAATGGTCCCTTCATTATACCCGTTCCAAGCAAAGTTTACTTTAGAAGTTTTTCATAGTGCATACCAAATTCATTCAGAGCCTGCAAAAGCATGACAAACAACCAGACAGCAAACCTGTGGTACCCTTTTAAAATTATGTTTAAATCTACAGTGCCATCCAGATGCTAAAGCAGGATTATTATCCACCCTTCTGCCTCCCTCACTACACTAGCTTTCTTAACAAGAGCAGGGAATCAAAGGAACCTACAATACAAAACAGCATGTCAAGCTTTTCAAAACAGAATGTAGGTTATCAGGGCTTTCAGATTTTCATTATATTTTACCACCATTAATTAAACCTCTTTCAGAGAAAGATGTATTTTATCATCCAATTTCTGCAATGAAGAGTTCAAATTCACAGATTGTGCTAGTATCAGGGACTGGAATGGGAACTTGTGACTCTGCCTGTTTGACAAAAGCCAATTCATAGGAGTTGTCTGTGTGGAAAAATAACTGCAATAGTATTCATAAAACATATTGTCCATGAAGAAATTTGTGGCAAATGTAGCCTGAATAAGTTTTCACCACTGCTGTTTCCTCAGAAAGATATGTCACTCCTTGAGAGGTGCACGTGGTAAGTGGTGCTGAGAGTTGCAGTGCAAATGCACAGTGACTGGGTACCAACAGCTCTACCAAAACACATTCCCCACAAAAAAGAAAAGTTGTCATCCAGAAACACACAGTCAGTATTGATATGAAAAAATTGGTTTAATGAGGAAATCAGTGTCAGTAGAAAACAGTGATAAAAAATGATACAAAACATAAATACAAATGTGGAAAATGTGTATTACATAATTTTGTGTTACTGAAGTAATGATATAGTCACAAGGGGAATAAAATGGTCAGAATGACCAAGAGGGGAGAATTGTGTTCAACTTTAAAATGTCAGTAGTGAAAAAGAGGCATAAAAATCTGAGCCTGAAGGGACCTACATAAATGAGTGCCTGATATTTCATCCATATGCTTTTTTTTCAGTAGATATCTTTATCCTTTGTACTAATTAAAATCTTCGTTTACATGTACTTTGTCTCCCTCTTTCTCTTTGCTACTTCATTCTGTTCTGTTTTTTCTTTTCTCATCATCTTTTATCTTTGCAGATATCTTCTAATTATTTTTTCCTTAAGGTCATTTTTTTTCTATCCAATGCAGAATTAATTGCCATTTGTTCTTTTTTCTTTTCCTATCTTACTTTTTTTACTTTTTTTCCTCAGTGTTTTTCAACACTCCTCTCTCCTTTTAGAGAATTCTTTTTCTGCTCTCATGTTCCCATTTTGTGGCTCCCTGTGCTTACTCCCTCTCTAACGCACTTCACTCTCTTTCTTACCTTATCTCCTTTATTACCAAAATTCTCATATAATCCCTTTCCATAGCCTCAGAAATGCTGATCCCTGCCTCCTCTCAGACACACTCTCCTTTCTTGGCAGCCTTTTCTTCTCTAAACACGTAAAACTCTCTCCAAGGCATTACTGCTTTGTCCCAGAACCTACTCACAATTGCAAACTCCCTTTCCGCCAAATTTACTCATGCTCAGACTCCTGTACTTTTCCCTTCTGTCTAGAGATAAAAAAGGAATTGACTGCCCTATTTTCTGCTATTTGAATTCCAGAATTCCAGAGCCAGCTTAGGTCCTCAGAACTGAAGATTTCCATTGTGATCATCTTAGCATCTGCTGCCTGGGCTACAAGCTCCAGACCTTTCAGCCAGGACATGAGGGCCACGGGCCTCTGTCTCCTCCTCCAGACAGGCACTGTCCCAATGCCACAGGAGCTGTGGACAGACAGGTCTCACCTGTGCTGCTGTGCATATGAGTCTTATCATCCAGGTCTTTGAAGATCTCATAATCTTTGATGAATATTTCTTGTTCCAACAGCTCCACAAAGCAGGGACATCAGAAGTGGGAATAATGAGAAGTCTAAACAATGTGTCTTGGTCCATGCCAAGAACAGATAAGAGAACCAGGAGCTGAGTTTACCTCTGCTGCTTTGCCCTGCTGGCTTTCCTCAGCCTCCCATCCTAGGCCATTCAAACCTTTCCCAGCACTCACCATGCACTCCCAACCTTTGAACACAGATAACCAGTGTCCTGTTGTTCTCAGAAAGACACCTCAAACACACACAGACTTCTCTGATTGTTCCTATACCCCCCTCTCTTACAATAACTCTTCCCTACCTCTTATCCTTTTCTGTGTTCATACTCCTCCACATTTTGAGTGCCACCCCATTTCTAGACTCCATTTCTCACCTCCAGCTTTCTTGTACTAACTCTAGGAACTAGAAAGAGCTCTGCCCTCCTAAGGGAGCTCAATGTCAGGCCAAAAAGAAAAGAATGGCTTGTCCTAATCCTGTAGCATCGTGACCTCAGTAAAATTGGGCAGCCTGCTGGCAATTGCCACTAACAAGGAGAGGTGATCAGAATGGATTCAAAGGAAGAAGTGGAACAAACTCATGAGGGTGGAGGGAATTTGGTTTTGAGGTTCTTTTCTACTGGGTTGGGTAAGGCTGAAAGCAGCAAAGTCACCAGGCTCAGGAAAAATACAAGGAAGATAGGAGCATCCCTGTGTCAATATCAGGAAATGCTACGTGTGCAGGCACCATGTGCTGAGGTCAGGTCAGCACTCCCCAACACCAGTATGCTCTCAGAGGGACTGCTCTTTTCAGCATGGCTTTTCACACCAGTTAAATGCACATTTGTATGTAGCACAGCACCATGGAGTCTGTTTTCAGCCAGCTGTTTTGTAATCTAGAAGCAGCCTGTTGAATAGTCAGTGTGTGATATTTCTGTGCCTTTTCTCGACCCACCTCCACTCACTTACTTTACACAGATATTAGGAAGTGCTCAGCTGCTGAAAATGTGTCTGAAACCAAAGACCTGGAAATCCAAGGGAGTGATTAAGAAAATCTATGACAGTTTCTAACACACCTTTATTACGTTGGTAATGAATTTTGATTGATTTGATGCAAGCAGGTCATTATGAGTCTTTTTAAATCAATTTACAGCTCAGAAACACTCATGGAGTTGGCACGATGACAGAGCATCGTGGCACCACATGAGGCACCACGTGGTCAGGCTGATATCCCACACTCCATTTTTGGGGGTGGCTGCTCCCTGCCAGCTGGCTGCAGGAATAGTTGCATGCAATCAGAAAGACCTGTGTCTATTTTAAGCATGAAAATAATCCTATTCCCACTCTTGTAATGCTGCTAGTTTCAAGCTTTGGGTAGATGTTCAGATAAGGCAGGCATTTTAACTGGCTAGATAATGCCAACATTTGCTTTCCTTGCTGCTTTTCTCACCTTGGTCCTTTGATCTGTAGAGGACTAATTTGTCCCATTTCAAATACCAACAGCTAAAGGATCACCTTGGTTTCTGGCTAAAGACATGAGTCAACCAACTTACTTTAGTATGTTTTTTCACATGTATTTTTTGCATTCTCTTTCTCTCTCTTTTTATTTTTTTCTTTTTTCCTAATTCATGGGCACAAGGTTAATTCCAGCTGCTCACTTCCTCTGTAGAAATCTTCTTCCCCTACAGCAGATCTGGAAAGATGAAGAGAAACAAAAGGAGAGTCCTGATGCAGTACATAAATCAGGACATTGGCAAACCAGGATTTATTTGTTCTTTGTTGTTAGCATTCTTTCCCTGCTAGTTCAATAGGGAATTTTAGCTGACTCTTCCTTTTGAGAGGAGGCCCTCCAAGCCTTCTCTGCTGCCCAGTGTCACATAACTGCTCTAGCATTTCCACCTCTATTTATCTAAGCTACATTTTAAAGTGTTTTAAAGGGCTCAATGACCCTCAAAGTCACACCTTTCACAAGCACTATCTTCATGTTCATTTACACCTAAAAGTTTTCCTTAAGGAGAAGAGGAAATATTTGTTACCTCAGGAAAAACATATACATGTATGAAAGCAGTCTAAGTGCTAAATGGAACTTGGTCACAAGGGAATTGAAAGTGTGGAGCAATGCTGCTGCCTACACTAAAGCAAATTCATGCTTTCCTTGTTTCTTCCTTACTTTTTCTGCTTATGGTTATTCCTTGTTACTATTCCTTATTTACACTCTGGCAACATCTAAAATCCAGATCAGGACAGAGGCAACTTCTGTGCAAGACTTTTGCAGTCAAAATACTTGACCCATTAGAAAATAACCTGAGGGAGCACATGATGGTCCTTTAAACTTGTTCTGAAGAAGAGCTTTGAGTTTGGAAAAAAAAAAATCTTTTTTTGACACAGTAAAATTAGAGGGTTTAATATTTCCAGAAATAAATGCTTTGAGGCTGGGTTTCAAAATAAGTTCATTATTATATAACATCATAGGGTATAAAAGTGGTGCAAATTCCTGCACAGTGCTTCTGTTTTATAAAAAAAATGGTTTCATGCCTAACTTAACAATAAACTTTGTAAAAGTGCCCCTTTTCACTGAGGATTTTGAATTTTCAGCTCTTTACTGCACTTGTAATAGAATTATAAAAATTAAAACTTTCAGATATAGGGATGTAAAGTTTCTATGTTTTAGAAAGTAGAAAAGACTTTGTGTTCTTGAATGACATTTATGAGTCAGGAACAGGCTATGGCAGAGTTATAAAGGAGCCAGTTACAAACAGACTGATGTGCTATCTCCTGTCGTGTTTGTGGGATTAATATTTTCCTCTCATGGGCATATTTGATTGGAAGAATTCCCTGCTCTGGAGATTTCATAATTATTCAGATAAAAAGATTCATCTTGAAAAATAAAATACATTTCTAATGTTCAGTCATGTCCAGGCAGAGCTTGTCACCAGCCGCAGGGAACACAGCCTCTGGAAATATTTCACTGTTCAGTAGATAAGGACAGAAAAGTTACCGTATTTTCTTTTCTGTATTTTAATTTCCATGCTGTATTTCAGTTACTTTGAGAGTAACAATCATAACAAAACAAACAGAAGCAAAATCTCCTTGCCACTGCTCCCTAATAACAGGAAATGTATCACTTGCTATTGCTTGGACCTTTTGCAATCAGATTTAATGAAGTGACATGAATAGAAGGGGACATGCAGCTATGGAATTTACACTTGAAAGGCTTTATCAAAATGCTCAGTTAATATCTCTAACTTCTTTCTAAACAACATGTTTGCTGAGGTCAATGTAGGATGTTCTCTTGACTTCAATAGGTTTTGGTGAGGCTCTTCAAAATTATTGCACTGACTGCCTGAGTACCCTCTGTATCTAATGCTGAATAAATACAGAAAATGGATTATTACAGTGGCTATGGGAAAACAAAGTGTGACACTTACAAAGATATGAAATTAAAAAGACAGAAGACAAAAAACAAAGGCTAGATCTCTGATGCATATTTTTCTAAAAAAAAAAAATCCTGTTTAAGTCTACAAAATGCTATTGTATTTTAGCTGAATTTACACAAGCCATGTGACCACAATACTTGTTAATCTGTATTGTTCACTTTGTCTACTGTTAACAGCACCAGAGTCTAGATCTATTTAACAGCAGACAGAATTATTGATTGGTTTTGGTTTGCATTTAACACTAATAAAAAGAAAAATCAGCACTTAGAGTTCTTTAGCAAAATATGCAACTATTAGTGAGTGCATAAAAGGTAAGAAAAAGGAAAGTGAAAACCTAGTCTAGACACCTTAGAAATAAAGACACTAAACAGCTTTTGGCAGATAACTTCTGCTGCTGCTTCTTATCTTTGATATTCTTGCTGCTGCTGTTCTTGACAGTTTGATGACAATTTGTAGTGAATCAAAGAGTTCAAAAATATAAAAAATCACTCAATATAATGTTTCATTTTACCCAAACCAGGATTTTTAAATCTCAATTCAAGAACTTTATAAAAGACTTCTAATCCTTCTACATAAATCAGGAAAATAGTTCCAAATTAATATTTAATGGAAATTAACATTTTAAAAGATTTTTTAAAAGGAAATGTTTATTAAAAATGTCACAAGTAAATGTCTAGGTTTTTCCAGTGTCCTTGTTTTCTTGTTAATGAAATGAAAAAAAGAACTTCACATGTTTTTGATGTTGTAAGATGAGCCTCTCTTGCTAAAAAGGAAAAAGAAAAGGAAAATATTACATACCTCAGCAAAGTAGTTGAGTCAGCTATCAACTGAGAAAGTCACAGCACTGATGGGTATCTTCATATTCTCACATGTGGCATGGATGTAGAGGGAGGGTTTAATTACCTTCATATTCATGGCCCTATTATCTGCATTTTCCTGCAGAAATTTTCAGCTGCCATTCGTAGGGATTACTGCTCCTGCTCTATCTTTACAGCTGAGGTGTCTGTAGTGGCCAGATAACTGGGGGTGTGTTGGGCAAGCAAGTGGAAATGTGGTCAAGTATGAAAGTGTAGCATCATTACTGAGCCCTTACAGAAAAGTCTTTGAAATCACAGGCTCAGAGGACATCTACACACTGAGTGAGGATTCATACAGAGAAACCTCAGCCCTTTTCTGAAGGGCACAGCTCTGTGACATTCAGGTTCTAAATGAGACTCAGTGACCTTTAGGTTCCTCATGCTGCAAATGACCTGAGGTAACTGGGATGGCTCTGGAGGTCAAGGTCATTACTGCCATGCACTCATGCAAACAAACCAAGGGCATTGTGGAATTCAGGACAAGGCAGAAAACCAGAACGATGCTACAAAGGTGCTCATTTCTATAAGCTTCCCTATTCCTTCATTTTGGGATGGATGTGTGCAGTGAAGAGCTGTACTGATGTCTCTCCTGTGCACTGAATATTCAAATATGAGATTACTTATAGTGGCAAAAATGGCTGTAAGAAATATGCAGCTTGGTACTGTACAAAAGCAGTTTTCTCTTGAATTGTTTCATTGGAACCTCAGCAATTGTAAATAGGTTCCAGAAAGATTTTTAAATGATCTCCAAATTGTATATCTAGTGTTCTAATGGGTTTTCAAACAATTTGAATAGATGGTAATTTAAAAATAGTTACTCTATTCTGCTGTGGCTTGGCAAGACTGGAGGAGAGAGCTGTCTGCTAAAAGATGGACTTCCACTCTGGAAAAATTTGAAATAAAATGCCAGGAAACAATATGTATACAAACAGCAGAGTATTTGCCAGAATTTTGTCATTCTTTCCCTACTGAGCTTGCAGCTTTTTGAAAGAAAGGAGATTATTTTCCTAGTTTATGCTTGGAGTGGGTTTCTCATTGAAGTCACACTCCAGGGTCTACAACCACAGAGATCAATTACACATGATGGACACCTTAAGCCAAATCTCTCCTCCTGCAGAAAAACCCTGGGAGATAGAGAAGGTGTAAAACAATAAATCGAAAGTGAGAAAAATAAATGGACACCGAATAATTAATTTTAACAATGCAGAAGCTGCCTTCACAATTCCACATAAAGGCAAATAAGGCTTCTAGGAAAAAAAAAAAAAAAAAAAGCTGTTTTCTTCTGAAACCTTCAGTGGAAGGCAGTGTGTGTTTATTTACACTAGAGGATGTGCCATAGGCTCTTACCAGCAACACTAGAACAAGACTGAGAATTTCTCTGGGAGGAAAAGATTTATCTAAAGAGTTCCATATCTATCTCATAAAAAACTTCTATTGAGGATCATTTCATGTGCACCATGCATAAAATAATAATCCCCCTTCCTCTATTGTGTCCTTGGGAAAAGCAGCCCTGACTTCTCCCATTTTTTTCCAACTTGCCAGATCAAAAATTCATAAAGTTCAGATCTCCAGTGTCCATTTTTCCCAGATTGGCAAACTCCTCTCTCTCACAGCTATCCTGCCCATCATTCCTCTGTAGCCAGAACTGAACTGAGGCTTTTTGGTGGCTACGGCACACATTTGAAATCAGTGGAGGGTGCTTAGGAAAGGAATATCTTTCAGCCTGGGGAGAGAAGATGTGGCCAAAGCTGAGGTGTCTGGCCTGGCCCAGGAATTTGTGCAGAAGCCCTGGATCAAACCAGCAAACCAGGCATGGGATGGTAGGGATTTACACAAACACAAGATGGCTCCTTCTGGAAAAAATAGCATGGTAAGATTAGATGAAGATCACTTTCTCTTTCCTAGAGTTCTCTTCCTTTTTTTGGTTTGGTTTATTTTTTTTCTCTCTCTCTTTCCATTTGCCACATGCTGCTGGCAGCTGAACTCCCCTAAGTCTTTTGGAGATGGATAGCTTCTCACCTCAGCCACTCACCGCCTCAGGGAATTTGCTCAGGGAAGTACCTGAGCTCACATCTGTGTTAGCTGAATCAACATCAGATAAATAAGTTTTGCTGCATCTCCTTTGCCTTTGGAGGATGATACATTGGGAGGAATAAATTAAAATAAAACATTTAATAGTCTCTAAAAAGTCACTAGATCACTGTTTCCACCTTTGTGACTTATTAAAGGAAGGTTGCTTCTGTTCACCAGCAACAAGAAGCAGAGCACACTTGGACAGTAATGCTCAGAAATCTCAGGGAAGTGGATAAATTTACAGGGAGAAAATGCCAAGGGAAAGCGGTCAATTCATAACACTGGCATTCAGTGTTAGTTGGTTTAATTAACTGAGTGTTCAATTACCAAAACACTTTGCCTTCTATGCTAATGCTGTTTCAAATAATAGGTAAAAAACAACAACAGCAACAAATAGTCCATCTGAAGCCAGGAAGCAAACAGAGAATAAAAATTTGGGATAGGAGATAAGAAAACATCAGATATTTGTTAAGGAAATACTTCACCAAGTAACATTCAGTTTCCCATAAGATTACTCACAGAAGGCACAGGGTGGCAGTTCATGTGTACACATTGTTCTTCATCACTGGTTTGGCTAAACATTGTGCTGTCATTAAATCATAATAGATTTTTATCTGAGGGCTGTCTCTACGTTAAATTCTAGCAAATCTCTGTTATGAGATTTGAGCAATGCTCAGTGTCAAAAAGAGAATTCCTGACTTTCAACTTTAACATGAGGCATTCCTTCTAAGCATTTTAAAATAATACCCACTTTTATTTTTCTTCATAATATTTAAGCAGGTTGAATAATTTAACAAAGAGCATAATCCTCTAAATTCACTGTAACGAGTGCACTCACTCCATGACAGCTCCAGGGCAGCTCACTGAAGGCAGCCTGGGCTGTGCTGAGTTTTTTTGGTGCTGGTACAAGCCACGTTTAACCTCAGACATCACCGTGACCACTTGAACTCAGGTCAGGAACTCCAGCTTCAGCACTAAGCACAGGCTGAAATGCTGTACAGAATGAGCACCTCCAAGCTCATATTCTGTCAGCTAATAAAATAACTAAGTTTAATAGTTATTACATACATACATATATAACTTTCCTAAGCATTATTCAAGAAAAAAAAAAAAAAATCCCCAAAACCAACCTGCCTCCCCCAGCCTGCTTACCCAGGGAGTATAATGCCATGCATTCCAGCATAGTTCTGCAAATCTGTTACGCAAGGACCATGTTCCCAAAAACAGCCTCTGGCTATAGTGGTGCTGAAAATATGTTGTTGTCTTTTTTATTAAAAAAAAAAAAAATACATGAGGAAAAAGCTTTATTTTTGTAAAAATAAATGTCCAGGTTTTCATTTATGCAGGAATGACTTTGTTGTGTGGTATGCCCTTCAATAAAATTATAGCTTATGTCCGCAAGTGTGTGCATGTTTTGAGGTCTTCTATTGAATGTTATCCTTTCTTCATTTTAAAGGTATTCAATATTGTTAACAGCCAGGAATGTAAATTACAGACATACAAACCCATGTACATTGCCTTACTAATTTTACAACTCCTATTAAATGTTTTAATTACACACAATGGGTTATAAATAATAAGACAGAAATGCATCTAAATATTTTTGCAGCAGCACCAGAAGCTATAAAACTCCTTAGAATATGAAAGGTCCTCACTGAAAAATAGGTTTCAAAATTTACAAATGAAAAGTCTTTGAGAATTCAAACCCTTAGGTAGTGTTATATTTTTTCCAACTTTTAATCCACTTTGCACCACATTAACAGAATTTTAAAAGGCCTATGGTTTAAAGTCTTTGCTGTTATGTTAGTGTGCTTACATATTATAAAAATACAGTAGAAAGCTATTTCTTTTACCTAATAATGAAGAGAATTAAATGACTGTACTTCCTCGTAATAACTCATAACTTCCCCAAATGCACATATTTTCATTATTTGCTTGCACATTATTTATTTCTATCTTTATGACCTTATTTTTTTTAATAAATACATTCTAAATTTCTTCAAGAGTATGGAAAGAATATTTAATACAAAGCAAAGTAATTATACTCTGAACGTTCTGAAATATAACTGAAGAGTATCCCTGGGGCTATTTCCTGATAATTAGGTATGGCATAAATAATCATGATTAATTATGTTTCTGGATAGTCATCTGCCTCCAATGAAATATTGTTATCCCTGATAATGCTCGGTATAAAAAACTCCACAACTAAGTGTTTTTAAATAGAACATTTTCCTAAAACTCATGTGCAACTCAGTCACACAAGCTATAAATGTCTTTGATGTTGCTCTGATACATTGTGCCACTGGAATATCAATTCTTCATTTCTGAGTGCATTAAATAATATAGTCTGGCAACAAATCAAAATCCAGGAGACCACAATTACACTAAATAATTTGATGAGATTTTGTTAAATGGGTTTGGAACATGATCTTGATTTTTCTTTGGTCCAGTTTATTACAGATGTGTCAAATTGTTTACCCATTTGTTACATCCCTCTGATTACAGATGTACCAAGAAATAGTACAAGAATGTATATGGATCTGAGCTTGGGCAACTTTTTTCATGATGATTTTGTAAGTAGCTGTGGGTTTGGATCAAAACTGAATTTTTATTCTTTGAAAGAAAGCCAAAGCCTTTCCTGATTATGTCCAGCACCTTCATGTAGTATTATTAATACCTTATTGAGGCTTATCTTAAAATGCACAAGGCAGTGCCCTGCCAGTGGAGTTTGGAAGTAAAAATGAGTGCTGAGGAGCATAATTAGCAGCATTTTTCATGTGAAAAGCCAAGGGGTGGAGGTGGCTCAGAGCTGACCTTAAGGACCAGACTCCCAGGTGAGCACTGACCCTACCCAGTGCAGCTTGGTCAGACTGAAACCTGCCCAGCACCACAGCTGGGCTGACCTGGGCAGAGCACCAGCAAAGCCAGCCCTCAGAAGCCATCAGGCACCCCTGTCTGTCCTTGGAAGGACAGTGTAGGAGTTAGTGACATGCTGCTTGGGACACGACCAGAGACCCTTCCTCTGGAGAAGAGAGGTCCCCACCAGAGAGATGATGAGTGCCTTTGCTGGGAAGAACTGGTCACTGCCTGAGCTGGGCTTCCTCTGGGTTATCAAGGAGGGATGCACTCACAAAAACACAGGAAGGCCCTCCACAGACCCAGAAACAAGAAGCAAGTGTCAATTCTAGACACTGATGGCCAGTCCTTTGCTTCTTTGTGTTGGCTCTTTCAGCTGTGACTGAGCTGCTGCCCCTTTTGGCAGGGAGATCAGGGCAGAGCCCCATTCCAGCTGGAACCAGCACTGCTGCCATGAGCAAACATGAAGAGGACTTCTAGTGCAGCAGGGTGATCCCTGGAGACCCACAGCTTCAGCAGGCTGGCTGCTGGACAAACAGACTCCCAAAGTTAATGCACAGGAGGTGGGAGGAAGTGAGGAGGGCTCAAGTTTAAAGCTGCAATCTTAACAAGCTACAAGGTAGAAGCAGAAAAGCCAGAGGGGACGGCATCTGTCACGATGAGAAACAAAATGAGTGAAGAGACTGCTCTGTTGTAAGAAAGCAGAAGGAAATAGGGGTCACATTCTTTAAATACTTCCATCCAAGAGGGCCTAAAGAGGGGAGTCAAGGACTAAAAGTAGGTAAAATAATAAAATGGTCATAAAAAGCCCCGCCTGCCAAGAGTGTCAATAAAATGATAGGAGCAAAGGCAAAGGACATTTTCTTGGCAGTAAGAAGCACAGATGGTCAAAAATAAAAACCATGGTTCTGTATAGGATTTTCATCTTTGTTACATTTTCCGTGAATCAATGCACAGGAAAAATGTGTACCTGGATTATGCTAGGTGTGAGCAAACTATAGATTTGTATTCATGAATATTCTCACCATAAAGACATACTGATTTTTTTTTAATCCTGTTCAGTTAGGTCTGAAAGAAGTATCACAGATGAACAATGTCTTTGGTAAGGTGTCTTTATACAAGTGGAAATGGAAACATAAAGAATTCTGAAGACATTTATTTTAAACATATTTGCACTTGCCACATCTTCATGTCAAGACCTGGGTAAGATAATACCTAAGTCTGAAGCAAATCACCGAGTTAGAAGGCATCACCAGTCACTCTATCATTTGCTAGGAGGCATTCCTGTATTTAACTTACAAATTTGTGCCATTGTTACTGACATAATCCCAGCTTGTGCAAATATTCAATGAATATGGCCCAAAGTTCCTGCCAGCATTCCATTACCAAACTTCAGCTGAGCTCTGTCCACATTCTCAATGGCTGTGAGCATGCTATTTTTAATCCTGCTTGAGAAATAATTTAGATGGCAGATGTAACCAAGGCATATAACTTCTGCAACTCTGCTTCTTTTTTAAGGAGCATCTTTCAAGGAGACAATATTCCAAGGATAATGAAATGCCAGCAGAATAAAGACTGGCAAAGGGACTACCTCTACATCTTCTGAAAGTGAGAAAGAATTGGGAAATCTCTGCTGTCTTTCAGAAGTGTAGAAGGGAGTAAACCCCAGCCTCTGGGTCAGCTGGTGAGCCTAGGCTTGCTGAATCCTTGAGAGCATCCTTGCCAAAAGCCCATTTCATATCTTAACACTGATGCTGAATAAAAGATTTGCTCAGTTTTCCTCAGATTTCTTCTCAGGAAGAAGGAGATGTTTTGAGGCTGCAAAGGCAACCATGTAAAGCACAGTTCAGGACTGAACACGGAGCGAATTAAAGTGACACTATAAATACAGGAATATGAACTCAAACAAGCAAAAATGGAAGTATTAAAACTTATCTTTATTCCAGCTTTATATGTATATTGTTTCCACATGGGCTGAATATGTTTAAGCATTGTACATTAATTAAAAAGTTATGCACCTATGATCTGAAGCTGTCCCTTGAAGGCAGCTGGAGGGTTTTTTTCAGTGCAGAAGTTTACTAGATACTTTTATCCTTTGTTGTAGCTGTACCCATTGGCTTGGTCACCCCATCCTTCCTTCCTTCCTTCTTTGTGGTGTTGTTCTGCAACAAACTCCTATTTCAGCATAGGGAGCATAGGGCTGCTTCTCATTCTGCCTTAGAACACAGGCATGTGGTAATGGCTCCAGGAAGAAGCCAAAACATATGTTTACCCATGGTAATAATTAATCAGTCATATGCACACTCAATATGTAATTGCTATTGTACATTGGCCTGTTTGACTTCTGGGAATAGAGGTGACTTTGCACCTCTCTTGATTGGAGACATGCAAAAGTGAAAAGTGGCTGTATTTCTTCACAAATGAAAGAAGCAAAATTTCACTGGTCATGCTATTCATTCCCAGCACATCTCTTACTTTAAAAAAGTCCTCTGCACAGTGCTCAGTACATCTTCTAATGTAATCAAGCCTGGAAGCATAAAGCATCTGTGCTCTACTTAAAACTGCTGATATGACAGAGAAAAACCTCTTCCTCAGGATTACTACTTCTCTCCTGTAGCATAACAAGTGTTAGTCAACCACAAGTGCTCCTAAGAACGGCTACTTTTAGTGCTTCTTACCAATAACAGGCAGAGGTTTTGCCCATTAAGGGTTTTATTTTCCATATTACAACAGTGACAACCATTTGGAGCTTTGCCCATACTTCTCTGTGCTGATTTTTAGGTATTTATAACATTTCTATATTACTTCCCATTTACTGTATTACCAAAGTCCCTTACACTCATTAATCTCATATAAGTTGTTCATTTGTTCATTTCTTAAATGACTTAAAATAAGACCACTGCCTCTTAAGCAGATCTAACAGGAAAAAGAAATTGAAAGTAAATTAGATATTCTTATTTTCTCATTATTTTTTCACTTTAAGTGTTCCTGAAATAGCCAGAATTATCAAAACAAAAAAAAAAAAAAGCCACAAGGCTAAATTTTACCCTAAAAATGTATAGGTGACTGGAATTTGGAGCTACTGGAGACAGTCCAGCAAAGTGCCATAAAGAGGATTAAGGGACCTTTGCAACAAGGAAAGGTTGAGAGAACTGGGACTGTGTAGCCCTGGAAAAAAAAGAAGGTTCAGGGGAATCTCATCAATGTTTACAAATACCTGAAGGGAGGGCACAAAGAGGTCAGAGCCAGGATCTTCTCTGTGGTGCCCAGAGATAGAACAAGAGGTAATGGGCACAAATAGAGACACGTAGGGTTCTCTCTGAACATAGGGAAATACTTTTTTCCCATGAGGTCACTCAGAGAGGTGGTGGAGTCTCCCTTGGAAGGACGTGGAGTCTGCCTCCTTGGCCATCAGCCTCTGGAATGGCTCTGCTTGAGCAGCAAGGTTGAAGCAGAGGAGCTCCAGGGCCCCCTCCTAACCACAACCATTGTGTGATGCCATGAACTGCACAGGACCCAGGTCTGAGTGTGTCTCCAAAGACAGAATGCAGATAAATTTCAAACCAGGACAAGGCATTGCCTGTCACTCATGTCACTGTGCAAACTTAGTCTGAGAGCAAAGTTCTTACAGTTTTTTAATGATTCAGGGTAATAACTTTACTAATAAACCAGTATCAACCCAAAACTTTGAGATGGATTGAATTTGTGGACAAAAGCTTGGATAAATGCACAGAACAACTAATGAATTCAAAAGAGCTAATGATCTCAAAATACGCACACATGTAAGGATCTGACAGCACAGGCAAGATGGTTTACAGCCAAGAGTTGTGGTTTTTGCCTTCCCCAGCTGTTCATTTTCTTCTCTCTCAGGTTCCAATCCTCCGTGTCCACACAAACCTCAGGTGCTCCCAAAGCAGTTGCTGGGTGACCCCTGTTCCTAAACCATCACAGTGAACAGGCTCCCACTTTTCAATCAGCTTGTTATTTGCACAGCTCAGAAACTGAGGGGAGCAAATGACTGCCCTTGTAATGAGGGAAGAATGGCCAGCTGAGGTCAAAACTTTTTCACACCAACAGTACTAACCTGTGCCTGGGAATCTACAGAAGACTGAACTGTTTGCAAGCAAAAGAATATGTACAGAGTAGCATGGATTGTTTGCAGCTAAACCTGGTATCTCAAAGACCACATACTGCCCAATTCAGGGCTTACAAACTTGCATTTAATTTTACATTGGCTCAGAATTTGCTACAGCACAGAAATAAGTAGTGACTATGGATCAAAGTAAGATTTTATGCTATTCCATACCATTGCACAACTGCATAAAATGAAAATTGACGGTTTCCATGTTTTCTAAACCTCAAATTGCAAGCATAACTCACTGCCTGAGTAGCTTGGGCCAGACCTAATTCCAGACAATCTCATATCTTGTCTGTTACACCTGTGCAATGAGATGAGCAAATGGGGCACTGAAGGGTGCAATTCTCTCTCGCTGCTTACAGAGATGTAAATGGGTTCAACAAAGTGAAGGGCAGTGAAGACAGCAACACAAAGTCAGGGAAAACACAACAGCAATATAAACCCCTTATTCATGCAGAAAGAAAAGTATTGCAGAGGAGCAAACCAGTAGGCCAGTGTACAGAAATTGCATCAGGAAAAGAAGGAAAAGAAGAGGACTTTTGAAAGTTTGCAATTTGAAAACAATGGTATCAAAAGCTCCTTATAAGTCAGAGGGCCAAATGAAGGCCAACAGTGAGTGGAACAACCCAGTCTCTCTTTCACAACATGTCACAGTTGTTGGTGCTGGGATATACCTGAAACAAAAGTAGCTCCCAGTATTTTTCCATAGAAAGTTGATTACAACATTTCTGAATCTGAGGAAAAAGAAATTGGAAACATGTTTTGTGGAACATCATCAGGACTGTTAATATCTAAAGAAGCAATATCACAGAGAAATATTTGTAGGAAACCTGAATGTCTAAAGTGATGGGAGAGAGTTGATAGCCTTAAGTGATACTGACTTAGTATAAAAATCCATCACCATCACACTGGCCACTTTTCCCCCTTAGTGAGCCAAGTCATAAAATCAAAGTTAAATTTTGAAAGGTGATGTGTCCTAAGAAAGTGATCTGATGAGAATTGGAAAGGCTCTGGTTTCACTGCATTGAAAAACTTCACTCTCTGGAATTTCATTTTATGTCTCTGGCATCAGCAGGCTGATGCATGAGATAATCAGGTTGGTGACTGATGAAAGTCTGGCAACATCAGTGCTGGCATGTCAGTTTACTGATGTCAGTTTGCAGCATGAGGATTTGAACTGGCAGGCTTTTTTTTTAATTTTTAAAGTTAATTATACATCAAATTTGAAGACCCCTCTGTGCATGGTTTGATTTTTCAGCAGATCTTGATGTCAATGGATTGACAGTGCCAAGCAGCAAGACCTGGACCTCTGTGTACACTTTTCTTGTTCTTCTATTAAAGGAACCATTATAAGGACATTGGGAGAGATCTGCTCTTATACAAAGACGAAATTCAGTAGCTAGGATCAGTTGAAATGGGGGTAACTTCCTAAGTATCTTGGAAAATCTCTCTCCCAAAAAAAAAGAAACCCAGACTAATCCCATGTGACTAATTTCTGTGGAACAGTAATTTGAATTCTTTCTGATTCAAACACTTAACTTACTGAAGATTCAGAGCTTAAACACCTTTCACTCTGCAAGATGACAGCAGGACACCTATTGGCTTCAAAGGGACCAAATTTAATGTGTGACAAAGGCACTGCTCTTAACCTGATTGAAAGAACTTGCCTGATGCCAACGAATCTCTCAACAGGACTATTCTTGGGGTCTGACTGTCCTGTGGGCACAGTCACAGAGCAAACTGCTCTCTGAGATAGCCACCAAAGTGAAATAAATGCCTTCTGGGAGACCACCAGCACCACCCTCTCAACTTTCAGAGTGTTGCTAAAATGGCATGTCCTCGAAGTGTTCATATTACAACACTTTCCAGGGGGCTAAGGATCTGCTCAGCTTGTGAATGTCTCCTTGAGATGTTCATTATCCCAATACACTATAATAATGTTTTGAGGGCACTTCAGCACTGACATGAACATCAAAAATATACTCACATTCACAGAGCCAAAGATTGTAGCTGCTTATGACAGCGAGGATTCAGCACAGAATGAAAAGAGCCAGTCACCTTCCTGAGTCCATTTGCCTTGGGAGTTAATTAGGAGTTCTCAGCAGGATAAATACATAAAGAGAAATTGATACTGAGTTTAGGATTAGGAAGATGTAAGCCTTTCTTACACCCTTGCTGCAGTTCCTTATTCAGGTGTCCATATCAGCAGTTAAGTGCTTGGAGGCTACAGGTGATGGATGCTTAATACAGGATTCCTTGCTCTGCTGCAGGAGTGATCACAGAGGCCAAAACCCTGCTGTCTTTTACACTTACTCCTCACTTTACAGAAATACAGCTCCAAATACTGCAAAGGTAACAAAGGACCCAAAAAATGACTGCCTGAAGTCCTGGTTTGGGCATTTTGCAGTGTTTATTGTTTTAGTCCTTCAAACTTTCAAGTTCCATTAAAATAACACTGTCTGATGTTCAGGCAGAACGCTGTCTTTATTGTTCCCCTGTTGAATCAGTCTCACAATAATTATGTGCAGAGATGCAAAGTGAAATTACTGTAGCAAAGGTGCAAATTCAACCCAGAATGAAAAGGGGCATCAATTTCAAAGTCTATAACTAAGTATATTTCGATATCAAATGCTCAGCAGGAGGCCAAGAACTTCAATATTTTGAGCACAGTATGCTTTCTCATTTTATAACTGCAGTCCCGTGGTACAATACAAAAATATTGGTTTTACAAAAGCCTTCAGATTACAGTATTTGGAATGTTGCATTAACATCCAGTTAAGATTTAGTAACCAAAACAAATGTATTAACTCACAAACCCTGAGGTCACAGGTTCTCCTAGAAAACACTCACATAAACTACAACTCTTTTATATTTTTTTGTAACAAAGAATAATTTAATATTGATATTTCAAGAACAGAGAAATTGGCCAAATAAACATTTCCAAATGATCTGCTAGCCTCTGATGATTGTACCAATTACCTTTTGCAGAATTAATTAAAATAATTTGTAATGATGAAGAATATATGAAATTAATTTCTGTTGCATGTTCATTGAACAGTGGTAAAGCAGTTGTCCTAGAAAAGGATATTCTAAAAATGGCACAAATGAGAATTTTTATCATATGGAGCAGTTTAGCATTTCTGGTATGTTAAAATGATCAATTAATGTTACATTTAGCATTTTTACACTTGCCTAGACTTGACAAGAAATTTATGATAAACTGGCACATCATTCGCTTTTGGCAGGTGTCAATTGCTCTCATCTTTATTTCAAAACAGAAATGATAATTGAAAGGAAAAGGAAAGGAAAATTACATTATTTCCAGTCCAAATAAAAATATGCTTTTATTAACTATATGACACTGTTGGCTGTTCTTCTCTTATGTTTATATTATTTAATCCAAAAGTTTGTCTTGCTATTTTGGTAGCTTTTGGAGATAAAAAGTGAAACAGATGCAATATTTTCCTTTATGTTTATGAATAAAGGATGAGCTATTTTAATATACGTTTCCCTGACTTCCTAAACATCTGATGGAAAATAAACATTCACACTGATCCTAGTAAGTCAGGCCACTACAATTCCAGTGCCAAGTTGAACCAACTCAGTAAAGAATTCAGTAATAACTGTGGGGATTTGTTGTATCACCATGGGCAGACAAATTTGACTCTTCCCATGAATGGGGATAGGAGCCAAGGTATGAACCAGCTCTAAATTAGAAGTCATTTAATTAAAGTTAGCACAGTGTTGAACTCAAATTAGCAAGGTTTACCAAGAGACAGCATATATTAACTTGAGCTCAGCGTGGTGATGGGGCGCTCTGCTTGCAGCCAAGTTTGCACAGGCAGTAATCTTCTAAAGCACAGTGCTGTCCAGAGGAGTGAGCCAGCCAAAGAATAGGCAAGGCTGAAAGAGTTAGAAAGAAGTTCTACTACCTCTGGGCTTGTGTATAACCCTTAATGAACAAACAAACAAACAAACCCCAGAAATACAGCCCAGTGGTTACATACAGTATTTGGTATTCCAATATGGCTCCATCTTCTGCTCTTCCAAGTTCATACATTCAAAGCAGAGGAAAGAGAATGGGTTATGGAAAACTGAAGAAAACATCCTTTCTTTGCACAGATGAAGTATGAAAAAAGTGGTCTTAAGTTCCTTTAATATGCATGTCTGGGTATTGCCATTAAAATACCACGTATGGCTGAAATACTTAGCATGTAGACAATTTTAATTATCTGTTAAGTGCTGTGTAAACATCAGAACCAGCCATGATAGTCCCAATTTACAAAGCTGCATATCAAAGTGACAGAAGTTATTTCCACTCTAGTACAACAGGGAACAATTTAGCTCTTCATTGCTCTTCTTGATCATTCTCTTTTGTTTTTATTTCCTTTTATCTTCTTTGCCACTTGGTTAGGGAACAACTGTATCTAGATGCCACCTCTAAGGACCTTTAAATTTAATTCAAATAAGCAATCCAAATTTGAAGCTTTATCCAAAATTTATAACTGGTGTTTTTCTAAGGTTCATACTATTTCTTGAATCTAGGTAGCTTCAAATACTGGGACCTCTCTAGCTGGATACTCAGGTTTTGACACACAAGAGGTTCTCTTTAGGTGAAATGAAAGACACTACAAAAATACGAGTAAGATTACATCTGTGAAGATAATCCCAGAAAAGAGAATTATATATATATATATAAGGGTTCAATTATAACTTCTACTAAGGACTAAGGTAAATCAACCCAACAAAAACATTTTTATTTAGAACAATTTTGTAGTTGGGCTTTTTTAAAAAATTAGAATAAAAAGTATCCTTAGAAAATGTATGTAAAAAAATCAAAAACCTTAGCCTCCTCTATAAATTGGATAGAATTTTTTGTACTATGACCTCTTTGAGTAAAGATGAGGAGATATAGGAATCTTCTGTACTACTGGAAAGGAATTGATCAGCAGTCCTAGTAAATGTTTTTCATAAATAATTTCTATTCAAAAATGAAACAAATGGTTCAAAATAAAACTCAGGTAAATGCTACTGTACCTGTGAAATAATGAAGGGAAAGTTTGACAATTCAGGTTTGGAAGTACCACGTTAAAGTTCTCTTTGCAAGGAGGATGGGCTGGCTCAGGGAGTGGAGCTCTGCATGCTGTCAGTAAGAATGCTTTCCCTGACTTCCAATCATGTAAGATAAGCTCCTGGGGGAGAGTCTGGAGAATTTTCTGGGTTTGAAATACTGCAGCTTTCAAAATATAAAGCTGCACATGGATGCATTATTTGAGAAGTAATGCACGATCACCCTGTAAAAGACTGCCATAGGCGAAGGACCACAGTTATGATTACCTCAGCTCCTGAAATGTTTAACTTCTGAGTGAATAATAGTGAAGCCACAGTCTTCTAAAACGTACAGTTCTGTACTTAATGGGCATATAAATTGTATATATAGGGAGCATATGTAGATGGGTACCTTCTTATATATATGGACACACACACATAAAAATTTATGTGTAACACAGTCTTGTATGGTAATAAAACGAATAGGTCAGGCTAGGGAAGTACTTCTAAAGTGTTCAGCAGGGATTAATATTTAATCTTCAAGTTTTCTTTAGTATTTTGTCATTCAAATTTCTGGAGTGAAATGGAAAATATGAATCAAACTTGGATCTTTGAAAATAAACCTCCTCACAGGGAATTTCAGCTGTGGAATCAAATGTGTGCTATTTGAACTTCCAAAGAAAAAAAGCGCAGGGATTTCACATATTACTAGTTGCATCAAAGGAGAGTTAAACGTTTTCATAATAATGGCACAAATTATGCAATTTTCCTGTTTCAAAAACAACAGAAAGTTATTGAGAGAGCAGGAAATTCAAAATTGCAGCTTCATGGAAATGTAGAGTATAACTGAGTATCCAAGACATGGAAAATTCTAGCTGAGGAGGGCCAAGGCTTTGTGAGATGTATTCACATGAATTTCACCATTCAGTACTGCAAACATTATATTTTCTGCAGGACCAGTGATGCACATAAAAAAAAAGTTACTAATTATCAGCAGTAATAATTACACATTTAACAAGTTACCATTATACTTCAAAAAGTTCACACTAATGTGTGGATAATTATTGGCCTAATTAAGTATCCAATTTCACATTTACAAACAAAAATGAAACATTAGTTAAGAGTGTGACAGTGCTTTTTGCATTAGATAAAGGGAAGAGGTAATTTGGATAACTAATTCCTGGACTGAATTTATTGCACTGAGCTCACAAAAAAGGAGGTATTTTTTATCCTTCCAAACATTTAGAAGCATATTTTTCCCACACAAATCTTCCTTTCTGGTGCAGTATTCTACTGTACCTCCTCTTTTTTCCCCCAAAAAAGATGAAATCAAGAAGAATCATCAGGAACTCCAAAAGCCCTGAGGGTAGGTGTCTTTTGGGAGATGGAAGGGATCTTGTGTAATGCCCCTACACTGAGAATACATCAGCTTTTGCTGGCAGAGTTCAGAGTGCCTTGTGGTGCTTCAGGCTGCAGCAGTTGACAGAATCATTCTGTAGACATGAATGCCTCTCAGTGATACACAGGTGATACACAAGTGAAAATATTTAGCAAAAATCAGCTTAGGATGCAGCCCACCCCAAAGAATAGCTGCTGTTACAGTGGCGTTCACCTGGTTGCTGTTTCTGTATTAATTTTTCTCCTACCATTTCATGGGGAAAATAAAGCCAGGTGCTGTGATAGCAGAAATTTATCCATGTATCCATTTTTGGTCATTTGTGCCTAAGAAACGGCAGATGGCAAATTGGGGGAAGGAAGAGGAGGCCTCTCTACTCACCTGGAAATGCCTTGATTTCACAGTTTTCCATTTTTATTAATATTTGGGTGAACTTCCTTGGTCAAGATTACTGCATTTTATCAAGAACAGCACTAAGTCATCTTTGCTTGAGCATCCCCCAATTATTGGCCAGTGACAGAAAATGACACCAGCCCAAAGGACAGACTATTTCTGTGACATTTTCCCATTCTTCATTCCAATTCATGACAGAATTCCCTTCACACTAGACAGGCTGCATAGCTGGTTCTCCCATTGAGCCATGGAGCCTATAGAAAATATACCATCGCTTTTGCTGTAGCTTTGCAGGAATACTGAAAACTTTGGGAGAAATTGTTTGAACAGAAATACAAAGTAGTGTGTAAACACAGTCTTGAGCCTGCCAGACCATAGCTAACTTGCATAGCTTTCAATCAGACTGCATCTCATAACTTCTCTTTGTTCAAGACCTTGGGACAAACAACAGGATCTGCAACATTCCAGTGTGAAATTCCTTGAAGTGTGCCACTGCAGTTTAACTCCTGTACTCAGGTCCAAACACCCCTTTATCTATACCACAGCCCTGAACCCCTGAATTTCCTGTTGTTCTGTTGCTTCAGAATGTGCATGTTCAAAAGTCTGCTTCAACTCCTCTTCAAAAAGCAGACTGGAAGCTTTATATTGCTTTTAATAAGAGTTTGCAGGACCAATACTGAGAACACACGCAGGCTTAGGTACATATATTGCACAAATCCCTGAATACACACAACCCTCCTGAAGTCTTGGACCAATGTCCAGTGGGAATTGTTTCTGACCTGCTTCTCAAATGAAAGAGCACTGGAAATACTGAGAGCCATACTCTTCAGTGCACTCAGGACAACTCTGCTATGTGCTGGATGAGTGAAAAAAACATCATTAACAGCTGAAAGTGAACCTTTGCATTCTTGTATACGCAGATTCTGGCATTAAAAAAAAAAAAAAAAAAAAAAAAAAAAAAAAAAAAAAAAGAAGAAGAAGAAGAAGAAGTAGAAAATTTAAACTAACTCGGTCTTTATACACTCTCTTTCCCTCTCCTGATTATTCAGTACCTGTCATGGGCCCCAAAGATGAACCTGAAATTTCTCCCTTAAACCCACATGTGGGGCTGGTTGGTGATAGCAGTTAGGGGTGCTGGAGACAGTCTCCAGAAATGCAGAGAACATGGAGAGAAACAAGACTGTCCATAATTCAAGACAGTCCAAGAAACTGGGTGGAAATGACAGATACTTCTCCTGATGGAAGGTGCTTCAAAGACTTTTTCCAATCCCTGTGAGAAGTCTAAGGCCAGGCAGGCCATAAACTGCATCTCCTGTATTTTTTTTTTCACCTAAATACTGCCCTGCCCTTGTTTAGGAATACATTAGAGAGCTGTGGAATGAACAAATTAATGATCCCATTTTGGCAAATGTTCTAAATACATCCCTTTGGGTATCTGGGCTTTGCATCTGCCCATATTTGCTTTCATTTGGATGGGTTTGGATACGCCTTTTCTATTCATATCAGTGCAACTTGACCAGAGCTTTTAAGATAAACACAAGCTTAAATGCTTTGCATAGGGGCAGGTTTTATTAAAAACACAGTTTAAGTGTGGATTTTTAAATGCCTTTCTCAATAATGAAGTAAGCAATGGTGGAGGCATGTTACCCGATCCTCTATATTTTCTTGTGCCTACATTTTAATCATGTATTCCTCCACCTTCTGAACTCATCATGTCACACCTCTGTAGTTTTAAGCTGGGCTAGAGATAATGATAGAAATGTGTTAATTGCAGTTGTACTTCCTATGGCATCAAAAACATAACATCAGAACACATATTTTTTCAAGTAAATGTTTCAGATCAGTATGCCTTAAAATATCCAGCTGTGGGAGCAACTCCTGGTAGAGGAATTTTCACTTGTCTTTCAAAGTTAAATAGATTATGGAAGAAACATCCTCTGAATTGCAGAATGAGTCAGCAATACCTTCAGTATTTTTGGGGCCTATTTTACAAGGGTTGCTCCTGCTTAAGCCATTAGCTTTATTCTCTTCATTTCACTTTTTATACAGCTGATGGGAAATGTGGGGAAAAGGCAGTCTTCAAGGCATTAACCCCTTCACTCCACAGGATGGTTTTTCTGCTTGAAAGGAATTTGATGATTTCAGCTTTCTTCGCCCTCCTAACTTTGCCTCCATTAGGATTGTCTGCATGAATAAGGGGTTGCAGAAACTGGCCCTTATATTGTAATGTAATCACAGATTTATTCAGCTCTGCAATCAGCCACTCGTCTGTGATGATCATCTCAGGGTCCTGCCAAGAGTTTCTGGAAGGCTCTGTGCTAGCTCTTTACTGATCACATAAACCACAAAAAAATTACCTATATATTACTTTCCACTAATTCAGATCTGTGTTCTGAGGAAATGGAGAAAGAATTATAAGGAATCATAAATAACACTGCTTCTAAACATTAATAAAATATCCATGTCCAACAAAAACAAACACACTGAAAAACTGCAGATACAAATAAAATCTTCTGTTAAGTTCAAAAAAAAAACAAAAAAAACCCCAAACCCAAAAACACACATGAAAAANNAAAAAAAAAAACAAAAAAAAACCGAGGGGTAAAAAAGGCTGAAAAGACAAGATTTAAAGAAGGGAAATAGTACGTGGTTTGAAATGTGCATTTGGAGAGAAAAAAAATATCCAAAGATCAGCATCTCTGAGAACAGCCCATTTACCAATGTCTAAATAGCTAAAAACTGAATGTAAAAGTGTCTGCTCAATCTCATAAAAATGCACTATTGTATTATTTACTGGAGTATAAACTTTAAAACATTAACATGGAGAAGGTAAACAGAAAACTGGATGTTTACTATGTCAAAGACTAACATTGCTTTCCAAAGTTGGAGTCAAATGTTGCTACTAATAATACTGACAGGAATATTTCCCCTGGCCTGAATGAAATTACTCTGAGTCAGAGTATACAGAAGAGCTGAGTTTGGCCATTTGTCTCTTGCTTTGTGATATCCATTCCCACTGACCCCCTTGTGCTTTGGACTCCTGGAAAGAGCCATGGACTCTGGCATTAGCTAATGGCAAGGACCCTCAGTTCTTTGTATGAGATGCCACAAAAATCTTTTAATTTCTGGTGTGTCTACCCCCCCGAAGTGCCACTGCTATTTTCTTGTTCAATGGCTTGTATCTTGCACTTTCAACAGCTATTGCCCTCACTCTCTACACTTTAAAATGATAAATGCATCACCTGGAGGCTGTATCCACCAGTTCCTGTATAATACTTCTCTCTTAAAATGTGACATAACAGCTTAGAAGTGGAAAATTAACATCCCACAAGAAATTGTCAAGAGGGAAGGACATGTGCAAGCGCAACCATGCAATGAACTAATCTTTACCCACAAAATACCAATGTACTCTTAAAAATACAGATAAACACTACAATGAGGCACCAGTTAAGCAACTAAATGTAAATCACACAAAGCCACCAGGGGCAGACACTCCTTGGATCTGCTCAATTGTTAATAGTTTTTCTCCAAACTAGATTGTTCTCCGTGGTGCTAACGAGAACTTTTGCTAGCACATCTTCCCTACACCTAAATTCTAGCATTGGGGGAAGTATCAAAAGCTGCACTCACACTGCTAAAGGTCCTCCCCCCTCGGAGAGCAGGGCATGGATCCCCAGCCAAGTGCTGCAGACTGTCCCATGTCCCTCTGGAGGTGGCCTGCCTCTCTAGAGCAGGCTGTCTGCACACGTGCTCCAGAGCACTCAGCCTGCAGCTCTTCAGAAAGACAATGTCTGCCCCAGCAGTTTTCTCCAGGCCTCAAACGTAGGACAGGCACACTCTTGGAGCACCTCACCCTCCCCAGTCTTGATTCTGACATGAGAGGATCCTTTGCAGTGCTGGTTTTCCATCAGCTCATGTACCCAGAAGAAAATTCACTGTGAGGGTGGTGGGGCACTGGCACAGCCTGCCTGGAGAAGCTGTGGATGTCCAGTCCCTGGAAGTGTTCAGGGCCAGGTTGGACAGGGCTTGGAGCAACCTGGTCTAGTGGGAGGTGTGGCTGCCCAAGGCAGGGGGGTTGAAACTGGATGATCCCTTCCAAGCCAAACCATTCTGATTGGAAGTTTTTACCATGAAAGGTAGGATGTGGTTGAGGGGTGGTCAGTGCCAGACATGGTCCTGCAAAACACTCCCTGGGTATTTAGGATCCACCTCCCCAGAACTCCCCTGGCTGCTGCATGGGTGATGAAGCATGGCTGCAACACTGGGAAGGGATGTTCCCACATCAGCCCAATGTGTTTTGTACCACACTTAAATTTAATTCTTTCCTGGGAAGAAAACTTGCTGCGGCTGAATACTGATTTGCTACTCAGCCTGTGTTACTAACCTCACTGAAGGAAAAATGTCTTGTTATTGTGAACTAGAAACATGACAATATAATTTTCATAGATGAGGCTATAATTTCCTGCCTGTCTCAGGAACAATTTTGGGACCAAAAAATCTAGACTGGCACTCATCATGGAACTCCAGAAATTCTCTGCATAACAGGTTGGGCCCATCATCCCTAGAAAAGGCCATGAAAAATCCCTTAAAAGAATTTTATAATTGCTCTCACTTCTTACACAGCTAACTATGCCAGCTGGAAGCTGAGTTTCACACCAGTGGTCAGCAATGTACCTCCTGAAGTGTGAGGATCTGTTTTACAGCCAGGAGCACAATATGACCTATCATTATTAAAGGCCAAAAGAGGATTCAGCTCCCCTTTGTGAGCAGTATCACTGGCTATTCTTGTGAATTACAGCTTCTCAGACAGCAAGGTAGAATATTTACAATCTTCTTTAACATCCAAAGTAAATAGCAAGCTCTCAAATCCAACAAAAGTTACAACAATATTTTCATGATGAATAATTCAACCTAGTTTTCCTCAAAATAGGGGATAATAATAATTCTTAAATTCTATAAAGCCTTTCAAATTAACCCATTTTATTGCTATAAGTCCAGACTTTAAAAATCTAGGTTGCATTTTACTGTACAAGTATGCCCTGTGGGACTGCTCCAAGCATATATTATCATTTGGTGTGAGTAAATCAATATCCAGCGGGCCATAATTTGTAGTAATAAATCAGATTTTACTGTGTAAGTTCAGAGGTGAATTGTATAGGGAAGTTCATGCAGATTTGAAAAGTGAACAAAGATATAAAGGTATTAAAATGTAGGGCTCCTTCTTATCACTTTAAAAAAGGTCTGAAATTTGGAAAACTTGCAATAATTTCTCATTATTTCTGTAGATTGCTCATAATTGGATCCAAGAATAAAGAGGAAAAAAGTCAAGCCAGTACTTAACGTGAAGTATTAACTACACATTGTTCTCCTGTAAGCACTCAACAGATCTCTTCTTGTTAAAATTATGGCAGATTGGAACGGCAGTTCCCTTCTGAATCAACCTTCATTTTTCTGTCCTTTCCTGCTGAAGACTGGTACATTTTGAAGTCACAAATGATTATTTATTTATTTCCCTATAAAATGCATACATGGTCCCAAAAGCCATAACATAACACCCTGTAGTACCCACAAATGCAGCACACATTATTACAAATTATTAGATCACTTAATCTTCTTTGCCAGTTCCTTCTTAAAAAAACCCAGTAACTTCACAGTCCTCCTATATAAGCCTAAAATACAAGACTATAAAACTAATAGTAATAATAATGATATGTTTCCTTGGTCTTTTATGGCACAGGAAACAAATGCCTGTTTGACTTGTATTGCAGGGATATACACATTGCAAGTTGATACATGGCTGAGTCAGTCAATTCCTTACCCTGAGGATGCTCACTCTGGGTAGAGAATGTTCACTTGCTTTTTAGGACCTGGAAAGAACTATAGGAATGAAAAAAGCCACTTTCCTCCTGCTTTGAGTCCTTCCCTTTAAGATGAGAGAACCATCTATCAGACCTTTGACTCAAAGGCCTCTCTACCAACAGCAGGATTTGGTGGGATTTCTTTCTTTTGCCCAAATAATCATGTCTGGTCTGGAAATTGAAACAGGGCAGCATTAGCCTACAGGCTGATGCCAGATCCCACTTGGGATGCTCACCTTGTCTTGGCTTTGTAGCTTGCTTTATCCTGTTCCTCACACTCAGCTTCTGCTCCAGAGATTCATTCACCTGACCTTTCCCATTACTCCTTCCTGTGTCAAGGACTGTTTTCCCTCCATTACAGTCAATAAGAGTAAGCAGCTCATTACAAAGGGAATTTCTGAGCAAGAAAAGGCAGAAACAAAGGCACACTCTGCATTCTGAATCATCCAAACCATGTTATAAGTAACACAGTAAAATACAAAATCTCATTCTCCTGGAAAGCAATTATGATCAGAGGTGGTGTAAAATGAATACAAGTTCTGCATGCCCTCAGAAATCCTTACATTGGTGATGAAATCAAATCTTCCAAGACCTCTTGAAGTGAAATTACTTTATTTACTTAGGCTACCAGTCAGCTGGGACTGAGTCAGGTGAGCTCTGAAGACTTAATCTTTCAGCTCTTAACACTGACTGGAAGTAACCAACTGCTGGTAGGTGTAGACAGCATACTCCAACCCTTTTTCTCAGTCTGGATGTCTGAGAATTCCTTGCATGAAAAGGAAGACTGTGTGAAATAAAAAGAAAGTACACATCTTCACATCTCAGAAAACTGTACTGCAATTTATGTGGTGACATTGGAACCTATGTCAGTCAAAACACAGTTGATTCTTGGGCTGGGTATCTTAAGAAAGAAAAAAGAGATGTGAAAATAGAAAGCTGTGTCTTCCTTCACACTGTAAAAAGTCTGTAGGGTCCTGAGTTTTTCCCAGTATTAACACCTAGTATAACTAGATTAGAGAGTCATAAAGTTTGCTGTGATTTGTTTTGGTTGCAGCAGTAAGAGTACACACATGCACAGCCCTCCTGGGCAGCACTAACCCTGATTTCATTATTTTATTGTTTCATGGTATTATTTATTACCACACCTGAGGGAGTCCAAGTGAAGACCAGTGTCTAATATGGCAAGACAAAGCTTCAGGTTCTTACAGTACAGGAAATGTAGGTGGTGCCTCTGAGTCTTTGGGCTTAAATTCTGTGAGAGGATCCTGTGCAACAGTGGCATCTGTGGCATCTTCAACAAACATTCTTAGAAAAGTCTCTAATTAGTCACCTTCTCTTATCTTTACTTTACTTTGAAATGGAGTAAACCTCAGGATTTCAGCACAATCAATTTTCTGTCACCATTGTGCCGCAAAATCACATGAAAAAATAGGTAAATCAATTTTGGAAGCCAGAAATGGGAACATTGGATCAGACTAATCAAACCAGAACAAAGTAGGTGGCTTGATCTTCAGGAAAGAGTTGTGATATAGGCTCTCCTTTTACCTCCTTTGTCAGGCAAAGGTAAAAACAGCTCATTAAATAAGCTGAAATTCCTAACCTGTTCTTTCACTCCCACTCTTCCAGTACCTGCATCAATTATGCAGAGACTCTAACACAGGCTATGTAACATATTCTGGGAACATACAGTAAAATAACCTTATTAGCTGTCTCCATTAGCTGAAAGGAGAAGGAGCAAAATAGTTAGTAAGCTGAATTTTAGGTGTAGGGCATTACACATCCCACAGAGATAACAGAGAAAATTCACGCCTCTTTTAAAAGCTGTCAGAGCGTAGGCTGGGAAAGATAATACAGCACTGGGTTACACTAAGATCAGATACTGTGCAACCAGAAAAGGTGGAAACTTAAGCAAAACTACAAAAGCTTAATTTCTAAAGCTAAATTTTGCCACAAGGTCAGATTGCCATGTCACTGGGTAGCTGAAGAATCCCAGAAGACAGAAAGCCAGGCACAGAACTGTTCATTGCAAGTCTCTGCAAACTTCCCACAGAAATCTGCACTGAACAGGGAGATTTTGGCCCTTGCATGCCTCTTTACTTCTTGCACCTGTTCTTCATTTCTAGGAACAAGCAGTTACAGTCATGAAGGACCAACCACACAGATGCCATTCCTCCCTGTCCCATTTGCCATATAAGAGTCACACTGAAATCCACAGGTTCTCTCTGGATATAAACACAATGGAAATAAAGAATTAAAAGTTGAGACAGCAGAGTCAGGCCTTCTTGAAGAAAACATAAGAGCTGAAAATGAAATCTTGAAAACTGCAAGATTACAGGACATTTGGGTTTCTGTTCCAATTCCCCTGCAATGACCAGGGACAGATTTCACTAGAGCAGGTTGCTCAAAATACCTGCCAAGCTGGCCTTGAACATTCCCAGGCATAGGGCATCCAGAGCTTCTCTGGAAAACCTGTGCCAGTGCCTCACCACCCTCACAGTAAGGAATTTCTTCTGAATAGCTAATCTACACCTACCCTCTTTTAGTTTAAACCAAGTGCTACACTTCACACTTGGGCATCACTTTCCCCATGAGTAAGCAAAAGAAATTTGGCAACCTGGACAGGACTGCCACCCCTGCCAAGCCTACTGAACCACGAAACAACTTCCCCCAGGGATTCTTAGGTATTTTAAAACTGTCTAAACTGAATTGACAACACCAGCTGCACAATTCAGAACTGCAAAAAGCCTTACAGTGTCCAGCCTTCTACCAGCATCCCAGACATGGCTTTTTCAGAAATGAATTTGAGTTGAGAGTGAATTTGAGAAGGATTTTTCCTGCATGGGAAATATAAAACTTAATTAGTTAATACGATGCCAGTGCTTTATTGCTAAAGGAAAACAAGGAGGGAAGGAGTGATGTCCATATTCTTTTTTGCATAGGGGGAACTGATGGTCTACAGGCATGAGACAAGCATGGATAATTTTCATTTTTTGTTACAGCAGCAGGTCCCTGCCTACCCCTTCATGAAAGACCTTGTCTAAATTTCTGCTTTACAAATGTATTCTCAAAAGTGGTCTCAGAGATTTGTTTCATCTTCATTAGCAGCTCAGCTGTTTGTAATAACAAATTTTGAGGACAGGTGAAAAGGGAGGGATTCTCCTGCTGACAACTATTGTTGGAAATTAATATTAATTTTTGTGTGTGTGTGAAACCAGTCTAACATGGATCAAACAGCATCTGAAACAGTTAGGAAGAAATTAAATCTTTCTATGAAGACACCTATGCTTGTGATTTAGGAAAAGATCCATTTTGACTGTCTAGTATATAAAGACAGGTACAACATGGCAGCTACTAGTGCCACGTTCTTGATCTAACAACTCAGGTGGAGAAAAAAACCAGGACATGTTTGCCTTCCTAGACACAAAAGCAAATGAGATGTAGTTTTATATAACTCTGGTTGTATAGAACAGAGGTATTTTATTCTTATTCTATTTATGGGACCAGATCCTCATCCCTAGCACATCCTCATCTCTCCCTACACTCAACAGGAGATTTTTTGACTGTATAAAACTAGGGTTGATGACCTGACACTGTGCCCCTGAATTCTCTTTTCCAAGATACAGAGAGAACTCTGACAGTCTGGGACAGCAAGGGATGCATCTGGGATCCAGCTATCCCTGGCCTTAATAAGGCAGCCCACAAACTAGTCAATCTTGTTCCAGGAGTCAAAAAAAAAAGGAATAGAAAGATGGTGGAAATTTACTCTTGTCTACCTAACCAAAAGAGTAAGAACACTCTCCATAAACACATGAAATAATAAATGCATATGGCAAATATGCATTTATTTTAGACTGCAAAGTCTAAAATAAAGATAGTTTTATCATTTCTGTGGAAGACCTTTACATATCTTAAAGGAGAGGGTGACTACATAAACGTATCAAGGGCAATTTTGTTCTAGATTAGTTTTCACACGTCTTGGAAGAGCACCATGCAAAGGATGCAGAGCTGGGGTTTACCTAACTAACTCCAGAACCAAGCTGCAGCTAATTCAGTCTTTTGGGTGCTTAGGGTTATTTTCTCATGTACTGCACAACATCTCACTTTTGAAAGGAAGTTACTGCACCTTCAGCTGACTCTTTGCCAACCCTTACCAGAAGGAGCAGCTTTACTGATACCAGTACCTAAAGGCATGGTACTGGTCTTTCCCTTCTTTAAATTGAAGGCATTACTTGAAGAAATTGAGTTGAATTAACTTATGAAACAACACTAGTAAATCAGAATCTGGTATCTATTCTTTGGAAACAACCAGAAATTCTCCTTTTTTTCAGGGAGAGGGAGATACTTTATTTTCCTTAGCTGATATCTCCAATTTAAAAGTGTACAAATCACATCAGATTAATTAAGTTTTATGTGAAAATACAAGTGTATATATTTTAGCTATTAATGTATTTCATTTGCACAACTCCGGTTATAAATATTGATCTGCTTGGACCATTAACTGAAATGCAGTTTTAAAAATAGAATGATTAAATTCAATAAAACCTAAATTTAAGAACAGCAATTTTTGTCTTTTAATACAGCAACCATCATCTTAGCAGAATCCATCTGGATTGAAGAAGAAACAGCTTATGAAGCTGTGTCCCACAGCAGCTTCTGAAACAGAGATTACAAGTGTATTCTTCAGCTGTTAAGAAGAATCATGGTTTCTTCTGGTAGTTTACTAGTGGCAAATTGGCTTAAAAGAGTCACCATAAATAGATAACTTAGGGTAGCCAGTGCCAAATGTGTTTACTTGGTTAAATGAGAGTATTAACCTTAAATGCAGTGGGATTTCCTGTCCACATCCAAAGTCTCTGGTGTGAATGGCACTTGCTGTTACAACTCTGCATTCAGTGTCATCTGAGACTTGCAGGCACTGCACTCTGGCCATGGTTAATCAAACCCTTAAACATCACCAGGGCACTGAAAGGTTAATCATTACCTTTCTGTTATTCTTTTGCAAGGAAGGGAGGAATCTCAGGGGTAAGAGAAGCATGCACAATGAGAAGGTGACAGAGTAAATAAATTATAGTTTTCTAGGAAAAGGTAAAGCCATCTGTGCATGTTGGATCAGAAAACGGTGCCTACACGATCTAGAATACACAGAATGCAGAGTGATAGCAGAGTTAAAGGTGGAAGTAAGAAAGAAATAGGAGTTTGTCCAAGCTCTATCTGCAGAAGAGGTGATATTGATGCTAATGGTTGCCAAAGAAGACTCAAAAGCTTTGTTTATGATTTGTAGGGTGGATGGCTCTCACTGAGCACTTTCCAGTTCACATGTGACTGGGTGAAGAAATAAGGTAGGGCTGAAAATGACCCACACTGGCCCCGCTACGTCTGGAACTAAGGGGTGCTGGGGAGCACCCTCCAGGTTACGACTCGGATGTCAGACCAGTTCCAAATCTGTTTCTGAAATAGCTGAACATTCTACTTTACTCAGTCTGAGATGAGAAAACCAGATCAGTTTCAGCTCAGTTTGACCTAACATTCAGCAGATACCAAGTGGAGGCTCACAAAGTTTCCTACTTGCTGAGCTACTGTCCTCTTAAAACAATCCAATGCAAGTAAATGCTATTTAAATCGATTGTGTGCATTCGCAGACAAAATTGGTTTAAAATTTATTATGTGTTGTGGCTCACCATGTCGAGAGAGAACAGAACATACATTTTAAAAAACAAGCAGGTTTTCTTAAAATAATCAAGCATTCAATAAAAGAGGTTTATTCCTGCCATCTTTATTTGTTAGGATGGAGAATGGACTATTTTATTCTTCTTCTTGCAAGCTAAACAGTGTTGCATAACCATGGGAAGGATACAGGAATTTGCTTTATTAAGTTTAGTAATAATTTCAATTGTCTTTGAATTTATTTTACTCTTGATTTCAATGTATAATGCAGCGTATTCATCTCTGCAGTTCGTGAATTGCCCACTTGCATAAGAAAATACACTTCGAAATATGCTTATTAAAGAACATAATGGCTTTGAGGGATTTTTAAAAGCAAAGAGACATTATAATCTTCTTTCACTGTAGTAGCTGAATATTTCAAATGTAGACAATGTTTGCTTTATAATTATTAATTATTATGGCTGCCAGATGCAATTAAAGAACAGCTTGTGTTCTTCCTATGGCTCCCTTCAAGCATTCACCATGTAAGTCATTATTGAAGTAGCTAGATTAGAAAATACTAATGGCTAGCAGGTGTATGGTCTTTACTCCCCAAAACCCTAAAATAACTTGCAAAAGAGGGGCATTATTGACCTGTTGTTCTGAGGAAGAGAAGTGAAGGGTGGAGACATTCAGGCAGAAACATTTGCCTATTTGAGGTAATTCCACTTGTAGAAATTGTGCATGGAGACTACAAAGCCTTTTCAAAGGCTTTTCACAACAGTGAAATGACTTTCAAAAAGCTTTCAACAAGCTTCCTCTTAAAGGGCTTTTAATAAATATTTTCAAAAGTGCTCAAAAAAGAAGAGGAGGAAAGAGTGAGAGGACGAAAGGAAAGGATGTTGTAAAAGCACCCAGAAATGTAGCACCATAGTGGTGAATAACATAAAAGCCAAAATGCAGTGTCAGTGAATATGCAGTGATGCACCAGGAGACACAATTTAACCTGATATGTGCAAGGACAGGCTCTGAACTATCTGCTTTGTGTCCAGTGTGAGAACTCCCAGTCACAGCAGCTGATTCCACAAAAACATCAATTGGCCCAAGAAAAACACTGGGGATGCTTGGAAATACCAGGAAACAAATACAGAATCAGGCTGCAAATGTAATTATTTCTTTTTATAAACCCATGGTGTGCCCATAGCTCAACACTGCCTGCAGTTCTGACTTTCTGATCAGAAAAGCTGTACAAGGGTGAGAAAACATTCACATGAGGTATCACATAGACAAGAATAATGTTCAAAGAAGAAAAAACTAGATTAAGACTCTTTTGCAGAGAAAAGAGAGAACCAAGGCTAGATCTGACACAAATTAATAGAAATGTCAATAACATTGAGAGGATCATTAGGAAATTTTTTGATTTTTCACAGCGCAAGAAATAGGGGCAAAAAATGACATTATCCGGTGACAGGATGAAAACAAACAAATAGAAGGCATTTTTGTAGGCAGTACAATTAAACCGAGAAGTTTATTGCCCAAGATTATTCTAAATAATATTTCTTCTTACCAGTTCAAAAAGCAACAGGGCCGATTCATGGAAATTATTCCACCAAGTATGTTAAATCCAAAAATAATGTTTATAACCAATGAATTTGTTAAGCTACAGATTGCAGAAGCAGGCAGAACATGCCATCACTGTATATTTGCCCTGTTACTGTGACTTTCTCAAGCATTCAGTACTTGACTACTGATTACCAGCTACCAGCTAGATGAATCTTACCACCCCTAAAAAATGCCTCAGTGGTCTGAAGAGGGCCTCCACAAACAGAACTATTTTTGGTGATATAGATACTTCTGTTGTTTATTGTGGTCAGTGGGCTTGCCCAAAGAAACCCAATGGATCAAGAACAGAATTTGATGCCACAGATGATACCAACATCTGTGAATGCTTTCCTCTTGGGAGCAAGGACAAAACACTGACTATGTTGAAATCAGCAGAAATTTTGGCACTCCCTGTGGTAGAAGCAGGATCTTATCTCATTCTGCCTGACTCCCAAGACTCAAATCCTCCTGACCAGGTTTTCTCCTGGTGACTGCCAGAATAGTCAACATGAAAGGACAAGATTTCCAAAGCACAGAACTTCGCAGCGTGCTGTGCAGGTTTTGGCTGGAGTAGGGTTAATTTTCTCCACAGTAACTGGTGTGGGGCTGTGCTTTGGATTTGTGCTGAAAACAGCATTGATAATTCAGAGATGAAACCGCTGCTTGCCGAGAGCGAAGACCTCTTCTGCTGCTTGTAGCCCACCAGAGAGTGGGCTGGGGCTGCACAAGAGGCACACAGCCAGGACAGCTGATCCCAGCTGACCCAAGGGATACCCCACACCCTATGGTGTCGTGATCAGCATGGAAAGCTGGGGGAAGACAGGAAGGGGGACGTTCAGAGCGTTTGTCTGCAAGTCACGGTTACACGAGATGGAGCCCAGCATTCCTGGGGATGGCTGCGTGCCTGCCTGCCCATGGGAAGTGGGGAATGAATCCCTTGCTTTGCTTTTGCTTTCTCTATGAAGCTGTCTTTACCCCAACCCATGTTTTTTTTTTTCATTTCTACTCTTCCAGTCCTCTCCTGAGCCAGTGAGTGGGGCAGTGAGAGAGTTGTTGTGTGGTACTCAGTTGCTGGCTGGGCTTAAACCACAGCACATCTTTTCAACACAGCCTGAGAGAAAGTGTTTAACAGCTGCAGGACTTTATACTGCAGCAACATGCAAAAATGTATGAGCACAGTGACTCTGGAATTGGTCTGCTACAGTCAGTCTTATCAACACAATAGCTCTAACACCCAGAGGCTGAAAGCAAACATGATTTTGCATCATAAAGAGGGGCATGTAAAATGTTTTTCAGGCTTTCACACTTTATTTGAAGATTATCATAAAGTGAGATTTTTTCATACCACAAAGAGTGTAAACCATAAACCTTTTAAGATTGCTGACAGTTATCACAGGTTTTTTTCAGAGAATGATCTAGTCTATATTTTTATCAGAATTGAAAGCACTACAACTTAAGTTAGAAGTCCACAAGTTAAAATGAACCGACCCTAATTGAACAAAGCCTCTCTGGGAAAAAAAAAATGTAGTTATATGGATTCTGCCAGGACATTTTCTTTGGCCTTTTAAAAAACATTTGAATCAAAAGATTATTTGATTTTTAAAAACAAACATGTTCATGGATTTCAAAAAACACTTGATATAGTATTACTCAGGGGATGAAACAGTGGTATGAGCTAGAGAATGAGTAAACAACCTCACGTAACAATATACATTGACCATATTAATGGTAATAATGTGTGGATCATTTTCTTGATCCATACAAAAAAAAAGAAATGAAAACAGAATCAGTTCTTGCTAAGAAAACCTCTCTATAAGGCAAAATTTTCTGCACATGCCTGAGATGGCCCTATTTATTAGTGAGAGTTGTTTCAATATTTCTTTAGGAACAGCAGTTTGCTTAATTGTGGCCAAGCAAGATTGCGGAAACTGCTGAGATACAGAGAGATTTTCAGCCATGACAATTCATGAGGTAAACTAATATCAGCTTGACAAATGAGTCAATTTTTTGGATTTTAAGTCTAAATCCAACAGATGAAGCTAATCCACTGAGGGTTTTAATAATAAGAAAAGTGAAATGACATGAACATAGCTAAATTTTCAGTATATAGCTAAATTATTGTAGCTAGACAATTGGAAAAGCAGAGGCAGGTTACACTTGAAACAGGTTAGATCTCATGAAACCATGTAATAGAATAAAAACCTTAACAAAGAATTAAAACAAAGATGGAGGACTTTAATTGAAAACTTGATCAATTAGCACAGAGGCCATAAGAAGGAGGCAACAGAGCATGAAATTTGATTAAGCTGAACCATACGTCCTACTTCATTTTCAGCGATGTCGCAAAACTGATGACCTTGAAAAGAGAAGACATTAGAAGAGTGTAAAATAGCAGTTATCTCAATGCTGGCTAAAACAGAGAACTGATAATAAATATTGTACAGCAAGGAAGCCTTAAATTAAAATCACATACATATTCAGAATGGAGAGATGGGTAGTCATAAATTGCAGTAATTGACAGGCAATCCAAATTTATTACAATGGATCTATGCAGAGGGAAAGTGAGGAAGCGCCCTAACTCCACAAATTTGACAAAGGGAGCAGATCATACTCCAGCTCACTAACTACTCAGATTAGTGTTTGATGGTGGGCATGATTCTACTGCATTAGGTAATCTTTCTGTAGTCGGTAAAGTAGATTAAATTCTAAAGATGCACTCAGCATCTACAGTAACAGAGCACTGGTGTCACAGTGTGATTCTTCTCGTTTGACCCAAAATAAAATCAGAAGAAAGGCACCCCTTCACCCATGTCATGCTACCACAAAGCTACCAAGAGCTCCTTTCTTTTTGTTAGATGAAATAATAGGTGAACCTGATACTCTTCTTTGGACTCAAGAAGTCTTTGTTCTTGCTGCAGATGGGTAAAGCTCTCCATTGCTCCTACAGAGCCGACAGCACATGCCGTCCCAGCTATGAGTCCCTATTCTCACAGGACTAAATGCAAGGACTCTGACTCATTCCTATTGCCATACAGAGTCCCAACACCAGCCCCAACAACATGGGGCTAACATATTGGGTTGCATTTCAGCTTTATCCCAGCTACAAACAAACAAATGACACCTTTCTGACCTAAATCCTGTTAAAACAAAGGTTCTTCCATGGTATTTTTTAACAACTTGGACAGGGAGACACTGTACAGCTTCAGGGCTTTATGTCTTGTGGCTGTGGTGCTTTGTTTCTCTACAGTGCTCCTTAAAATTAGATTTACTGTCATGTAGAAACAGAGCTTAAGCGATTCTGAGGTGGGTTTTTTCCAAAGTGTCATGTCCTTGCAGACATGCAGTGCCAGTAAGATTTGGATGAGGTCATCCCGGATTGCTTTTGAGAGTCTCACTTATTGAGAATCCCAAAACAAAACAATATCAGACATACATGTCTCACGTGATGGTTTTGCTATCAGTGTTCTGAGAAAAAAATGTTATGAGTAGAAATTCCTTATAAGAAATTTGAAAAGGAACTTTTTAGATTGAAGAGGATTTACAGCTTGCTCTACCTGTTTGTGCATACTCAATGTAGAATAAACTGATTGCAGGAGAGTAATATTAGTATCATGTCATTTTCTGTTACAATGGTAAAAAGCAAAAAAAAAATTAATTTTATGATGGCTGAAAGTGAAAGGAATATCTGCATGTCATGTATCAGTAAGTACTGATTCTAATACTTTCTTGGAAATAACTAAATCAGTTAAACACCAGGAAATAGGTTGTCCACACTGATGCTTCTTGCTTTACTGATCTACCTCCCTCTGAAAAAAAAAAAAAATAAAGGAAGAGACAAGCACTGGTGTAAGACTGATTTGCAGTGGTCAGGGCTCTTGCAAATCCTGTCCTGGGGGAGCAGTGCAAAGCACAGAGAACCCTCACAACTGTGAGGAACATTACATCTTTTCCAAATCATTCCTGAGTAGTTTTGTTTTAATCTATTCCCTTATTTTTAGTTTCCTTTTGAAGGGTCCTCTATATGTGTTTGCCTGCAAATTTCACAGTCTATGTTTCTTAGATCCTTCCTAACCCACTCTTCTTTAATTCTGTGGCACATGGAGGGAAAAAGTCTGCAAACACTGGGCATTTTTTCTCGTACACTTGCTTACATTTTCTTAGGGCTGAGAGAGTACCAGTGGAGGCCCTCATATTCCTATAAGGCTGCTGTATTTTTTTATTCTCTTCTTCAGCATGTATACAAACTTTCCTTTCCAAAGCAAGGAAAGACACCAGTTTTGAGTCAAACAGTCATATAAACACTCATTTAAACAATATCAACATGCAAGGAGAAGGAGTGTTATTTACGAAAACTGATTTTTCCCCCCTTTTTTTCCAATGAAGCTTAAAATAATTTGCATCAGTCTGGCTTCTGGGTGTCCATGGCTTTTCTTTCTTCTCATTTTTTTTTTCTTTTTCTTTCCTTTCTTTCATTTTTTCTAGTGTCTGATTCCTTTCTAAATTTTATATCACGCATGAGAGGCACAATGTATTTATTCTGAGATAGCACTGGTTTCGTACATTGCATTAAATGAAGTGTACTGCTAAATACTACTTTTTTTGACAGTCAAGTGAGATATGAAAATATCAATATTAATGGGCTGCTAAGGAGGAAGTGCAATCTGTTAATGCAACCATTTTACAAAAGGAAAAAAAACAACAAGGAAACCAAGACTTAATGTTCTAAAAGAAACAAAATAACCAAAACAGATCAGTAATTCACATCCCTCAGAATTCACAGGCACCAGGAAGGGCCCACCACCATGTTTTAAATGTGCCCTGCTGCTGTATGGGCTGTAAGATTACAAATAGTCCAACAGTCAATTTTTAAAAAGCCCTTTTCTCATCAAGCCCACACAGCTTCTGCACTGGTCAGCAATGGCTCGTAGATACAGCAGATCCCAGAAAGATGCAATAACAGCATACAAGAAAAACCTCTAGATAAATCTCTTTGCTAGCAGAAATCACAAAATGAATAGGGCATTCTCAAGGCAGTTCAGCAGATGCATTGAGTCGGCACACAATGGCCACAATCCTTTTCTCCACTGGCCAGGTACCCATGCAGCCTTTGCACACTCCTAACAGCAGAGTGTGGAGTGTGAGGCTCCTTCTTCTTTGTGTCAGGCACGAGAAGTACCCTCCTCTGCCTTCAGACAGAACCCAGAGAGGATCACCAGTATTTCCCTCCATACGACCATACAGATCTATAAATATATTATTTATTATAAATATTATTTGTTTGTTTATGGAGAACCTGATGCATTTTTAAGCCACTGGATGAACGCTTTCTGTGGATTACACATGCTGATTCTGATACAGGAATACCATATGGATTTTTTTAAAACACCATATGGACATTTATTAACACTGGTGAGCTTTGACAAGTACATTACAGTTTTCATTAAAAGCAAATAGAGTGCTCTAGCCTTTTTGCGACAGCAAAACTTTATGAGTCAATGGAAAATTCTTTTTTTGAGAAGAAGTCAGAAAAGGAAGAAGCTGAGAGAATTCTGGGAAGGCCCATTTTAACCCAAATGATTCATTCCAAAAAGTCCTCCCATCCCAAAGTCCATGTTCTTGTGTATCCTGTAAAAAACATACATGATGAACATCATATTATGTTTTTTACATCTTTTGGGATATGCACCAGCCAACCAGTGATCACTATTACCCTTTTGCTCCAGCTCCAGTGGATATGTGGGTCCTAAAAACTCAGTGCAGGACCATAGGGAGCCAGGTCAAAGATTCTCAGTCTTAAGTCTATTCCCTTTTGGACTCCAGGTTGTCTTGCTCAGGTCAAGGCTGTGGTAAACTCATTTTATTCTCTGTGAAACCCACAGAAGCAAACAAGTTAGAAGGGTTTTAATGCTACAGCCAGAGCACAAGGATTGTAGGGCAGTGTCCAGGCAGCAATGCAGATGGACAGACAAACCGTGTCTGCTTCACCAAGAAACGCAGGCCAGCAAGAGAAGATTTTTAGGCATGAACAGCTGGTGTTTAGGAATTGGTATCTGCATGAGCTGCACTTCAGAGAGCTTCAGATTACCTCTGGCCTGGCCCCATGGACTGAGCCCATTGCATCTGAAGCATGACTGGAGCATGTGTCCTGATTTAGTTCCATCCAAAGGAAATCCGCTTTGAATACTCTCGGACTTGTCCATGATGGGAAAGGTGTGGAGAATGGAGAGATTAACCCCAACACCAGCCCAAAGGAAAGACAAATGTGGCTCCATCCATGAAGTCCTTAGCAGAAGAGTCAGAGATCTTTCAGACAGCTCTGTGTAATGAACTGATTTGGGTATTTTCTCACTGACTCCAGCAGCTGAAGGACTTCCCATTTACCAAGCTTGATTAGAGGAAGGAGAGTTTCCTAGAGCTGGAGATGTTGTTTTACAACTTGCATGGCATAGTTTGTGATATGTAATATGACTCTAACAATACTATTTGTGATACCTAACACCAAATTAAGAACCAATATAAATTTAGAAAAGGGGCTATGTTTCACTCCTTGTTCAAACTGTGTTATTGAATAGAATCACATATCTTTACTGTAAAATGTCATAAGCATGTAGAATCTCAGGTCAGAAACTAAAATGAAAAATGGTAAATGAGGCATTTCAACACTTAGTTTTCTGCATTTTTCTTTTTTCTTTTTTTTTTCCTCCAGGTATTTTCATCCCAATTTAACTTCTACTTATGTTCAGCTTTTCTTGCCAAGTCCCCAACAGGTTTATCAACCAACTGTTCATTATTTTAACCAACAAATTTGTTCACTTTGCTGTTTATTATGGTACTACACTAACTGTTGACCTTACATTGTGGCTTCACTTTAACAGATAATTTACTAATCTTTTATATTATTTCAAAATTAACAACATTGATTTTAAGATATTACTTGAAACAATTAGAGTGACTATCATTCATGTAGATTCTCCTTTTCAAGTGGGTACAGCAAATCTTTTGATTTTTCTCACTTATTTTATCCTCTGTAAGGCTTTAGTTCTAGTAATTCTTATGAAAAATTCAAGAACTACAGTTATGTTTGCAACAGCAGCTTTTAATTTATGATTCACCACTTTTGGAGTACCAGATTTTAGATACCCTGCAGCTAATTTTCAGAGGTGCTGAATGTCCACAGCTGCTGGTGGCAGCTGCTTGATGCTAGTCTGCCTTGAGATTGGCAGAGGGATGGCATGTTAAACCACAAGATAATATTGCCAGTAGCCCTGTGTCAACCCTGAGGGGAGGGAATTAGGCCTAAAGAGAGAGCTGCACAAGTTAGGAAGTTATTATTGGTTTGTACACATGCCATTCCACAATCACTCTCTGTGAGAAGTTTATTAATGCCACAAATACGAATGAAGTACTCCAACCTATCTTCAAAGACATTAAGCTTTCAAAATAGCTTTGAGAGCCAAACAGCTTAGAAAGCACATTTCTAAGTAAGTTGCCTCTCTCATTGCTCATAAAAATGTCTACATAAGGAGGTAGTTTGGAGTACCCAGCTTAAGGCTGGATTTACTGACAAGAAAATGTATCTGTGCTCTTACTCATTATCCCAGACTCTCATTCCACTAATAGCACTCTGTGTGGTACCTGTGTTTTCAAACATGACCACACAAGGCCACACAAACATTTCCTTTTTCCACCTTAGTGCAGAGTTGTGTACAACACCACACCAACAGTAATTTCATGCTGTAGCTTTGCATAGCAGTAACTCTGTAAAAATGAAGACCTAAGGATAAGAGAACAGCTTAATTGCAACATCCCTTTAGACCTGCATCTAAGCCAAGTAGAGTTTCTGATCCTGGCTCATAGCCTGCAGGAATTTGATGGAGAGATGTCTCCTCTGCTGCAATTAAGACCTGCAAACAGAAATGTTTTGCAGGCAGTCATCCACTGTTACTTAGAGTGAAGCAAAGACTTATTCTGATGTAGCTGTTGTCTTCAGAATCCCTACACGGTCAAAAGGTGTTTCACATGCAGAAGTGCTGAATTAAAATAAGATGGTGCCAATTTGCATACTCACCTTGAGAGAAAAGTATAAAATTGAATCTTATTTCACTTTTTGCTTTGATTCTGTCATATTAAAACCTCATGTTTTGAAAAGTTAGAAGCATTTAGTATCATTTTTCAAATTTAGCAATTTTGTTATTACCTTTAATTTATAAGGTTTCATAATGTTTACATAATATTCTTCAGACATTTGATTCAATATCATACTCTGCTTCAGCATTATTAAAATAAAATTTTTCAGCATTCCAAAATAAAATAGATTACCATTTCTAGTCCAACTGAGATTTTCACTGTAATTGAGAAAAAAAGCACTCTGAAACTCCAGAATATCTTGTGGGATACTACTTTCTCACTTGCTTTGCTTCTGGGTCCTTATTAATGATAAATGTAAATAAGAAATACAAGCTAGTACCTCTAGAGGATGAAAATGAAATCTTCTAAATCTCGAGTCAGATATTATTTCTGCACCTTCGCACTTGAAAAAGAAACAGTGCTAGTTAGCAAAGGTCAACACATCACATATTCATGTCAGTAATCATTATACAGCTTTTCTTTCTTCTTCATTCTGTTCCAATAACACCTAAGTGCTGGATGACAATCATAACTGCAGCTTACAATTGCTTTCATCCCAAAAGATAATAATGTGCTTTAAAAGCCTTTATAGAAATGTGATTTGCAGAGATTATTTAATCTACTACTACTGTTTAGACACCTCTGGTATGAAATTTGGCAACTGTTCAACATCCTTATCACACAGAAAAATAGAAGTGAATAGGTAAATCACAGGTCAAACATAATCATCTACCAGAGATGAAACCAGAGTTTCAAGATTAGTAATAAAAATAACATAACCAGAAAACAAGTTAACATATATATCTGAGGGAATGGTCTTTATGGAGAATGATGTGAAGCTTATCAGGCTCTGGAAAGTACATTACTTTCTTGGAAATGAGTCTTTCTCCATACCCTGCCAGTGCTTCTGGAGAGAGTGGGAAGTGACCAGGCTCTGGGATGCCTCTTCTCTATCATCCAGGGAGGACTTGTAATGTCCTGTCTCACTTCACACTTATGAATCACCTCTGTGTGATCCATAAGTTAGAGCCTTCCCCACACAGTCTGACCTTTAATGAACAACAATTATCAAGACGTGCCTCTTTAATATCATTCCCTTCCATTAATGCTTATTGCTCCACCTCTGATCTAACACCTGTAGTTAGTAATACACTGTCCTTTCAAAGGAATCCTAAAATGCCCTGAAACTAATTCCTGAAATTTCTAGGCTGTGATCCCTGGAAGTGGTCTTACATGTTAGAAATGGAAGCTGCTCATTCCAAGGCTTCAGAACACATATCCAGATGCAGGACTTTGGGATCTGAGGCCTTTCTGCATTCTTTCACCTCCCACCCCTTTGCATTCTGCCTTTGCTGCAATAGAATCAAAGGTGTTTGGTACAAAGAAAAACAGCAACAACCTTTGCATTGCACCCTCCCCTGCAGCAGAGCAGGAAGCCTTCACAAGGATCTTGGCAGGGTTTATAATGGTGCTACTCTTGCTGCTGTGAGTCAAGAGACTGAGCTGCACTCGTCACACACAAAATGCAGGTGGGACCTTTCCACTCCTCTTGCCAATATTAGGTTCTGGCAATTTGCATGCATGGGGCCAAATCATTATCAGATCCTCCAGCTGCACCTGCATGGCTCGGGATCTTGGCTCCAGGCCACATCTGCTGAAAGATGCAGAGCTCGGTGCTGCTGTCACTGCACACGTGAGCGGAGCCCGCACGGAGAGCAGCCGGAGCTGGGCTGAGCTCACTGCTCACTGACGGGCTCATGAAACATAAAATAAATGATTTTTTAAAAAATATTGGTGAAAATCACACCCACCTCAGCTTTTTCATTTGGTGATTTAATTATTTAAAGGGCCAAGGCTTAAATGAACTGCTGAAAAATGAGATATAATTCTAGCTAGAACACCATTACCGCACTGAAACCTAAAGGCCCACATGCACTCTCATTCTGACACCTTGTTTTCATGTGCACATAAATTTCCAAGGAAACATGCTCTGATCTGGGTTTTCAGATTTGGTGGCCTTTCAAATGCTCATTTTGATTTTGTATTTTATTTTTTGATAACATGAAAAGGAATATTTCAAAGTTGCTTTACCACAGGGAGAACGGACACACAGAGAAAATTAACTCACATGGATTATTAAAAAAAAAAAAAAAAAAAAAGTGTACCATTTTATAAGTTCTGGCACTGGGAAGACATAAACTTTGAAAAATTACAAGTGTCTTCATTGTTTGTTTTGGTGGATGAAGGTCTTTTTGTATGGGACTCAGCTGTAAACAGTGCTCTTTAAACATTCATAGAATAAATAGAGTTTTACTTAGGAATAAAGTCTTCAATACTTTTGGTTAAAAATCCTGTCAAAACAGTAGCAGTCTTTTCAATCATGATAAAGGTTTTGTTTAACAGAAATATATATTAAACCATAAGGATATCTAAGTTTTGCAGAAGAAAAATGTTTTCATTCTGCAGGGACTCCAGGCTGCATACTTAGTGCCACCATGTTGTTTTCAAAAATCATTTTTGTCTACCTTTCACTAATTTTTCAACAATAGAGTCCCCACATACATGTTAGAAATTCACTATTAAAACTTTCAATTCCTATTCTGTGAACCTTGATAATTACTGGATGGCTTTTCCATTATTAGACTTAAAAGTCTGAGAGGTTTTTTTCTCTTTACTTGCTTTTTCTCAAAGGTGATCTGGTAATACGTTGTACATTCAAAAATATTATTTATTAAAGTTAACAGAGCTCTTCACCATGTCACATCTATTGCTGAAATGGATTATGTAGATTAGCACCATTCTTACTGTGCCACTTGATAAGGCATCTAATTTAACACGTTACCACTCTTGTGTTTGCATGCAACCACTGGGATACATATATCTTTCCCTGAAGTGATTGATTTTCTGTTGATGCAAGTTTATTGGAAATCCTGAGACTCCAGAGGCTGTTCAGCTGATGTCTCTGAGTCCTGAATATGGATTTAAAAATACATTATTTCTTTCTTTCAATTTGCAAAACAGGCACAGAGAATCAGATCTCCTTTTAAAATGACACAGTAAAAATGAGATACAAACTTAAGAGTGGTTGATTATGAGAAATAATTTCATTTGAGACTTCACATATGATTGACACAGTCTATGCTTTGAGAAGATTTAAAAAATCTCAAGAGATAATCTCTCATAATGAATCATTTATTATGTATATCTCTTAATTCTTGAGGGGTTAAGGATGATTGAGCGTGAAAGCAAGGGACAGAGCTTTATGCAACCCATAAACACTCCTTCCAGATATTTACATGTGTCCTCAAGCACCTCTGCATGAAATGCAGGAACAAGGACACTAATTGCATTTCCTAAAAATCTTCTGCTGTATAGGAAGTGTCAGCTCCCTTGGATCTGAATCCTGCCACGACCCCAGAAGCCAAGTGGGCAAGAACAGGGAGAAGACCAGCAGCACACTTGCAGAGGGCAGAGGTAAAGCAAACCTTTCTTTGTGCCAGAGAGTAACAGGCAAGGGATGAGGGTACAGAGCAGCCAGGCTGTGCCCCTGCACTCATATACCTCAGAGCCAAAAGGCAAGAATGTTGTGCAGGGGGCTGGCCAAAAACACCAATGGTGATATGCCAGGGAATGCATATCTCTGGCTTTCTGCATTGCCTGTTCTCACTAGATGCAAACTTGGAGGGGTATTTCTGTTCAGCAGCATTTTTTAGGGTCAAAGCACCAAAAGGTGGCTTGCATACAAATAAAGAATGACCTTTTCAAGAATATTTGCGGGAAAAAAATCTGTCCTTGGACCAATTATGTATTGAGCAAAGGTTTTCTTCTTCTTCCGTACATCCTTAAAAGAACTCTTTAACTATTCTTTTCAGGGCGACAGAACAAAGTTCAAATTGATTTCATTAAACATGAAAGGGAGATTTTGTAGCCAAGTTGTCTGCATACTTCTATTTACAAGCTGGCATATGAAAAGTCAGCAGGTGCCTCTCCAGAGCGACAGGCATGATATACAGCTCTTAGAGTCATCTAATACCATCATAAACACCAAGCTTTACAGGCTGCCAGAAGACTTAGACAAAGAGCCATCATAATGACTTCCCTGGCCCTGTAATAGCTCCATTCACAATTAGTGTTAGGAGGTAGCACAGCTCAGGTTTGTGTTGAGAGCAGACACAGTATAAATAGGACACTCTGGTGTTCAGAACATGCCTGAATCACTTGTTTTCAGAAATTCGTGCTCTCATTTTACAGTGGTGGCTACTTGGATTGTTGAAAAAGACCTGCTTGAGTAGTTTTGTACCCATGCATTTTGTTTGTAAAACACAGCTTAAAATCCCAGACTGTGGCTGTCAGTTTGAATATCCATCTTTTGCAGTCTAGGCTGTAATGATGAGATTTTAAGAGTGGATTGTTTCAACCCTTATGAGTGGTAAAAGGATCAGAACTTAGTGGAGGAATTAGGTACACTTGGAGAGAAGGTCTGCAGGGAACTTGGCTGGTTGTGAAGCAGGGAGATGACACATTCACAGTCCACTCCTGGGGTTTTGTTCTTTCTGGTGAAAAAAGGCATCCTGGATGATGGCAGGAGCCTCCACTAAAAATGTGTGAAAATAAAGACCATAATCAAAAGTAATTTTCTGCTAATAGCCCCATTTTGCTTGGGTTTGGTGACAGGTAGGGGACCACTGAGGATGCACCATGGTGGTGTTTCCCCAATGGTGTGGGACACATCACCCAGCACAACTTCCTATTCAGACCTGGATGTGCTGCAAACATCCAAACATCAAAAACTTTCAACAGCAGCAGTGCTCCAAAAACATCTGATGATGATGTTTGATCACTCTTGGTGTTCAAGACAGGAAAATGTTTTAATGTCCCCAGTCTTCAAAAGATATAATTTTAAGAATGGCAATTATTTTTGTTGCTTTCTAGTATTGCAGTGATTGATTATTACTGTTTGTTGCTTCATTTAAGCAAGATACACTGCCCCTATCTTACTTCTTCCACCTCAGGACCAGGAGAAATCCATTACCTTAACAAACAGAAGCCCTCACTGAAATACAGAAAAAACATAAAATATTTCAGCTCGCCAGGAATTACTAAAAGGAAAAAAGAAAAATGATCCTGTTTATCTTTTTTTTTTTTACTTATTTGTTTATCTGCTTGCTTTACAAATGGCAAAACAGTCACTAAAAATCATCCTGTCGACCTGCTTATTATCCAAAACAAACCACAGTAACTATTAATGTCATTTAAGATAGAGGAGTATGTTGAATTATCCTAATTTGGTTGCTAAAAGGTATTATCTACTGTAAAAAAAGAGGGAAAGGACACACTGAATAAATAGGGAGCTCATCAAACTAAAAGAAATCTTTTTTTCATCTAAAAATCAAAATAAATAAACAAACCTACACATTTAAAAAATAAATACACTAAGCAAACAAAAAAAATCTGTTAGTAAAATCTGTTGGTAAAAATATGAATCTTTCCTAGTAACACAATGGAAGGCATTAAAAATAGATAGAAACAATGAGAACATTTCTACATGTATTACATGAGATTACAATCTCTGTGTGTGTGCAGATTACAGGATATTTCAGGTACCTTAAGCCAAGCATTTAATCATGTGAAAGTACAAACAGCATATTTCAAAATAGCATCCAGGAAGAGAGGACACCTACATACTAAAGAAACATTTTTGAATCTCTTTTCCTCACGACTGAAGAATGGAAAGCATTACACAGAATTGGAGCAACCTGTGCCAAATTGACATTAAAATATGTTAACTAGTTATTTCACAAATCCAGAAAGCCACAGTCTGGTACTCTCTGTGACCTCAGGTTAGATTTTTTATTTAAAATGCTTTAGTGACTTCAAGGGGTCTTTAAGCAGAGCTCAGGGAAGAGATGAGCTTCCTTTTTCCTGAGCAAACATTCACCCTGGTCTTCCCCACCTGCAAGGCCCTCTCCTGTGACCCTTAGGCACACTGACTTCTGATCTACTGATGTACATGAGGCTACAAAGAGTTGGAGACTCCACAACTGAGAACTCTTGTGTAAGGGGGAAAATACAGCCACACACATAAGCACTGCCATTGAAGATTTGCATAAAATTATTCAGGTGCAGAAAACCTAAATCCTTTCCCTAAAATAGCTCTCAGCATACTTTATCTTTAGGGACTTTTCACCTTGTGGATGTAATTCCTTAATTAATTACTTCATCTTCTGTCTACAATTCTCCAAACCTCTTTGCAGATCTGCTGTAATACAGTTACATATTCATGTGATTCAAGCTTTGTCTCAGTCAAATGTGGTTTTTATTCATAATCAGGATTATAATCACAGCTCTTTTGAGGTATCAACACACCTAGCCAACACAGGTAGCTGCTTAATTGAAAAAGATAAGTAACAATGAGCTTGAAGTTTCAAAGAAAGACATGTTTAAATGTATACCCTTCTAAAAGTAATTCTGACTAGTTGTGCAGATGTTGCACTTCATTCATAATTAAGGTAAGCTTTTACCTCCTTAATGTAGTTTACAGAAGACAAATATTTATGTTTTTCTGCACTCACTAAGATAGAGGCAGTCCCCACATCAGTAGTGAAGGCTGCATCTCAAAATTTGGGTGTGCCATCCTGGGCACATGGGAAGTATACTCAGTGCCTGTTCAATAAAGGCAAATGATGTCCAAATTTATGGTAACCAAGAGGCTGATCTCCCAGGTCTTCTGGAAGCACAGATGCAAAACAAGTTTGTGTATGTACCCATTTATCTGGGAACCTTTGTGCAGAAGGAGGCCTCTGAGCAGCCCTCAGCCTGCTTGGGCATGCAGGTGCAGATGTGGAGGCACCCAGCAAGCATAAGCACCAAGAACAAAACCAAGAGGTGCACAGCAATCTCTTCAGGTTGAAGTTTCAGTATGAAGAAGATAGAATGTGAAAGAGTTCTAAGATGACCAAATGAGACATTGTAGGAACAAGAACTAATATTTAATAAAATTAGGTGTTCCTTTCTATTAACCTAGTTGTGCACACTAGCCCTGTGCTGTCCAGATTCTGGATGACTTTTAAGGAAATAATGATTTCCCCTGCATCTTTTCTTCCTCTTTCTTGTGCTTCTTGGTTTTGAGCTTTGGGAAGATGTGATGTTGCTGGAAAGCTAAATCAAAGGAACAAATGTGTCCGACAGATCTCCCTGGGCTGTCTTTCTGATTGCATACTGAAGTAAGTTTTGCAAGTGACATAAAAGAGTATCCAGTTTCACGTCCTGAGATTAGAAACTTCACTATTGTGACAGAAGTTCTTATAAAAGATGATGCTTGTAGAGAAAGATGTGCTTGCTTGTGTAGCTTTGGCAGCCAGTGTGATTTGGCTGCTATGAAACTGGTGCGAATGTCACAGGTTTGGCTCCATTCCCAGCTCTTTTGTGAATTTGCCCAAAAATTATCACTCAATCTAGTCCTCTTGTTTTGTTTCCTCAGTGGTGCCAGGGTTTGGACTTTTCACACACGACTTTGCAAACTACCTAATATAGTGGGTTCTATTACAGCTAAGGGGGGGGAAAAAGCAAATCCTCACGAGGCTTTTGAAGATGAGGGGCTGGAAGAAATCTTTATGTTCATTCTGTATTCAGTGGAGAACCAATGCAGAACAGAGCACTAGGGAAATGAGTTTCCTGTTTCTAAATAGACAAGTTGCTGCATTCTATCATCTTGGGCTGTTTTTAGTCTGGGTAGCTGTATTTCCAAGTAATGAGGAGCAATTTCTCCAACGCAGCCTTAAATCCTGCTGCATATGATGAAATGTTTCAATGCTTTTCATTTCCTTGTTTGTATTCTGCAAAAAAATCAGGGGAACAATAACAGGGAGTTGATTGGAAAGATATTGGGGACTATCAGGGGTTTCAGAAAAACATTACAAATCTGAAATATGCTAATACCTACAGTTTGCTAAAAGCAGCAATTTTGCAGCATTTACTTTCATGCACCCCTTCATTAAAGAAAACTTTATGGGTGTTACATTTTAATGCATTTTTTTGTCTGTGTTGACAATCCAGATGGGTCTTGGGATTTGTTGGTGTGTTTGTTTATTTATTTCCTCTTAATTGGATTATAAATGGTCACAGAGCCAATTCAGTCTCTAGAGTCTACAATTTAATGATGTTCTGAACCTCTTTCTGAAAGTTACCCACAGAGGAGCTGCACTGAGAAAGATGCCACCTTCTCTTTTCGTAGTGTAATTAAGCTTTATCTGGCTACTAATAAATTAATTTACAAGGTCTTCCTATAATTTAAATGAAATTTGAAAATTATCCCTTCTTTGACTTATTTTCAGGCAGCTGTATCAATATAATTTAGGAAATTAAATGTTACTCTGTTGCCTTCAGATAGCTGATCCTAAAACCAGCCCCAGCTCCTTGCTTTCTCTCCTTTTCTATCACAAATTTTATACTGTGCATAACTGAGAAACCACCCATATTTTGCCAGCATCTTGTAGCTGATCTGCCATGACACAATATTGGGCATATACCCAAAAATGCAACAAAAGTAGAGCACCATCTTTTTATTAGTGTGTTCTTAGATTTTATTCTTTCTCCTGTTTATTCTAATACAGTTTTTTCCAATGTGCCAGATTGGCACATATCAAAAATAAAAACAAATCCCTAATTAAGTGCAGATAAGGTACATGCAGAAGCAGCACAGCTGCAGCCCTGTCAATGTTGCCTAATTTATTGAGTCCAGAGAGACAGAATTATTTCATGTGCTATGTCATGTGGACTAGGAGACAGAAAACAGGCCCTGGACCATCAGTAAGAATGAAGCCTTTGAGGCTTTCACCTCCGAAGGAAGGATAATATCCCTGGAGAATACCAGCATAGAAGGGATTTCTGTACAGTAAGTCATAGCAGGTGTGACAGCACCCAAAGTGCTTTCTCCCATGAAGCCCTGCTGAGACAGTCATGTTTTGGACTGCTCCTGTAAGAAAATTTTCAGGTGTGGGTGAACTTTAAAAGCAAACTGTCAAAGCCACAAGGCTGTGCTACTGTAGTTCAACTGAACTAAAATATTACAGAGGAGATTTCAAAAGACCAAAAGATTTACTGCCTCATTACACTGAAAATAGCTGCAATTTTTATGTTCTCGTGTTTTGAGGGCTTTAAAAAGTTTTCTCCTATAACTTGGGGCTTCTATGCAATACAAGGAAAACTGCATCAAAAGAATGAGTGTCTGGGTCACGACAAAGCCATAATTCCCAAGCTGTTGGAAGGAAAAGAGATGGAGACAGAACTAGGTCAGAGACCCAGTGTTACAGCTCTGCAGATTTGCTTCTGGTGCTCTTTTTGGTATCCAGGGAACAGGGAGAAGAAGCCTTGTGCTCACCTCCAGCAACAGGTGCTGCCCCAGCCTATCAACCCCCAGTCTTCAGCTCCATTTAGAGCTGCAGCTGGCCTGATTTTGCAGTGCTCTGGTACAGGCAAAGCTATCAGAAGGTTATCATCACAGCACTGCTCAGAGCAATCTGTTATCTCAGGCAACTGTTCCTACAGACAATCCAGAATTCACATGGCAGCAAGAAATGGCTTCCAAACACACAAATGCCAAACTGGTGGCCACCAAAACCACTGGAATGAACAATTCTGCTGTACATGATAATGCACTGGCTTGTTTTTGCTGTTCTTAACTGGTCTTGGGTTTTTTAGGGTTTTTTTGGTTTTGTTTTTTTTTTTTTAATTCAACTCTACACGGCTTTGAAACAAAATAAAAAATGAAGACAGAACACATAAGAAGAAAATGATCAGCATAAGGTAAGTAAATAGTCAAATTAAACTGCAGTCATAGAGTACAAAATAAGAGTTTTACATATGACCAAGAAAGAGAAGAACAAGGGAGTAAAGATTCTTATTGTATTGGTTATTAAGAGTAGCTGAAGCCACAACACAGGCAGAGGACAGAAAGATTAATCTACACCTCAGATAATGTACATTTCAAACAGAACTAAAAACCTTAAAGAGGTTTTCAAAAAGGAAAAGCTAATTCTTTATTTAAAAAATAATGCAGGTGACACTAAATACTTGCATGACTATAAAAGATGGGCATCCAAAGTTGTTGGCAGAGTTCAAAACCTTGCCATATCTGTCAACTGCAAGTAACAACTGCTTAGGAGTTTTAAAATTAAGCAAATGGAAAACCCCAAGAAATATTACAGATTATGTGGATTTAGTGTTTCAGAAATTCTAGATAAAACTATGACTTGTCTAGGAACTGCTCATATTTTTAATTACCCTTTTGGTCTCGTGGCTGAGATCAAGCTCAGTAGAATTATGGAAGTACTTATAGAGGTACAGTCACTGTGAACTTCAAGCTATTGGGAGAGTGACAGAAGTTAATCCATAAACAGTCACTCCTTTATATTCAGAATATGTATTTAGTGAATCACAGTCTGTGCCTTATTTCTGAGTCACAAAACACAGCCCCGTGCTTTGTGTTACTTTGCACAGCAAGCAGCATCATACTAAGCCCTGCTCAATTCCCCTGCATCCATCCCTCACCTGCTACAGGAACGTGCAGTGATTCTTTGTCTGCTCTGTCAACCCCACATATTGAATCTGCCTGAGACTGAAGTTTCCCCAGCCCCTAAGGAGTAGCAGATGTGTCTGCAGCGTTACTATGTCACACAGTACATCTAGATGTAAGTGAAATATCAGCCTGACGTGTCCTCCAGTCCCCAGATCGCCTTGTGAAAAGTTCTTTATAACCTTGTGAGGTCATTTCAAAGCACTGTTAAAAATTAAAGGATGTTGGCACCCAAGCTGAAAGTAAGCACCCTCAGAAATACACTGATTTTAGAGGAAAGCCCACTTGATTAGAACCAACCTGAGGACATTATGCTTAATCCAACGAGAGCATTTTTGCCAATTTACTTTTACAGATGATTTGTCCTCTACTATTTAAGTTAGCAACAGTACTCACACGTAGAAATGAATCCATTCTTATTCTGAACCTATGGAAGGACTAAGCAGAATTTTGCAAAGGTTGTCTGTTTACAGAAGACCAAACTAATGCAGGAGCTAGGCATGCCATAACACAGAGGACTCAGAAGGATGGATGGCTGAAATGAACAATGGCAATGTGGAATGTTTGTCTGCACTGAAATCTCGAGCAGCCAAAAGCAACACTTGAGACGAATTATTAAAATTAGGTTCCTGAAGTTAAGCACCCACATTCATATGTAGGCAGTGGTGTGAGTGATTTGAGCTATGAAGGATTCAGGCAACCACTGCTTACACTGGAATCACTCATCAAAAATCAGGTCAGACACTTCTCAGCCTACATATAGATCTAATGTCTAAATTAGGAAGGAAATTTTGGAAGTCTTGAGTTCTGAATCTTAAAAAACACTAGAAAACTTTGACATAAACATGGTATCAAGTCCTCATATACAGTAAATCAGCATAGCCCTATTGGCATAATGAAAAAACATTGATTTTTTAATGAGCTGAAGATCTGGCTTTGCAGTCTGTTGTGGCATTTGTGTGTCCATGTATGGATAATATCTCTATATTGGCAGGGAGAGCTGGAGAGAAACGAGGGAACAGTCCCAGAAAGCAGGAGTTACGGGTTCAAGCCAAGATCTGCATCCAGTCTGCTGTGCTATCTTGCACACATCACTTTGTAATTCTGAGCATTTTCCCAAACAAACCTTCACCTCTAGGTACCTGTTTGGACTGTAAAACTCCTCTTACTATGTAGTCACACAATGCTGAGCAGAAACAGATTCTTAGCTCAGTTTGTGCCCTCACCTGTTATTCCAAACACTATCAATATTAAACATATCTGAATTTATAAAACCAGCCCAGACTCTGTGACTTGGCTGTGTAAAATCTGCCCCTGATTCAGCAAAGAAAAAATACACCTGACAAGCCTTGAATCTGCATCTGCCTAGGTTTGCACAGACTCCATGTAATGGATGTAACTGCACATGAAATGTTACAATGACAATAAATACACATAAATCTACTAAACTGATGAGCACTCAGTCAGACCTGATTAATGATGCCCTCAAGAGCAGCACCAAGCTGCATTTTCATCCTTAAATGTGAAAAGCAACAGTTTTAAAGGACATGAAGCAACATAGAGGGCCATTTCTCTTCCGAGCCCTTGAGAAATATTTCCAGCATGATTCTGCCCATCAATACAAAAGCTCTGCATGGCAGCCAGAACTCCAGGAGCCCCATCAGCTCCACCACAGGAGGGACAGGAACATAATCTCTGCACCATGGTAGTCAAGGTGCCATCCAGTGCCTGAGCAGAGCTTTACGGGAAAACCCCACACCCCCCACAGCCACCCTGGAGCACCCCTGCAATAAAGTGAGCAGCTCTGCCCTTCAGCCTCACACAGCCAGGCAGGAAATCCCCAAAAGTCCCAAAGCAGAGCTGGCCTTCATCCAGACAATGCAAAGGAACGTGAGCTCTGACCTGCCTGTGCCCATCCATGCAGGCATGGCTAAAGAGATGTGCTGACCCACAGCTGGCTTGGGAATCAGCCTTGAGCACTCCTGTACCCCATCCTGTGCCCACACCAGCAGCTCTCTCTGCTAATCACATGCAATTTTATGCTGCCAGTGTTATTTAAATGGGCTGCATTGGTTTTCAGAGTATTTAATAAATATTGCCTGCTGGCATAAAAGGGATTGAAGAGCTGGAGATCTGAAAGAGCCAAGCATCCCTTTTGGCACCTTTGCTCTAATGATGCAACTGTGTCTGTCAGTCTCTGCCAGTCTCAGCAGACTGGCATTAGAGAGACGCTGTGCACAGGAAAAAGTAAATAAACAGATTATGCTCCATCTGATGCATAAACAGTGGGATTTTTATTAAAAGCCACCAAATTCAACTTCAAACAGCAGTGCATTGTATTCTGCGATTCATCTGGCCAAGCAATAAAATCTGCCATTGTGAAGTATTTTTATTTTAAATAATATGTGAAAATAGATTTATAATTGTTTGCTTCTGGGAGGACAAAGGAGTTCTGATAATTAGGCCACCTAGTTAATTACTAATCCTCTTCAAATATAGCTAATAGTCTGGTTTGTCAACATAGCTTAATAAAGATGGAAATGAAGTGTGTCTGATTTTCCTAGCCACAGTATTTCAGAAATGGCAGAGGTGTTTTTCCTCCTTTTTCCTACTGAGAAGCAGATGTTCCATAGGTCATGGCAAGATCCTGGGCACAAGCACAACTAAGTTTTGATACTGAGCACTGTTAGCCTTCCTGGCTTCTCCCTGCCTCGGTCTATGCCCTTGTGAGGTAATTGTAAAACTAATTCCAGCAATATATATTAATTGAGTTCAGTTTTTGAATTCCTCATTCTTACACAAGCTCATAGAATAAAAACAAGCACAAGCAACCACTAAATTTTGGCTACTTGCTATGAAAGAGACTTCATAACATGGCAGATTTTTAGCCTTTGTTCTAAAAAGACAGGTTTGGGGATTTTCAGCATGACAAATAACTCATTTTTTTCAGTGCAAAGTTTTTTTGACGGAAGACTGACCCTCAGCCATGTCTCTTTTCTGGTCTAAAGGGCAGTGCAATGGGCTGGGACCCAGGTGATTTTTGCCCTATTTCCCCGTTCTAATGTCATCCTTGAGGTGCACCACCTTAGTTTTGCAAAATTCAGGTAGAGCTAAAATGTTCCTTTGTGAAGGAATGAAATTAGCACCCAAATTGTCCCCTCCAAATTGCTACAGAGAAGTTAGGCCCTATTATCCACACTGAAAAAAAAATGGAGTCATCACTTTTGTTCTAACAGTATCATGGAAAGACTAATTACTCTTCAACATACACATATGCATTCATTTTACTAAAAAAATCAGTATAATATAAAGATCACTTAGATACCATAAATGAATGAGAGGGAAGATAAAATTAAATACTGTCTAATGAATAGCCTTCTTTTGTCATTATTAGATTTTCAGAAATATCATCGTAAGTTTGTTTTCTTTTTTATATTCTTCTAACTCTACACTTTCAATAGGCATTAAGGATAAAATTTCACAGACCTAACTTGCAGTCTTCAGTGGATGAAGCTGAGTACTTTTATTATAGCTTAATAAATTGTTAATATTGAAGATAAATAATGAAATAACTGCTGCCATGTAACTCCCTACTAACCATTACACAAATATGCTTTCTGACAAAATTTCAACTTATTACTAAAATATATAGCCCCTATGCAGGCAAAGGTAATATTTCTGACATTACTATTTCTAATAATAATTTCAAGATAACTTTATTTCTTTCTCTAAGAAATGTTAGCTTTCATTTGAATAAAACACTCTAAAGCTGCATCCACTTGTTTTGCACTGCTTTACATTTGTTAGTGAATACAGTAGAGAAGTATTACATGCTTACTCTGAGATGACTGAAGTCATGGATGCTGCTTTACATGGAGCATGCAGAAGCCAAAAAAACACCCATGAGCATGGTTATGGCCACCCTGGAATGGCCTTCAGAATTCTCCATCAAAGGTAGCACGTTCATAACAAAGACTCATTCTGCAGCGTTATTCCCATTTCTCAGTGGCATGTTTCATCTCACTCTCCATCTCCTATTTTTAATATTTCATTTCAGAAAACAAATGCAGGCATTTATACATTGTGCAGTCCCAAGACTGCAGCATTGCTATTGATTTTTATGTGACAAACCAACACGTATACTCAGCAGGGTCTGGGCTGGTGTAATGATTTCTGAAAAAATCCACTTTTCACTTTATTAAGAATGTCTGGGGAAACAGCCCAGTAGTTTTACACAGGATACATTAAAACTGGAAAGTAAGGCTCACTCAGCTGCAGCTTTGTTTCTATTGCTAAGCTGCCTTCTCTTCAGGCAGAACCTGATTTGGAACTCCTTCAGGGGGCTGCATGACCCCAGACAGAATCTGAGGAATCCTCACTATTCAAATTTATTATTTTCACTGGAGGTAAGCAGAAACTGCTGAGGTGCCATATAAAAACCAACCAACCAACACATGGCCATCAACAACAAACCAACACAAAACCAAAAAATCCTCCAAGCCACCAAAACCTAGGGATACCTGCTTTGTTTCCTCCTGTCTCTGTTCTGCCATTTTTTAATACACCAGAATGGCTCTTCCTTTTTTGTGAGGGCAGTTGTTGTTTGATTATCATCTTGCTGCTCTCCTAGCAACCTGATTAATGTAAGCACATTTTTACTTTATGCTCTTTGTGTTCAAGACTAAGCAAACTGTTGCAGATGCTCTAAAAATTTGTTAAAAAATAATTTTTACACTATTTTCATGATTTGTCCTGAGGCATTGTAACATCTCAGGCTGCCAAAACATGAGCCAGGTCTCAAGGTTCCATTCATATCAATGAGAAATAAAATGGGATGTAACAAAGGCAAAAAGATGAGCTTGAAACCTTTCTAATAGAACAATCATTTGGATGATAAAGAGATGTGAACTGGGAATTCCTACAAGAGAACCGAAGAAAGGAATGCTTTATCAAAGGCAATTTTCCTTCTACTTCTTTATAAGAGGCTGGCAAAAACAAACTCCAGTATGCTTTAAAGTGAACATCCTATGACCTCTGATGTTTTATTGTGTTCTCATTCAATTGAAATGTCCTTCAGAATAGCCAACATCTGGATTTTTAAAAACATAAAACAAGCAAGCTTACAAACAAAGCAATGGACCCAGAGTTCTTGATACAAGAAGAAGGTGATGTTCGTCTTTAAGAGATGAACAAAAGACAAATAGATTGGAAGTAAATATTTACCCATATTCCAATGCTCATCAAACCTGTGACCCATCAAAAGCCTGTAGATTTTTAAAGGAATTATAGAATTCATTGAGAGCTTTTAACTGGATATACTGAGAGCATAACACATTTCTTGAGAACACTGTAATTGCATATGCAAATGTCCTGAAGTGCATTGCCATGAGGGCACGGCCGCTGTATGTCCAGCCAGAAGGCAAGAAATACTGGCCAGGGCACCCTTTGGGATGGTGGTTTGGAAACCACATGGTGCACCTGGGGATCATTGAAGCTCAGGGCCTGAATGGAAATACACTGCTCCACTTTTAAGAGCTTCCAATAATCTAGGACATACCACAGTGCACACTAAGAGAAAAGCAAACTGAGCCCTCATGCCTTTTTCATAACTTCCAGGTGGAAAAAGGCCAGAGCCTCTTTCCTAGGGCTTTTCTTGGAGCAAACACAGATGTCTGGCACAAAATGTACGCTTGTGTTTGTACTGGATGCCAAGCTGAAGCTCAGCTTTTCTTATTTTCTCTTCAGCCATTCATCATACGGATGGTCAAGTAATTCCTCTCTCAAGAGCTCCTTTATCAGTTTAAGAACACCTGACCTCTGTTCAGCCCACGGACTCGGGAGGGGAACAAAGTGCAGACAGAGGTGCCTGCAATTTCCAGGCTGAGCCCCACAAAGCCCTCGTGCACACGGTGGGCAGAGAGCCTGGCCCCTGGCCCTCTGTGCCCCAATTTGAGTCTCTCTGACTGCAGCAGTGATGAAATCTGCACTCAGGTGGCTCCTGCTGCCTCCACAGATTGGGCACGGCCCCCGCCACCAAAGGCAGGTGGCAAACACTCCTGTTGTCTGAACTGAAAACTGCAGCATGAGAAGGAATATTCAGGGACACAGCACCTGATAAAACAGTGTGTGGTAGTAGCATCTACCACTAATTTTTGTTCTGCTATTTGCAGTCCTGTTAAAAAAGACATAATATTAACTTCTGGCTAATAATGAGAACTAAGAATTCCTGAAGTATTTCTAAATTCCCAAGTGAAAGCTGCTATATTTAATTTCTTATGACAAAATATGCAAACAATTACAATCAGTTATCACGTACAGAAGTCCAAGGCAAAATGCCTAAAAACATTGCATCTTCATTTTCAAATAATTCAAAGGCTACATGCTGTATTTCAATATAGCAGACACCCCCAAAAAATGTACTGTATGTCTATCAGGCTTAACTAGAAGTTATTGTTAAGCACTAAGGATTGAAATAAAAACTTACAGAGTATTTACTTGCAATAAAATGAAACCAATCAATAAAATAATCCTACCTTTTACATATCTACATTATTCACAGAACAAGAGCTGTGCTAACAAAGAATATCAAAGAAGTAATTTGAAGAAATCTTAATTAAAACTTCCTGAACATATAGAAAGTAGCAAAATAGCTTTGCTAACATTTTATTAAAATCTCCAAGTGAATTGATAGATTGATATCCAGTCAAATATCTAAGCTGAGTGTGAAAGCCACTGCACATTTTAATAAAGGTGTCACCAAAATAGTGTAATACTCTGCAATATTTCAACATAATATCTTGATTGCAAAATGTCTGAGTTCTTCCCACAGCTCTGTGGAGAGTCAAAAAATTGCACTTCCATCCCTTCCTTCCCATTAAAAATCCACCCAGATAATTTGATTTTGAATAAAACCCCAGAAATTCTTCTGAGAAGGATTGAATCGTTATGTGGAATTGCAGACAAAATTGAAGATAATTGATTTTTATGCATGGATATTTAAATTAAGGCAGTTCATGTTTAGAGTGACAGAATAGAAGTGTGTCTGTTGAGTTAACACATTGCAAAATTCAGCTCTGATTAAACTCATCCAGATTTATATAAGGGGCTAGCCCAAGATGGCCTTTTGGGGGATAAAGCAAAACTGAAGTTTGTCACAACATTTCACATCCTCTCACATACAAAAACCTGTGCTGGCAATTACAAAAGCAAGAACTTTGCTGGAAGATTCTTTCTTGCTTCCTATTCCTTCTGATTTTTGTGTGAGTTTTAATATTATATATACAAGAATAAAAAAAGATGGAAATATTTTCCCCAGAAAAGCTCAGACTGTGTTTCATCATTTCAAAGTCCATTTTCCAGCCTTTACTGGGTGAAAATAAGGAATTTCAGGTAAAAATATAAAACTGTGGACTACAACAGATTGTGACTGAATCCCTAAAACACCTCTGTGTTTGGACTATGGGAAAAATATAAATAATCAGAGCTGAAATGTCACAGCATATGGAAGCACTAGACTAGAGATGGCCAAGTTATATTTATTCCCAAGTCACTTTACTATTAGATAAAATATTGTCACATTTTTATATTGCTATACATTTCTAGAACATTGCGCTGGTTTGCAATTGTAAAGTCTTGGTTAGCGGAGAAAAGGGCAGGAATTTTATGGAGACCTCAATGGAATGAGGTAAATCTGAAATAGTCTTCAAGAGCTGCGTGTCAGGATGTGCCAGTGCACTTCTAGTCCATGAGAAATGGCACCATGGTTCCTTCTGCTGTTGCACCTTCAGACTGAAGAATAACAATTTGGGCATTTTTCCCAACAACAACAACAACAAAATGTAAAAGATAATAATATATTCATGGAACAGTAGCACAAGCTTACCAAAATACTTAATATATTCAAGTCCTTATTAAATACACACACACAATAATATAGAAGTGGACATAAAACAGAATCAGAATGTTAACATTAAGAGAAAACACAGCAAAAATATTCCCAAAGAAAAAAAACAAAATGTGTTTTTCATTCAGAACATTGATAAAACTGCTTTCTTCAACGAAATATTTTTATTCATTCCCATAAATATTTGAAATAGTCCATCTCAAGCTATTTTAACTTTGCTTTTTTATATAGCTATTATATACCAATAGCTATTTTAACTATTGGTAAGAGTAAATGTACATTTGAAAGCTAAAGCAACATGCTGGCCTGCTATACTTGTTTTATATAAAAGAAATCATTCTTGCCAGCAACTTACTGCAACTTATTTCTTACTCTAACTCTTTCTGGAATGTGACTTGTCCAGCAAAGCATAACAGCAGAGCTTTGAAGCAGAAGCAAAGAGGACTGAAAAATGCTAAAAGCTCGAAGTCACAGAAAATACGGTACAAAAGCCATTGGCACAATGTCTGCACAACCCAGAGGATCAACAAGCACAGAAATATTTTCTTGTGGTGCAGGGGTGAGCTGGAAGCAATTAGGGAAAAAACAACTCCTCAGTGCTACTTACACACATTAAGCAACAGTCACGACTACGGCAGAGGGAATCGGCGCCTGCCACGGCTGGCTGCCGTCTCCAAAGTGCTGCTCCAACAGTGGTTTGTGGAAGGAAGCCTAAGAGGGATAAATGTCTGCAGGAGCCCCAGGGATATGCAACTGCCCTACAGACATTAAAAATAGCAGTGCGAATTCCTGCTCTGACAACACGGCCCGTGGAAAGGTCCTTGGCCCCAGGTAAGCAACAACGGATACTGAAAACCTGGGAAGTTCCCTAAAGTCTCACCCTGGGCCAGCCAGGAAGATCCCCCAGGCTCCTTGGCTTGAAGCTGAATGCTGATGGGCAAAACCAAGAAGAGGGATATAGTTTGGGGATCAGACAGAAAATGAATTTGCTGACTACAAAGCTGTGCCTGGCTCCCTTAATCCTTGCAGGTTGGGAGTAATTGCAGTGATTCCATAAAGCTCCATCACAGAGGGTACAGTGGTTAGATGGTCATGTCTTTGGTAGGCAGTGGTTCACACTAATAATGTTCCAGGCTTTCAAAAGCAGCCTGTATGTCTAAATCAATTACTTCCTGCAGCCCTTGTGTGCGGTAAGCAAGCAGCACTATCTCTTTTCTGAGATAAGGAAACCAGAAGGAACTGAAATCATTACAACAGGAATGTGAAGCAGACAGGACAAGGGCCCCATATTTCTTTTGTTTAGAGTTGTGCTTTGAAGAATTTGTCCAGCCTGTTTCTCTTTCTCCTTTTATGTTACTCGTTATCTCTTCAGATTTCAAAAAGTGAGTTAAGCACCAGAAAATGTGCAGAGCTGCTGAAATGCCACTAAAAAGGGCTCAGTAAGCCTGAAGAGCCCTACAAGGGCTTCCCTACAAGAGAAGTGTTTCATGCTTTGGCCTTGTCATTTAAAAAGGCCATCCGATGATATTTGCAAAGAAAAACATGAAAACCATGCTAAATGCAAATTTTAATTTATAATGGAAGTTGATACTCAAACAAGTACCTAGAGTAGCTGCAATGTTGAATAAAACATTCAATATTGACAGCAGTTTGATACTTGACATCATTTTATCCATGAAAAATATTAAACATGTTCTATTCATCCTCAAAATTACTTCAAGGGAGGCAATTTAATACCAAGGACGATCTCTGTAGCTAGACCAGGATAAGACTTCCCAGGGGGTTTCCAAAATTTTAGGATCTATTTGTAATTTGGGGCCGTAGATCTTTCCACTAGCCTCCTAGAAGGAAGAAGATGTGTGCTGTCTGAGGAGACTAAGAAGACTTATTTTATTTCTGAGCAGCATGATTTGCTCAGCATTCCCACTGGATATGCCCATGCTTGCCCATGCAGTTTATCCAAGGGTATCTTTACTAAAAGCACAGTGGATGGAATTCCAGCTCTACTGACGCTAACAGCAAAAACTCCCAAGTATTCTGATGAAACTCGTCTGGTCTTAATTTCCTACACTACAATTTTGACCAATATTTGGGTGAACAAAATCAAAATCTGTACAATAATCTTTGCGACCAGATGGGAAAACTATTACACTACAGGAACTACATCTGGTATGGGGTGTCCATGCATGCAGTCTATAACTCAGGGGCATTATAGAATAATACTCTATACTGTACAGATATGAGAATTACTACAGAAGCAATCCAACTGTGGTAGCACAGGGATCTACCCAGTTGAAAGAGTTTAAAAGTAGCTCAGATTTCTGTGTCCTTTTTACAGTATGCAGTGAACCCATTTCCTCACTGACAAAAAAATATTTACAATAAACCTCTTTTATAATATGTAAGTTTAATTACAATGTAAGCATACTCTTATTTTACAACAAAGACTTTTAATTGGATATGTAATTCTAAAAAAAAGTGTTTGTATATTGCTTTACTACAAATCCACTCCACCTCTTCTTAGTATCTGTTCTGTGCTGGCAGCAAATAAACAGGTTTTTTTTTTTTTAAGCAATAGGATTTACCAAAAATTTCTCTCAGCCCAGCATTATTTCTACTTTAAGTCAGAGACCTACAGGAAGAATTGAAAGATGAGGACCTATTCCATACTTTGACAAAAAGCCGTGCTAAAAGTATTGATAAAACAATAGGAGAAAAATAAATCAAGAAACATCTTCCAAGCCTAGCATGTAGGGTGTTTCACTGCTCCAACACAATATAAAAGAAAGAGTTGGTACAGAGCCCAATTATTGCTTTGAGTGCAGTATCAGTATTGCTCATGTCTTCGAAGAACTTTCTGATTTTTCTGGTAAGTTCATAAAGCTTTTGTAGGCTGCCTAAGAACTGACAAAGAACTCCACTTTCTGAGGCAAAAAGTGATGTCTGCATCAGAAACAGCTGTGTTAGGAGATTCTGACAGATTCCTGTTGTCCCAAGGGTCATTTCTTGGTGAGGTACATTCATTCCTATCACTAAAATGCTGCAGGCAGAATCCTCAGCTGGCACAGATGCTTTGTGCAGACTTGTCAGGAAGCAGCCTGGGCATCCTAACCAAAATTTATGTCCTAATTTCAGGGGAGCTATGCCATAAGCAGCCACTTCCCCACAGTGTGGCTCTGGAATCTTCTAGCCCAGAAGAGTGCTTGAGCTGCAGAAAGTGTAGGTAAATCCAGGCATCCAACATGAATGTGTGTGTTATGTAGGAAAACTCCAGAGGAGTTCGTGTCAGAGGGATCCTTTCTTGGTGTCCTGATTTTGTACCTAATACTCTAATCTTCGATGGCACTGACTGCTGAAAATAGAGAGAACTGCTCCTTCCAGCTGCTGCTGACAAAGGATGAAATGTGGCCATGGCACAGCACATGAACAGGGCCACCAATGCTGACAGGAATTGCAGACTCTGTAGACTCTGTAGGCAGGGTTCGAACCACAAATACAAACACTTAGAGTTAATGGAGCGGGGTACAAAGGTGAGGAGTTCAGAGAGGAACAGTCAAGGTGCGTAGGTTGAGACCCAAAGATTTCTGAATATCTCTCTATGAATTGTTTATATGAAACCTCTGGAAGGGCTAACTAAGCAATCCACATCAATTTTTCTGCAACTGCCACCTGGAATGTCTGCATTCCCATTTTGGTTCTGACACTTTTTCCCTTTGTGCCCTTGGCAAGACAATTAGCAGTACCAAATTACACCACCTGGATTCGTGCCACAGAGGTCTTTATTCTGCAAACATAGAAGGGTTGCAAACTGCTTTAATATTTTCACTCATAAAAGCAAGAGTTTATAAGGGTAATATATATCCTTTTTGCTTCCAGTTGGGTTATGAGATTCAGCATTTTTCCAGTTTTTTGAAAACACAAAGATTGACACTGAAATCAAGCATTTTTGATAAGTTCTTTATATGCCAGAAAGGCAGTATGATTATCAGAGATGTTCTGCAAGATGATCTATTGCCTCCTCTTAATGTAGTTTTTCTTAACAAGGTGTAGCTTGTCTTATATAACTGAGTGTTGGAGGAGGAAACACGGTGGGAATATTTTGGGTAGTTTCATATCCAGTAGATCATAAGCCAAGACAGACATTCTGGATAAGCAGAGTTGTCCTTCCTCCTTGTCCCACCACTCATTCAAACAAACCTGTACTTGGACCATCCCCTCTATCTTTACCTCACTAATGTACTACTCTACCTTGAGCAACAAGAAGGAGATACAGATTTTAGGAGATTTGAATAACATCACTTAAACTGCAGTGATTCTCCTGAATACCTGAGGCAGAGTAGCCCTTCTGGAGCAACATGCTGTGCTGGGGACGAGGCGTATGAACAAGCAAAACAACAGAAAATGTTTCTTTTTCCCTATAATGTTCTTTTGGCCAGCCTGATGCCACCTAGCTTGTGTGTTTCTGGAATATTATTTTCAGATATCCACCTGTGGGGATAAGCCACTGAAGTATTAGATCAGATAGTCATGAACAAAACCCTGTGATCCCTCACACAAATTCAAAAATGCCAGCACTGAGAGATGCTCAGAGAGCACCCAAATCTCAGCTTTGTGAGGAAAGGCAGGAATAAGGATTTCAACAACAGATAGAGAAGTCAGCTGCCAAATGCCCCTGCCTTCTCTAACCAATCCCATTGCCCAAGTTCCTCTGTCAGGGGCCTCCTCATCCACCCTTAGTACACTCAGGAAATCTTTTTGAGTGATTTTGCATGTACATGCTTTATCATATTGTTTTAGTTTCTTTCAAAAATACTCAGAACTCTTAAGTCACAAGTCTGTGCCAAATTCAGCATGCTGAAGACCATGGACATAATGTAGGAGACTGGGTAAACTGATATTAAAGGATTTCAGTATTTAATACTAACTGTGCAAGAAGTGCATGCAGCTAAAATAAGAAAGAGAATAGCACATAATTGTATTTGTGAAGTTGTGAACATATAGGAGACCAAGTTCTAGGTTGGAAAATCCAAGTCTTATCAGTACTCTAAAATGCTTGCAATTTTGTGGTCTCTGTCATCTACTCACCATTCTATATCTTTGCTTTTCTCACCTCAGTAATGAATTTATCAAATTTCTTGACTACAGTCCGGAGTCCTACAGTAAAACTCCCAAATCAAAAGGGTTTGTTGGCTTTTACCATATACATGAAATGCTCTATATGTAGAAATAGAGCTTGGAAGAGCATCTGTCAATCTGACTTCAGTACTACACAAACTGTCCTAATATAATGTTTTTAAACTTTTTATTATTTTTGTAAAAAGAGCCTTGCTTCCCTCGTGCAATTGCCATGAGATTCCAAGGCAGAGTTGTTACTATAACAGGTATCAGATTTAAAGAGCTGAACATAACTGTTATAACTGTTATAAAGGAAAGCATTATCTCTATGCACAAATGTATGCACAGATAAGGATATGTGTTGAGGTGTAAGTGCTTGTACATATATTTATCCGTATATATGCCTGGTTTTGTATATGTGCCTCCCTCATCCCACCATCACAATGGAAAATAGTCAATTTTGAGGCTTATTTCAAAGCAAAATAAATTGCCTCCTGGCAATTCCATTTTCAAAATGTTTCAGTAAATTGTTTTGTTAAGAGTAACACCATTTTCATCTCACCTAATCATTATTTGTCTAAACAGTGTTTTCCTTTTAAAAATACATTGCTTTATACTACTAAGTTTTGCAGATTTATAAACTTCACTGCCCCTAAACTAGCAATATTGCAGAGCATGCTGATTACATGACTAGATTGGATGTGACTATGCCTGAACATCTTTCTGAAAATGAGGTCTGAGCTACAAGGCTGTATTGTCCTCACTATAAGCAAAAATAAGGGCACAAATAACACAGATGTTACCTGTTTATGTAAATGAAAAACATCTTGTTTGCTTAAAAATATCTGTAAAATGCATGCATTGCTTAAAATTACCTCTCCAGTAAGACTTCTAATTTAATTTTTAATTTGTTTCCCCCCTCCAAGATACCGGGAGAGTAAGACTTTCAGAAAGGGAGCACTGCTCTTGTACACTTTCTGTGTGCACATGTGAACTGACAGGTGGTCACTGACTGTGGCACATTGCTTTCAATCCTGCAAAGGCAAACACAGCTACCATCACCTCCCTGAGCCTGAGTCAAACATCCAGAGAAATGATCAGGACTCTCATCCCCACTTCCACAGAACCAGAACCAGGGCCAGATATGTGCATTACATTAATCGTGCAGGATGGGGCACTAACCCTCATTCCAAAAGCCTTTCTTTCATACTGCAGCTACATCAAAAGTAGAATTGAAAGAGAGCACAGAAAAGCACAATTCAGAAACACACAGACTCTCTTCTCAAATTCAGAGGCAGATGCAAATTACAAGCAGTGAAAAATAGGAAGTGCTGCATTCAGCTTTCTGCCCTGGAACACCATGTAGTAAACTTCCAACCACAGCAAGTGCAACACGTAGGACTTTGGTTTCATGAAAGCCTTGCTCCAGCCTTCTGCAATAGTCTGAGCTGAGCTCTTAATCAGATGTGATATCTGCAGACTCTGCAAATTCCATGGATGAGGTAATCTGGGTCAAAATATAAAGAAAAAAATCCATATTCATTTTTCTTTTCCCCAACTGCTATTTCATCTGTTTTACAAGATTTAGTCCCCTCATAAAATTGTACAGTATTTAAATTCCTAACAAGCAGGATGTCTTGGTAAATATAGCAAGGTAATAGACCTACTTGGAACCTTAAAGATTATGTAATTAATGTGCTAATAGTTACAAAAATAATATTAATCATGACAATGCATATATATTTATTTAACCCAAACTGGGATCTCTGGATCCAGTCAAGCACAGAGCAGAGACTTCACCTCTTTTCCTACCTCTACTTGCAAAGACCATTTCATTGTACTTCATCATGGAATTTTTGGAAGCACTTTTTTTTTCCTGCTCATTCAAATCCTTGACTATATATTCCTAAAAAGCCAGACATTTCACCTAAGTCAAAGATTATGTAAAGCCTCAGTCCAATCACAGTCCCCATCTGTCTAGGGTCTCCCGAGGAGGCAGCAATGGGATAGGGAATGTTAAGTAAAGATCTTCCTTCCACATACTATCCCATCCTGCCACAGTTATTCTGTGGTACATCTTTCAACCAAGCAGCAGGTGTGAGGAGCCTTTCACATGAATTTACAGGCATACTCAGAATGCTGTAAGTGTTTCTGACATGGTGTGTATGCATTTCCTTTTTTCTTTCTTTTTTTTCACAGGGATAGCTGGAGCTATCATTGTCATTCATAGCATCTAGCAACTTCCAATCTGACATAAAATCATTTTTTGCCAATGCGAAATATCTGCAGGTTATGATGCATGCTGTTTCTTATCTCTGAAGATGTGAACGTGTGTTTCAGACATACACAGCCATACCCTGCTATCTCTTAAGGGTAAGTTTCTGAAAAGTCCAATGGATAACAGGTCAATGGATAGCAAAATTAATTTTTTCTCATAAGAAAAAAAAACCTGTTGTAGTAAAGAAGATGCATTCAGGCACTTAGCACACATAGATAAGAGCAGTAAATCTCATTATGAGACCTTTCCCACTCATGTGCCATTAACATTGACCAGAAACATAAGATATTAAAGGCTTATATTCAAAAGCAAGATGTTGCTGCAAACCACACACTAGGCACCCACACAGTTCTAGAAGCATCAGTGTGATAGATAAACAGCATTGAAACAGGAAAAAAATGTTGTACTGTATTCAGGAGCATCTGTTTTGTCAGGCTGTTATTCATGTAAATATTTTATTAAAAAAAATATCTATATCAAAATATAGAGAAAAAGCATAAACATAGTTTACAGTTAAATGTCATCCACATGTCAAGGTAGTCCTGGGATGCCTGCTGCTGCTTGTCAGACCTGCTTCAATAAGACTAGGCACTTCAGGGAAGTTTTTTACATAACATGGGTGGTAGAAGGGTAAAAGATGGAAAATCAGGGTGATAATGATGGCTAGCAGGGCAGAGGATGGAGCAGCAACAAAGACAGCAGGCAGACCAGCACAGACTCTTACTCTGTGTAGAGTCTGACATATTCAATGTCCATGTGTGGTGCATGTATATATCTACGGGTGAAAGGAATAATCTCAGATTTAAGGCACCATAAGCATCAATGCTAAAATATATGTTCTTTATTTATGTAGACAGATATAGATAATTCGCATTTATAAGCTTTCTACAAACCTTCTAAGATGCATATAATTGTTTGTACCCTGAAAAGCTTAAAAATAAATGAATGGCAATTGCACTTCAGTAATGTATTCTACCAGACAAATTAAAACTAAACTTGCCCATCAGGGTAAAAGGCAGGTGCTACATTATTTACATCATGCCTCAAGTGGAAATCACCTAAACGATTTCCAAAACTCAGAAATGTTCTCAGCTATTTACTTGCTAATAATATCTGAGTTAAAATCTGTTTTCTCATTGGTAATCTGAAATTTTATTCTGCCTTCTTTGGAATACCAATACAGTAATGAAGAGTTCGGAATAATAGAACGTGCAATAATTGAACTTTGAGATTATAAGTGTTATTTGGAAGCCTTGAAAAATTTTTAACTTCTCTCAATTAGAATAAAACACAGTAACTTCTTCTTCCAGAGATTTTAGCTACAGATGCAGAAGTGATAGAGAGATATCATCATTTCTGTCCTAAAACGTTTTTGCTGTCCTCCCTTAAAAGTCTCTGTTGATTTAAAGTTCTTTTGCCTCACAAAATCTTTATGGTAGCTAACTAGCATAGCTTTCAGATTTTATCTTGCCATATGTTTCAAGTTGTGTGCTTCAGTCTGCATCTGCTGACTATCTGCTACGGTAGGGCTACAACATCAACTCAAAACAATTGGGACTACAGTCTTTAAAATAATTACTCTCTGCAGCTGTTGAAATCAGAATCTCTTAAAAAAGAAATTTAAAAACTGTGGCTTCTCTCCCTCTCTCTCTCTTTCTTTATTTTTATCTAAGGCAAAAACAAGCACATCTTGATGGGAATTTCTGAATTAAAAGGCAGAAGCAGATTTTTTTCAAGGTATAATATAAAGACACACTGCTTTAAAGTATGGAATAAAGTTACATCTGTCTTTAACCACAATAGGTGATTTAGAGAAAACCTCATGTAGAAAAAAAATGTAGTAGTACAATAGATCTTAGGCATTAGAATTCTCATTTGAAAATGACATTGACTAAGTTCTGCTTTTCAAAAAAAAATTGCTGGTTGTCATAAACTGAAGAATTTATTAACAGCTAAAACCGTAGCAATCCTAAACTTGCTTCTCTTATGGTTTATGAAAGAATTGCCAACTTCTTTATCTCAACAGCTAGACAGCAAAAACAAAATCAACCTGTCTCTCCAGTAAATATATTCAAGCACCTGCATGCCATTAGATGTGACATCACTACAATTCTTCAGAAGCTATAAAGAAATATATTTACAGTATCAAGGAAGGGTTTGGTCCTGTAGTTAAGGCAGAACTGCTTGATTAGACTAATTCATTCACAATCTGAGTGCAGTAGCCATTTTTATCTGTTTCTGTAGTGTTATTTTAAAACTTCTGTAATTAAAATAGTGTGCTCATAGGATTATAACAAGGTTCAGTTGTAAGGGAGCTCAGGAAGTCACACATAGGATCTCTGTTGAAGGCAGACCAGGTTGCTTACGACTTATTCCAGCCAGGTGAAATCCTTCAAAGACAGACAGAACAGCCTTGTTTAACTACTTGTTCCACTGCCTTACTGTCCTCTTGGGGAAAGGATTTTTCTTGTATCCAGTTTGAATATCTCATTTAGACTTCTCCCCACTACCTCTAGCCCTCCCTCAGTGCTCCACCACTAGGAACCTGGCTCCAACTTGTTGATCACCTCCTTGCTTCTCCATATAGAGCTGCTGTTATGTTTTCCTTGACACTGTCTTCTCCAGTGATGATGTAAAAGCAAAAAGGTTTTATACACATATGAAAATAGCAGCAGTGAGTGCATGTAGTGTTATTACTAAAATTATTAGTGTTAAATTATTACTAAAATTATTATATTAGTGTTGCTAAAACACAACCAAAAGTTGACATACTGTTCCTTTGTTAAACAGGGAAAATAATCTTTCTGCCTCAAATGATTGAAAGTGCAGATTTTCAAAGGTATTTAAGGAAGCTGGTTTCTATTAGATTTGGGGGAATCCAAATATCTAGATAGCTTCAGTTATTCAGTCATAACACTGTAAAAAAACACTTTATGGTCACCACAACTGGAGCCCTCTAAGGTTCAGCAAACACAGGAATTTACTGCAAGCATTTGAGCAGCCACATCAGGAATATTTTCAAACCTACAATAAGCACACGCATTAATATTTTCAGATGATTAGCTGAAGAAAGATAGTGCAAGGAAAAAAAAACCACAGGGACAAAGGGTGTGTATGTGATGCTCAAGGAGTACATTTTTATTATAAACCCAGCTATCTTCTCTTTTAATGTGTTAACAAGTTGCCAAATAAATCTCACTACTGCGGTGTTGAGAAACTTCATTTCAAAATTTCAACTAAATCAAGGAGCAATGTCAACACTTCTGTGGCTATACTATGCTAAAAAAAATATCCAAGGTAAATTTCCTGGAGAAGCCTTAATCCATCCATAAGAACTGAATCTCAGTTCTTCTGTTTGTCTGGGAGTTCAGGAGATGAGTTCTGTCCTTTGGCAATATATTAGCAATGGCTGTAAGGTCCTCTTTTCAATTAGTTCCTCAATACTGCTGAAATCCACTCCTGTGTGCATCACAAGGTTCAAATTATTAGAACAGTTACTATAGCAGCATCAGAATACTTCTTCAAATAAAAAATGAGGTTTTTGGTTTATTTTTTGATTTACCCAATGATTTTCTCTCATTTTACAAGGATGCTGCTTTTGATGGGGATTTATTCCTTTCTCAGATATGTGTCAGAAGAATCTAGAATGTTCAAACAGGTCTCTTCCTGTTACTTTTGTGCTATAAACTTAAGAATTAATAACTAGGAAATAAATGCGAATTATTTCCAGGTAATAAAATGTTATATCCTCATTTTATGAACTTTAACGACAATTTTTAAAATGGTGAGGTTCAATCTGCCTAGGCAGACTCTAATGTAACAATTCTGTTACCTAATTACATCATGATTATCTACAAATTCAGCCACCTTACACATCTATATGTGGATGAAGTTACTCATTTTCTGCAGAACTTGCACCATGCATTACATGAGCAGGAGTTGAGAAGCTAATTTCAAAACACTGGAAAAAAAGAAGATAGGAAACAATTTTCTTAAATTTTTTAACTACTACTTGTTTAAAATTTTGGGGAATTAAAGACATACTGAAGAGAAGAGGATGTGCTGTTATTATAAGGGCTAAAAGGTAGACCACATAAAAATGTATTCTGATAATAAAGTACACCAGAACTGAGTTTAAAAGAAATTATAGCCATTTTCTTTTTCCTTTTTTAAGCAGTGCTGTACAATTTTCTCTCTCTCTAAACACATACATCTGTATCAGAGTGAAAAACGTACTGGTAAGAAACAAGCAGAAGTATGTATATCAAACTAGTGGTTTTTCTTCTTAGCCAACTTCAGAAAAGCACATGGAAGTGCACTAGGTCTGACCTGTGCACTAAATCCAAGGAGCACCAGTAATGAAAAATATATACAAATACTCGCAAGAATAGAAGAAATTGATTCTACTATGCTGGTAATCTTTCCAGGGCTCATTGTTGCTTTTTCTAGTCTACCAAATTTTCCACAGGCTTCCAGAGGAGCCCATGGTTAAGGCAGTTTTCCTGTTTTAATGAAGGGGGTCTCCAATACTTAAAGCAACATAGTAATCAAGTATTTAAATAACAGAAAGATTCTGTATTTGTTTTCAGGGACAGGATGAAGATGGTGATTATATGAAGCAAGTCTTTCCCTTTCAAGTTTACTCCTCCCTACTCTGCCTGTCTATGTTTTCTCTCTAACTGAATGTAGACTGGAAGCACATGGAGAATAATAAATTATGGATAACAACTTTAATTCATAGCCCTCATAACTGAGAACCCTCAGTAATCTGCACTTACTCTCCTATGCACCAGCAAACAAGCTATAAATCTTCTGAATGTTGTTACTAATATGCCTCTCTTTTCCAGCAATCACAAGCAATGTCTCAAAAAAAATAGTTGCCTTATTCACTCCCACAGTATTGTGGAACAGTTTGATAACCATGGATTTAGCACCAGTGTTCAAACACAGTTTCAGTCTCAATGAGAATAGGAGGTTTTAGTTGGTTACTAGGGCACAGACTCATCTAAATCCTTTGCTTTGTTTGCATTCTCACACTATATTTTTCCAAATAGAAGTTGATAACATAGGAAATTGGGAGGAGAATGGAACTAAAAATGAATAGTGGATCAAATTCTTTGCATCCTAATTAAGCCACAATCATGTTTAACAGGAAATTTACTTGGTTAAAACACAGCAAAATACAGCCATTATCTGGGGAGTATGGGAGGCACACTGAGCAACCTGGGCAACAAAAAGAAGTTCCACTGCAAGCTGCTTGTGACCTGCCAACAGCACTGCCTAAAGGACCTCTCTTGAAAAGAGGTGAATTCTGCTTGGACAGCTAGAAGCAGCATCTTGCTACCGAGAGGAGTGTGGCTGAAGAAAACCAGTTCTGGTATGCAAGTCTGTAATCAATTCTGAGTGTCTGCAACAGCAATGGGTGGTTCTAGCTGGGATAAGGAGGGAAACATGACAACAGGAACTCAGAGCAGGCTAACTCACCCGTACTACAGGATTTCATGAGGAACATTTGCAGCCTGTGGTAGCTGTATCTAGGCTAAAAGGCAATGATGATGTATTACACATTCTCCAAAAAAGCTATTGCCCTGAATCAGCCAAGACTGCTCTTCCACTTTGAAGACAAACAGGATAGACTTAGGTAAGTGCATAAACAATTTCTCAGGTCAGCAGTAATTCATGCAAAAATACTAGTGTCTCTTGGCAATCCAGGAAAGTTTTAATATAAATAAATGGCAAGTAAAAATCTCAATCTCAAATTGAGATATAGAGTGTAAATACCAAAATTGCCTGTTTATCAAGACCAGCTTGCATATGCTGCACAAGAGTGTTAAGACCCCTCAAAAATGCCACTGGAGCAATTCTGAATAACAAAACCAAATTAGTTCTGGACAGAAATCATGCAAAGATTAGCTTAGTAAGGAAAGTATTATGTTTAATGATTATTTTTTTCCTCAAACCTACATACAAAAATAAAATAGTTGTAAAGTTAGGAATAAAAAGGACCAAAACCAAGAATGTAAGTTAGTAGGCATACAATATGTCTCTGCATCTGGTTCTCACTACTCTTTTGTTGCCCTGGATTTTCTGAGGTTTTTTTTTAAACCTTCTACTTGCTCATAAAATGGAATCAGTTCTTCAGTTTCTGTGCAATATTAAGGGTCAGTTTTTCACTTCCTCACACTTTGGAACATAAACAACCTTTCTTGTTTTTGTTCACTGTCCTTTGTTTACATATTTCTAGCCTGAAAATAATGTCGGTTGACAGCTGGTCTGGCCAGTGGGGTGAAGGGGTAATAACCCCAGAAGCCAATCCATAACCAGACTCACAAATGTATAAAAATGGAAGAAATAAACAGGCTCACCCTCTTTTTGGGGAGCAGCTTTTCACTGCAGACCTCTTGCCTCTGTGTTGTTGTTTTGCGTGCCACTTTCACACTCTTCAGCCCCCTACCAGCTGTAACTGAATCATTTTTCCAACTCGTTAAAGAGTGGATTTGTTCTGAAGCTAATGTACTGCTGTTCAGAAGGCAAAGGTATTTCCAAACTTATTTCCAATCTACTGTTTCCCTTATATACAAATATATACAGTCATCTGTAGCCACTGCTACACTGTTCCATGTGTTCAAACAGTAGGAGTCATCAGCAACAGCAGCTACTCGGCATGGGGAACATCATATCCTTCTGAAAAGTCAAGACCCAATTCCTACAGCCATGAACGGCCTCAACACTCTGAATCAGACCAAGTCACATAATTCCATTAATGTTTTCCCTTGAAAATCCCACAGCAATGATAGTACTGCCAGTTCTGATCAGAACTTAGGGCCTCATGATGAAAAGTTCATAAGAACAAGTAATTATTATGCCCATTACATTAAATGTAGTGGTCACCAAAGTACCTGTACAAGAAAAGTGACTCTGCCTCCCATGTCTTCCATGTAGCTTTGTCTATCTTCAGTTTATTTACAGATAAATAGCATGTCCTATGGACTGCTTATGTAAGATGCCAAGGATGTTTTCATGAAAAAAAAATTGATGTAATCCTGTTGGGGGTTAGATTTGCCTCTTTTTTCACTTACAGAATTTTTTCCCATAAGTTTTTAAGAAATCCTAATGACAGTACTTAGCCAGAACAAAGGGAGTAGCTGAAGGAGATGGCAGCACAAGGCTACACCTATTGTTTTTAAGTCTCTGGGAGTGTCCCTCAGAGCGGAGAGATAACACGAGCTTTGGGAAAGGTAACAGACAGGGCTGCAGGGTCAGTTGCTC